>OX401412.1:18749292-19319513 GCA_947846245.1 Cerastoderma edule
GTGTTTTAAACGTGAACAGGTAAAACAGGTTCGCGTGAAGATAGCAGATTAAGGAATGATATGTATCGCACTTAAACATCAAACAACATTATTAGCCACATATCGACATGAATATTCATTTCAACACTTCTCCATGTACTTTATCAGACACATTTTTACACCTTGAGAGATGACGACTATTGAAAAGACTTTGACAAAAGAACAATGTGCTCGTGACGAGCACATTCTCGTTTTGTCAAAATGATTTAAATGTACCGTTATTCACAATGAAGTTTCCTTGAAGTAGATTCTTATTTCGATAAATGTTTTGGACATAATTTTGCCTAGCATTTCTCAGAACCGATCATGGCTTGAAATATGGAGGTGTGCACCTTCATTTATTTTGAATTCGTCATCGTGATGTCAATGGAAAAATAACTTTTAACTTGTTATTTCTCGTAAAACTTATCTCGATTCGAAAACCCAACTTCTTTACAATAGTTGTAATAAATCAATGTTATTCAAACTACCATTTGTTTTTGGTTTAAGTTCTTATTGGAAGCCGCAATATTTGATGATATTCTGGTCATCGCACAAAACCGCGATAATACATGTATGCTTAAAGCTGCTTGTTCAGAAATGTAAGGAAACTTGGACATTAACCTTTAATTCCCAATAGAAACTGTAATGCAGCTGATGTATAAGACGTCCTGAAGAAAAAACCCATTGGTAAAACCTGTCGTACTTAAATAATTAGAGTATGCATACAAAAGATGAATATATAGTTATATTCAAAAGCGTTTCAATGGTTTTGAAACTCATAACATAAGGTTCATACTTAGATATATTAACACATTCAGAATCATTTTCGCTTTCAGGAGCTATTTTTCATTACATGTTATACTGTAATACCAAAACCGTATCGTTTCAATAACATTTAGCTTGACTTGTAATTCGTCTTATATGTGAACAAGAACCTTTAAGCATTTGACCAGTTTGTTGCAGACGAATTTGGAAAACATTGTGGGAAAAGGAGAAATTGCCTTTAACGAGCAAATTATTTTTTTCCCACAACGGTTTCTTCCCTATCAGACAATTGTATTTCAATTTCATCACATTTTGAAATTTTTAAAATGTCGTCTGCAAATTCTCTCAGTTTGGGACAGTCGAAAATGTGTCGTTTGGTAAAGGGTTAAAGAGAATGATACCCGAATAGACACTTCATAAAGGGGGGGGGGGGCGCAGGGGGCGCGGGGGCGCGGCATATAAATTCAACTGAAAAACTGTCCACATGTTATGATAATCAATAAAACAGACAACCATGTAGGGTTCCTGGTAATGCTTGAGCTTCATTTTACCACATGCAAGGATTTGTCTCGTTTTCTTTTTTTCCAGGAACGCCAAAGCATAACTCTATACATGCACCAGATAGTGGGAAACTTAGCCTGGGGCCTGGCCTGTACGTTTACTCCTATTACTCCTATGCATGGGCCAGGGTCCGAGGCTAAGGCAAACATGGCTCACCAGAAAGCGAAAACAAAATGGTCAATTTATTGCCAAATCGATTTAAAATTTTCCAATACATGATGTAAAGAATGTCCTAGAAAAGGGACGTGGAATTGACGTTTCTCTATAAATGAACAAATACAAATGGCACTGACTTCTCAATAAAAAGGTGATCAATGAAATCAAATATTCTTTGTTGACTTAAACTTTATACAGTTTCTCATCAATATATGTTTTACCATTTTGAAATAAAAGGAACAACAAAACAGACGTAAGCAGAACCAATCAAAAATGCGTACGTGCCAAAATGAACGCTCAAGTAAAGCTGCATATCCGAGTCTGTTAATGCGTAAGTAAATTGGCGGCTGGCTTATGATCTAACCTGTTTGCAACTCTGAGAATCTTTCCTTATCAAATTTAAGTACATATTAAATATTTTGAAAAGCAGACAACACAAAAATATATTTTAGAAAATTACCCAGCATTCTAAGGGTTACGATCATATCGCACCCAATCGGATAGGTGCTTCGCCAGTATGTACACAATTAATACCACCCTAAGAGTAATTATACCACGTGATGTCTGAGGGAATGGTTCTCCCAAAACCGCAGACCGAACAATTAGAGAACAAGGTATCCAGAAACTGGAACACCAATGCTGTACTGGTATCAAGTTTAAAGGCACATGAAATGATTTGAGTACGAATATATTACTAAAAAAATGTAAGGTTCATTTATTATGTTCATAATTGTCATGAAAGTTGATTTATGAAATCAACAGCAGAACACAATTGTGAGAAAGAAATTAACACTTTTTGGATAAATCATTTGGACTAAAATAAAATTTGTGTGTTATAGGCAATGTCTTCGTATGTAATTAATACTTCTACATCATGCGTAATAAGGTCAGAAGTTCTGGGGTGTAGGCGGCTAAACTGAAAGTAAAAAGAGCAAAAAATGTTTAGTCTATTTGAAACCTTAAACGTTCCTTTGTGAGTTTACAAGATGATAGATTGAGTGTCGTGTGCTGTTTTGTTAACGGAGAACTCACAGGAAGCATGGTTGGTTGGTTGGTTTGAATTTTTCACTATTTGATTTTACAGAATCCACCCATATACTTGTATTTCCTCACTGGGTATAATGTTTTACTTAACATTTAAAGCTAAAAGTTTGCGTCAGTTCAAAACAACATTCCCTCTTATTTCAATATTGGGCTGATCAATATTGTCATGTGACATATCATTGGAATCGTCTCTTCGAGACGCTTCTAATGACGTGCCACATGACACTATTTTGTTTTCATTTGGGATACTATCCATTTTAATCATTTAAGCGTATTCAAATTTAAGTAAGAAATTAAAATTTGAGTGGAAACACTTTCGAATCTTTTTAGAACACGCACACATCTATTGAGCATTGGAAAGAGACTTGGAATCTCAAATTTAACTGAAAATTTACTGAAAGCTAAATTCAACTTACTCGATACAAATATAACATATAATATATATAAACACGTCTGTACAACAAATGCATCATTGCGTACATGTTAACTTGAAAGAGTAATGTTATACAAGGTTGAGACAGGGGTTCATTTGAATTATATCAAGGTGAAGACAGAGTGTATATTGGGAATACCAATTGCGATAAAAACCTCCACAATGTACACATCAAATAGATTTGCACTTCGATTGTTCATGAATTGCAGCATATAATGACGAAACAACATCGACAAAAGGCGCCTTTCGATCCCTGCATATTAAACCTGTCGTATGAAAAATGGGCTACATATCTCAAATCAATTGTAGACGAAGTTGAAGGTTTAAAGTCCGAACCGTCAACTTCTCCAATAATGAACATTAACGTTAACGTTTTGGTTATGAACTATGCATAACATAAGGATTTGTTGCAGATCAGCCTTATCCTTATTTACTTTGGAACATAAACTAGTGGCCTGTCGAGTTGAACCACTTTCCTAATGGAAACAATTACAGACACCTTTGAATTAAGAAACTCTTTGACACTCGAGTAATTGATCTTACGGCTTTCATTTATTCATTAGTACTAGTACAACTACAAACCCGGGACACCAAGCTTCTTATACCACCACCTAAATCACTGGGATACGTAGGACCCTCGAAAGGTGTTTAACCCATTACCAAACAGTTACAACATTTGACCAGTTTGTTGCAGACGACTCTTGAAAACATTGTGGGAAAGGAAGATATTACTCGTGACGAGCAATTTCTCTCTTTCCAACATTGTTTTCTGCTCCTTCAGATTACTATTTTCCAATTTTATCACAATTTGAAATGTCGTCTCAATTTGGAACAGTCGAAAAGTTGGCGTTTGGTAAAAGGTTAAGGTGCTGTTACTGTGAGAGATGATTATTTCAACATATTTTGAGTTATATTAAGGACGTTATATTATATCCAGGTTACAAAATGCGTGAAAAGAATAGTTTTGTATTTAGATACAGGTATGTAGTGCCTCAACCTACCCTAACGTATGAAAGAATCCCACTCCTATTAAGAAACTAAGGCTTAATTAGACAGGATGAACACTTAAGTCCGTGTTGATTGAACTGATTGATCCCTGATAAAAATGTGTATCCAAAATCCGGGTTCACATGCCTTTGCCTAACCACAACATGCTCTTGCATACAACTTCCTCATTCCAGAAGACAGTTCGTAAACTATTGGATGCATTTAGGCAAAAGGAAGGACAGCTCGATTGTCTTATCTTCTTATGAAGTAAAATATTCAGGACAGGGTTTAACACTTTACCAAACGCTTGTCCCAAATTGAAAGACTTTGCAGACGACATTTTAAGATATGATGAAATTAAAGATTAATCTATTGATAGGACAGAAGACATTGTGGGAAAAGGAGAAATTGCTCATTAATGTTCCCACAATGTTTCCGAAGTCGTATGTAACAAACTGATCAAAATGTCGTTATTGTTTGCTTATGGTTTAACGCATGCATGTGTATTGCTATTTAAAGCAGCAGGGTAGTGTTTTATCAAATGAATTGAAAAAGATATTTGCGGTTTCAATGCAACGTTCTCTCGTGTTTTAATATTGGGGAAAGCAGTCTCGCACAAAAAAAAACACGTCATTGAAATCGTCACTCCAAGACGCTTTCGGTGACGTTTCAAATGACAATGCGGTTCTTTGATTTAAGATGGCGTCCATATATATGGACGCCATCTTAAATCAAAGAACTGCATTGTCATTTGAATGTGTTGTTTTGCGAGACTGCTTTCCCCAATATTAAAACACGACAGAACGTTGCATTGAAACTCCGCAAGTTCTAAACATAAGATATTCTTCAAAACGCTACCTCGGTGCTGAAGATTTCAAGTGTGAATAAATGACCAATTATTCGCAAAGACTTGATAAACAATTTACAAGGTTTTTGCTAGAACGTAACGAAGAAGGACAGTGGTCTAGAGGGGTAGAGCGTCGACCTCACGACACGAGGGTCGTGGGTTCGAATCCCGAGAGTAGCGGGATCCGCCTTGCGAATTTTCATTTATCCCATTTAGCGCGAGTACTGCTTATGTATCCAGGAAGCAGAATCGAGAATGATCTGTCTAAGTTGTAAGAGCTCTTTTCATAATCGGTGTAGAATAGATAAGTTTAAACAAACAAAACGAGCATTATCTTCTTTCTCTTAGTTCATACTCTATTTTACTACGAAAACGATAATCTTAATTCTTAATGATTAATAATCACCGTCTGCTTTCGCTTTCAAACGGGACAAGTCCGAAAAATCGGAAACGCGGGAAATGTTTTATCTCGTCTGCCGCACAAAGAACGTGTAGCGGAACTGCAGACGAGAAAGAGTACATGTTGATGAATGACGTCATGATTGCTAGTTGAACGCGTCTAGACTGCCTCTAGTAAAATGGATGAGAAGACAGGCGGTTTATTGGATGGTTGAATGAGAAACGTTCTCTAGACGTGGGGTTCCCGTCTGACTCATTCCGTGCAACGCTCATTCATCCGTTTGATTAACCCTTTACCAAACGCCAAATATTCGAATGTCCCATATTGAAAGAGTTTGCAGACGACATTTCAAAATGTGATGAAATTGAAAAATAATCTTCTGATAGTGAATAAATCATTGTGGGAAAGGAGGAACTTGCTCGTACCGAGTAATTTCTTCCTTTCCCACAATGTTTTCCAGAGTCGTCTGCAACAAACTGGTGAAATGCCGTTATTATTTCGGAAAGGCTTAATACCTGGTCAGCGTGCAAGCGTGGTTATATCTTTATAACCGTGTTCGCCTGTCGGAAGTCTTAACAAGCCATAAGAAGCTTTTAGGCTAGTCTCCTCCGCCATCCATAAGAATCCGGGTGTTGCAATATACCTTTAGAATTGTTGACGCGCTGTTAAGACTGAATAAAACAAACAAAACTAACCAGCCTGCATGCCCGTCTATTCAACAGAGTATGTTTGTGTCTCTTTGAAGTTAATACCTCTTTGTCTGAGTGTTGTCTGTCTGGGGGTCTGTTTATCTGTGTAAGTTCGCGCGTACTAACGTGTACTGTGCGTTTGTGTGCATCGCTATGTGTGCGTCTGTTTGTATATATCTGTATATGCGTATAAGAACGTGCGTACCGACGTGTACTTGTATCATTAAGCGTATGTGTGCATTGTTCTATGTGTTTTCCTTTTTGTAAATATGTACGTGCTGCTATGTTATAATGTGCGTATGTGTGCATCGTTCTGTATGTGTGTCTGTTTGTATATCTGTCTAAATACATGCGTATCAACGCGTATTTCTTGATACGTATATGTGCATCGCTCTGTGTGTGCATCTGTACGTATATATGTACAAGGACGTGCGTACCGACGTGTACTTCTTTTAACGAGTGTGCGTATGTGTATCATTCTGTGTATGCATCTGTATGTATGTCGGTTTAAGTTCACTCCCACAAAAACGTACTTCTATGTATCACTTTGCGTATGTGTGCATCATTCTTCTGTGTGTGTGTGTCTGCAGTATATCTGCGTAAGTACGTACGTACTAACGTGTACTTGCACCATTGAGCGTATGTGTGAATTGTTCTGTGTGTTCATCTAAATGCATATCTGTGTAAGTACGTACGTATCGACGCGTACTTGTATCATTGAGCGTATGTGTGCATTGTTCTGTGTGTTCATCTGAATGCGTATCTGTATAGGACCGTGCGTATCGACGTTTACTTATATCAGGGAGCGTATGTGTGCATTGTTCTGTGTGTTCATCTGAATGCGTATCTGTATAGGTACGTGCGTATCGACGTGTACTTATATCAGGGAGCGTATGTGTGCATTGTTCTGTGTGTTCACCTGAATGCACATCTGTGTAAATACATGCGCACTAACACGTACTTGTATCATTAAGCGTATGTGTGAATTGTTCTGTATGTTCCCATGTATGCAAATCTGTATATGTACGTGCTTATCGACGTGTATTTGTACCATTGAGCGTATGTGTATATCGTCCTGTGTGCCTATATGTTCGTGTACATATGTGCCTGGCGGCGTGCGCTTCTGTAAGCGTACGTCTTCGTAAATATGTGCCCAGCTTCGTGCACTTAGGTGTATTATGTGTGCATCTTCCTGGGTGTTCTTCTCTTTGTATGTCTGTGTAAGTACGCGCCTACAGAGATGCGCTTCTATTTATCAGTGCCTATGCCTATGTGCGTCTGTCCGTACTACTAAGTCCAGCACATTATGCCTATGTGCGTAAGTGTGGTTGTGCTAGCTTGTTTGTGTGTATGTCGAGTTCAGATGGTTGCAAATTTATGTGTCTATCCGCCAATATGTATACATGTTGTATGGATGATTGAGTGTACACATTGGTGTCTAAAGCTTAGGTTATCGCGGGTTGATGTCTACCTTGAGGTGTGTCCGTGTTTCTATCTTCCTGTGTATTTACTTGGATAGCCGACTCTCCGTGCATGAGTATCTTATTGTCTGACTGCTTCTTTGTGTTGTCCCCATCGTGTCACAGTTCTTTAAGTCTTTCTACGCAATTTGTGACTAAATGATTCAGGTGATTGGCTTATTACTATTGGGAAATGGGGTTTGAGTCTCAATGTTGACGCTAGTTTTGTTAGACTGTCCTTTTGCCAAAACAGCTATGAGTCATAACATTGTCCTGTTGAATCCATGAAAAGCCGTTAGATCATAATTAAAACATGTTGAATCCCATACTTTAGCAGATGAGCATGCTAAAGAGCATGCGTGTGTGTGTTTGTGTCGATTTCTGTACGTTAACGCCTGTTTCTTTATCGTTTACACATCGAGAATTCAATGCAAGACTAAAGTATGACTTACCTTAGTCTTGCATTGAATCCTCTACTCGCCTGTTCTACGTATATGTAATGTTTTTCAAGTATCTGTCCGTCCAACTCTAAAGCTATCCAATTGCTTTTTAACATGTCGAACAAAAAGCATTCGTTTTGTCTAGGGAAAGTTGTTTACCGCAGATGCATTTCAAATCATGGTTTTATTACCAACCCAAACGCACTCTCTCGCGATGATTTTCTCATATTTGACGCTCGCGAAACATAACTGTACGTAAAGTAGTTCATTTTTCTTAATGAATTACCTGTAATTAACAATATTGTAAAGCCCCACTCATTGTTATAGCTGTTTATTTCTATTTCTATTGTGCATTGGTATGGGAAGGTCATGGTTATCCATTCCCATACCTTGCATGTTAAAGAAAAGGTATCATAAGACGTATGCTTGACTTGTTGAAAAGGTAATATTCTAGATTGTTTCTATTAACCGTGTTGTTCATTTAATTGGGGGAAGAGAAGAAGAAAGGGAACAGCACATTGTCTGTACCTATAAACAAAGATTGCTTTGATTTCACAAATATAAAGAAAACAAAAAGAGAGAAAACAACACATTTCATTACCAAGAAGCAAGTTCCATCCTTTCAAAAGTGCCGTATTGTTCATTATAGGTACACGCATGTTAGGCTAAAGTCTTACTCATAACGATTAACTAATTACTAATCTCCCCCGCCCCTGTTAAAGCCCAATTATTTCATTAAAGAGTGTCCAGCCTGTGACCAGACGTTTCTGCTTTCATTGGGTAAACCCGATGAGTTCAGAGTACCAAGACAGCTAGATTTGTAAAATATGCTTGCGGATAGCGGAAGTCATGCACTTGAATTTCGGTTCATTTTTTTCTTTAATATTTAGAAATCCCTCAAACATTGTTGCTGTCTTTCACCTGAAACATTGAGAACCGTTACAATCGCTTTATTGCTAGCCTCATCCGAATTCAAAATTATGAGAACCAGCACAAAGACAACATTGTCGTTTTAATAACCATTGTTTCGTGAGGTCTTCCTAAGAGAAAAGACGAAATGTAAACTTCGACTCAGAAAGAGCTCAACCAATTACCAAACAATAACGACATTTGACCAGTTTGTTGCAGACGACTCTGGAAAACATTGTGAGAAAAAGGAGCAATTTCTCCTTTTCCCACAATGTTTCCTGCTCTATCAGATCGGTGTTTTTTCAATTTCATCACTTTTTGAAATGTCGTCTGCATACTCTTTCAATTTGGAACAGTCGAAAATTGGCGTTTGGTAAAGGTAAGGCAGTATGATAAAAAAAAAAAGGTCTTTCCGACACACTACGGTGTTATGGTAAGCATAGGGAACTAGAAACCGAACTTTCGTTGTTTGTTCCCGGTTTGTGGCTTATTGTTTCAATGTTTATTAAACTTGGGAGGGAAATATCTTCAGAATACCACCTTACTTGTTAGCCAGTCTGGAAGAACATGTAAAAGGTAAAAGGTTTTGTTCATTTTAGTGTCACCCCTATTGAAAGGGCCGGCCAGTTTGGCTTATGAGACACCTTTCACTAATTATACCAAGTACCTCCCAACTTCTATCACTATGTCAGGCGCCAAGCGGATATAAGTTGGTAACCACTTAATTTAACTAGATCGTGGCTCAAGAACCGGCTATTTCGGAACAAGTCCAACATTCTCCGCACAAACGCCTCCCGTGGGGCTCGAACCTTCGACCTCCCCGTCCCAAGGCGGACACCTTAACTGCTAGGCAACGATGAAGGACCTGTATGTAAACTGTGGTCGTTATAAGAGAAAATTGTTGAAAACAGCGGCAAAACTCAAACCAACATTTAGATGAACACTTCAACAACGCATTCGTGTTTCAATGCAGAGATTTGTTACTTTCACATCGATTACCTCTCTCTAAATAAATAGGTAGATTATTATATCAAAGATCCACGATAATAATGAATCGTTCCAAACGTTCAGCACTGTATTTGATTGGTTGAACGTTACGCAAAGATCCGCCCTCTTCTGTCCATCAGGCCCCGCCCCTTATTCGATCTCGTAGTAAACGAAAAATACTCTCACGATCTCATATTGTACGTAAGAAATAGTGCGAATGCATACGCATTGTGTCTGCTATTTATACCACCGGTGTGTCGAATGGATAAATCATTACCTCAAAATCTGTCGAGTGAGTTTTTTCGGACGATAAATTCGCGAGTGCAGACGTGCGTCGTTTATTCGTCTGGTTTGTGTGTACGAAGTTAGCGGACGAAAAAGAAAAGTGAGGTTTGCTAAAAGGAAGCACGACATCCAAAGTTGTGGCATTATCGAGAAGTAGTTTTAGTATCCTGGTGCAATATTAACACATTTATTATTTACCAAACGACAACTTTCGTACCGTCAAAATAATGGAAAGTCGTCGCAGACAGCAGTCGAAATCGAATGAAAATCCAAACACTATTATACGTCTGCTGCGATAGATGATGATATCTTAATTGATAAATAACTTCTGTTCAAACAATAATTTCAAAACTCGTCTCGTACGGCCTGCAATATCGCAGAAGTGTTTTGTAATCGGTTTATGTCTGGGTCTTCCCTCTCTTCTAGTTGATATACTGCATTTTGTTAACTTAATTCCTTTTGCATTGAATGCCGGATAATTTATTTCCTCGTTCGGTGCGAGTCATAAACCATATGTGATAAGAGGAGAAAGATTGCGTTTTAACCCTTAGAATGCAGGATAATTTTCTTAAATCAGTTTTTTGTGTCGTCTGCTTTTCAAAACCACAACTTTCTGCTTAATTTTGTTGAGGAAAGATACTCAGAGTTGCAAACAGGTTAGATCACAGGCCAGCCACCAATTTGGCGGCTGGTCTGGATTCAACCTGTTTGCATAAGCATGAAATCGTTTCCAGTACTGAGAGGGTTAGAGTTTGCAGTTCAGAAACTAGGAATATTTATCTGAACGAATTCCTCCAATATGATATTGCATGTCTGATCCAAATTGAGAACAACAGCAGACGACAAATTGTGTTATCATGAAGGCATATTATTTCTATGATATTGACTAGGAACCTTCATGACAAAAGAAAATTTTCTCATAAGGAGCAAAGTGTCTCGTTTCAAAGTGTTTTTTCAGTATTTTTGCAGCAGATGTAAGCAATTGTCGGGAATTATGGAAAAAGGGATCAAGCCATGTATTGTATATGGTGACACCAAATTGGCAATTTGTTCAAATTACATTCGGATTTCACAAATAAAACAGTATAGAAATCATACAACCTATTACCAAACCATGACGATGTTTAACCACTTTGCTGCAGACGACTCTTGAAAAAATTGCGGGCAAAGGAGAAATTGCTCGTGACGATTTTCCCACAATGTTTGCTACCCTATTAGATTATTGTTCAATTTCATCACATTTTAAAATGTCGTCTGCAAACTCTTTCAATTTGGGGCTGTCGAAAATTTGGCGTTTGGGAAAGGTTTAAACACAAGGAGATATTGCTTGCAATAAACATTCGTTCCTTCTGTTCATTCGTTCCTTCTGTTCATTCGTTCCTTCTGTTCATTCGTTCCTTCTGTTCATTCGTTCCTTCTGTTCATTCGTTCCTTCTGTTCATTCGTTCCTTCTGTTCATTCGTTCCGTCTGTTCATTCGTTCCTTCTGTTATTGGATTTACTTTTTGTTTTCCCATCCCATTAACAGTAGGTTCGTAAAGTATTTCGCGAGTCTCGATTCATTGACATGTGTAAGGAAAGGGATACTCACCAAAATCTCCGCCATACATTTTCTCCTTTTGATACAATAGTTTTTAAAAAACTTCATAAAGATATGTGTGATAAACCGAGCCTTTTTGGAGTGATGGATTTACTTGATCGTCGCCTATATAATTGATATCAAACGAGAGGGAAGAAAATAATAGAGCACTTATGTTAATCGAGTCAATACCTGCTCTATGATAAAACAGGTCCTCTAACGCTTTACGATTCATGTTTGCAATTTGAAGGTTTACTGCGGACAAGCATTAACGTAACTGTTATGAAAAGAAGAAGTAACATTTATGTTTAAACTTATCTATTTCACACCAAAATTTACGAGATGATATTTCTTATATAGACACGTTTAGACATTTATAGAAATGCACCAGATATTCATTGGTCTGCTGTAGAAGAACTTTTAGGTTAATCTGGAAAAAAAAACCTTGCCCATATGCTATCTGCATGTTATTTCGTACAAGAGGAATATCTTCCAATTATCTTTTGATGCTAATTGTCGTCTCTAAACTCTCTTAACCTTTTACCAAACGGCAATTTTCGACTGGCCTAAATTGAAAGAGTTTGCAGACGGCATTGCAAAATGTGATGAAATTGAAATGTGATATTCTCATAGGGCAGAAAATATTGTTGGAAAAGGAGAAAATGGTCATTTAGAGTAATGTTCCCTTTTCCATCAATGTTTTCCAGCGTCGTCTGCAACAAACTGGTCAAATTTCGCTATTGTTTGGTAATGGGTTGAATTAAAACTGTTACACAGTTGCTGTCTGATATTTTACACTAGATGCATTTTCTGACGGTTGTACAAAAAGTTGTCTGCTTCACAATAGTCTGCTTCAATACGTCACACACCGTCTGGAGGTCACTCAGGGGTTATCGATCGTAACGCGCTTTTCACATGGCTCCACGAAGAAAGCATCTGTCCTTTTGTTTATATATATATATATATTTGCTTGAACGATTCAGATCCTTTACCAAACGCCAAATTATCGACTGCGCTAAATTGAAAGAGTTTACAGACGACATTTAAAAATGTAATGAAATTGAAAAATAAGCTTCTTATTATTGTTAAGAGCAATTTCTACTTTTCCGACAAGGTTTTCCAGAGTCGTCTGCAACAGATTGATCAAATGTCGTTATTGTTTGGTAATGGGTTAAACTATCAGAAAAATACGTGGGGTTGCATTTTATCTTTCATCGATAAATCTATAGTTTTCGTTATCAACAAGAGCAGAATCATGATGAATTGGTGCTTTTCTTGTTTTGAATTTGGACACATCAATTTTGACAAAATGACATTTGTCGTCTGCCGATTGCTTTAAATCTGGTGTCAGTAAATGAAATCTGATAGTCTTTGACCAGGGTACCGTTTTACTAAGCATTCTAAGTTGAAAGTTTGCTTGAGTTCAAAGACATCGTTCCCTCTTATTGCAATAGTAAGCTAAGCAATATTGCCAAGTAACAAGCCATTGGAATTATATCTCCGAGACGCTTCCAATCACTCGTCACATCGCAATTTTGTACTTCTATATAATATACTGACTATGTTGATCGGTTTTATCTAACGCACATATTTTTCTTAATCCATTACCAAACAATAACGACATTCAATCACTTTGTTGCAGACGACTCTGGAAAACATTGTGGGCAAGGAGAAATTGCTCGTGACGAACAAGTTTTCCTTTCCCACAATATTTTCTGCCCTACCAGAAGATTATTTTCCAAGTTCATCACATTTTGAAATATCGTCTGCAAACTCTTTGAATTTGGGACAGCCGAAAACTTGGTGTTCGGTAAAGGTTGAAGTCGTTCAGTAACCCGCTAGCCTGTAGTTTTAGGTCCAGACCAAACTAGTCTGTGTGTCTGATTGATGAAATGTCGCTGAAGGCTTTCTAAAGGCCACACGCAATTATCTCACGTCTTTGTAAATAACACGATACTGCGCAATTAGACATAAAACCACTGTCCTCTTCATCTATATCTCTACACTTGTCTTTGTATGGCAATTCGTCATGACTTGTAGACAGAATATGTTGCTATAACACAATGACTAAATGGCGTTTTAAGGCCCATCGACAGCTATTGTCATTTAGCGCACCGATACTTCTATAACACAACTATTGACCAAACAATGGATTTTCGAACTTCCAAACGAGTGTTAAGTTGAATATCAGCCGTACCAAATATGAGCTAAGCTATTAGCATTCCAGAAAAAAAAGAGATTTCTTTTGTAATGTGAACTGTTTCCATTTGATGCGTAGTCTTCTTTAGTTCATTGGTGTTTATGTTTAAGTTTGCTATCACATTTTGTTTACTCAGTGATTATATAACACATATATCTTGCACCGTTCAAAATACACTAATGCGAGTTATTGTTGACGATGGTGCACACTTTCAAGCTTTTTTGCATAGTCTGATTAATTTTCAGATCATCTTTGGCCACAGCGTGAATAGGTGCATACAAGACGAAATGGATTGAAACAACAGTATCTAAGTATATGTTGAACGAATATATAAATTGACTTTGAAACATAAGATAATAAACAATCAGATAGATAAGACGGTACATTAGAGCATGAATGAGAAAACACTATATATTGTGTAACGTCAATGAAACATTTACACCCTTAATATGTGATGCATAGTACAATTGACATGATATATCCCTAAAATATCTGAAAGCTCGAACAACACTGACAGACAATGTGAGACGAAAAAACGTTAATCGATCACATGTGACTTCCTAACGCATTCGGATGTGTTCTATACCGGATAGTTCCGGTAAGTGTACGTGAAATAGGATATATACCAGTACCCGGACAGAACTATGAGATCTGGCGACCAACTCATGCATGTGAGAATAACGATTACCTACGTACTTCTCTACCTCATCGTCCAATCTCTCTCACGGCTCACCAAAGGTAAGTTAATTTACGAGTTATTTCGGAATTTGTCGCCATTTTTACTATTTAGTATCTATTTATGGAGGAATAGCAATTGTTTTAGCAAAATACATTAATCCACACTGCCAGCGAAATATAGGCGGTGGGCATCTTATAATAAAAAAAAACGATGCATTACAAAACGATACGTATATTTCAAGTGAATAAGCTTAATGTCCATAATACGATTATACTAAAAAACTAATAATAATATATATGAAAAGGTAATTATTTGGGCCGCGTCACGCGAAAAGGGGCACTCGGACATAAATAAAAACCGCTGACTCAGCTCTTTCTTAGCGCTATTATTCCAGCATCTAGTCACGACAGTAATCATTTGTATTTATTTAAAGGTAGAACTTGATGTCCTCTAAGATGGCAAACAGTGTAACCCCAGACCAGCCGCCACGTCAGTGACGTGGCGGCTGGTCTGGGGCTATACTGTTTGCTATGTCCGAGTGCCCCTTTTCCCGTGACGTGGCCCATTTGATATCCAACACTACTTGTAAAAGAAGTGTAGGATATAATATATTGAAAGCCAAACTGGTTTTTGTTTTGGAGAAAATTGTATGTAAATTGAATAATAAGATGTATACCATGAATGGAAAAAGTTTCTTCTTATTTCACGTTATATTTTTCGAAAATAAAGAACCGATGGAATTCGTCCTCGATCTCTGTAACACCTCTATGTAACAGACTTACTAAGATCGATTCTTTCAATCTATTCACTGAGTTGTGTCCCTTTTCAATCCACATACACGTGACTCGAAAAGGAACGTAACTCTAGACAGAGTTTGCGTTCTCCCTCGAGCTTCCCGAATGCATCTCCTGACTGAAATGAAAGTGTAAGCACGTCATTCTTGGGTGGTGCGGGTCGATGCTCCCCCGAGAAAAATACAGTCTGAATTCGCGCATGTGCCTTCTTGCATGTTTTTTTTTTATATATATATTTGAGAGCACTTGTTTAAGCAGGAAAAATAGGCTCTTTCTGTTGCGTTTTTTTTTAGTTTTTTCTTTCTTTTTATTTGCTTCATGAATTAGAATTCTAGGCACTCCCCTAAAGCATATAAAAGAAGCTACGTCAATGATATGCACCATATAGAATGGGAAGTCGAAAGGATAGCCCAGCTCATCGCAAATTTAGTTTACACGACTGTCTATCTTATTTCCAAACGTATACCCAACAATAATCTTAATTGGTAGTAGCGGCTTCGGTACATCGCTGTAGTAACGCCAACACCATCGTAAATATACTACCGATGGCAAAGTTTCAAGGAAAACATGCATACCCCGCCAAATACAATTAGGCCAAGAACGGCTTAACACACGTACCAATGGGTCTGTTCGTGAAATATCTTTCTTGATCAGTATTACTTGCGTACTCTGCCAATTGACATGTCATTCTTACCCATAGAATGCTGGGCAATTTTCTCAATATAGATGTTTGTGTCGTTTTCTTTCCAAAACTTTGATGAGGAAAGCTACGCAGTGTAGCAAACAGGTTAGATCAAAGGCCAACTGACAATCTATTTGGCGGCTGTCCTGGACCTTACCTGTTTACATAAGCATGAAGTCGATTCCAGGACTGTAAAGGCTAAATAGCCACAAAACATACGTATTGGCTCATCCGTAAATCATAGACTTAGATGAGACTGTACCATTGGCCGTATCTACATAACGGACTTCATTTTCTACTAATCTATCGGATGATTTACTATTGTTTTGTTATACTACTGTATGGTACTAAAAATCAAAGTCATCGTGAATTTTCTTGTCGTGGCACGGTTTCAAGAATGACATGCGTTATTCGCCAACTACAATATGACCTCAAAAAGCCCTTCAACAATGCACACGATGTATTGTTCTTGATCGGCCTTCACAACCGGGCGGGCTAGTTTTTCTCATTTGCCCTTTACCAAATGCCAAATATTTGACTGTCCCAAATTGAAAGAGTTTGCAGACGACATTTAAAAATGTAATGAAATTGAAAAATAATCTTCTGATAGGGCAGAAGGAGTAAGGTGCGTTTAAAGCAAGATGATACATTTGAAAATTTATTTGGGCAACATCTCGAGGAAAACAGCTTCTCCTTTCACCACCATCACTATAATTATTATTTCTGTGAACAGAGACTGAATGATAGTCTATTTTTCGAACATCTGGACATCTTACGATTTCCCATAAGGTAACAGTTATAATAATATAGAGAAAAACAAAGCGAACAAAACTGGACTACATTCCTAGTTCCATGAAGGTATTAGTCCGCACAGTGAAGGCGGATGTTTGATAAGTAATTGGGGTTAGACCGCCGTTTGTGTATCGATAAAGTACAGTCCCTCAAAAAGTGGTATGTAAATTCCATGGACTAAGGTGCTGACGCGCCATTAGTCCAAAAATGACATGCGTTTATCGCCAACTACCAAACGATACAAGAAAGTATCTTAAGTACAATGTACACCGATGGGCTTACAAGTACATGTAGATGATAGATATTGATTGATCAGCCTGCACAATCGAACTTTTTGCACAATTGACATAGTTTGATGCTTTCGTGTAATTATGTCAATATAGACCTTAAGCGTCAGGCTATGACTTCATTTTGATATTGACATGTAACTTCGCTAATTTCCATAACGACAAAAGCAGAAACATATACCAGTATGCATACCAGGAAAGTTTCGCCTTGGATCAGCCGGCTTACTCGGATAATTTTCCGTTTAGATACTTTAGGAAGTTGCATATGATCCGCAAGTTGAATGGGGGAACAAGCCTGTTTGTTTGTTAGGAAGTTGCATATGATCCGCAAGTTGAATGGGGGAACAAGCCTGTTTGTTTGTTAGGAAGTTGCATGTGATCCGCATGTTGAATGGGGGAACAAGCCTGTTTGTTTGGGTTGTAATAATGAGATAAAAAGAAATGGTTACTGTTGTGAGAATGGAATACAAACATTGTAAAGTCATCGACTTGACAGTGGAGGACAGTGGTCCAGGGTACCGTTTTACTAAACAACTTACGGAAAATGTTTGCGTAAGTCAAAATTAATAAACATGAATAGTATCTTCAATGAAAGTACGATGTTGTAATGTGGCACTTCATTGGAAGCGTCTCGGAGAGACGATTCCAATGATCTGTCACTTTGCAATATTGCTTCGTCCAATATTGAAATAAGAGGAATTGTTGTTTTAGACTTACGCAAATCTTAAGCGTAAACTGTTTAGTAAAACGGTACCCAGAGGTAGAGCGCTTGCCTCTGTATACGAGGGTCGTGGGTTTGAATCCTGTGAGTAGCGGGATCTGCTTTGCGAACTTTCATAAATCCACATTCGGCGCTATTACTGGTTATGTATCAAGCAAGCAGAATCGAGAGTGATTTATCTAAGTTGTAAGAACCTGTTTCACAATCGATGTAAAATAAATAAGTTTAAACTAAACTTGACAACTGTTTAAACTAAAAGTAACATCTTTTTCATCAATAAACACGTACGCACACAGGATTTTGTGACAAGTCCCAATTGAAAGCTTTAATAGCCACCATAAATGGGGGTTGAAAAATACGTTGGTGATTTGACATTTAGTTCTAAATGTTGTAAGGAAAGGCGATGGTGGTTTTGTCATGAAAGCATGTCGAAATCAATTATTAAGGAATATGATTTAAGTCTCTGGCTGAACATCGCCATAAGTTTTCGTGTATTGGAAAGCTCATTTAAAAGGATGAAAGTTTCAAGCAAACTTGGGAATACTTTGAGAGAGATATCTGTTTTTCGCACGTAAATGCTTTGAGAGAAATGTAGAAGGGTTAACATATTGTCTGTGCCGGTTTCCCAAGCTGCGATTTATTTTTATCATAATTAGGTCAATGCATGTTACGTTTGCCGACCGATTTATCTATCAAAGAGAAACAAAAAATATTGTGTCTATGACATAATAGGTTGTTTGCCAAAAAGTACAACGACGAACTCTGCGGCATACCAAAAACCACATACCTTGACGTCGACTGAAGAGAATTCCCTCATTTCTTCTTCTGGATCGAGTTGATACAAACGAGGGAACTTCCTTTGACTAACAGGTAGCTAAGTGTTTTTTGTATACCGCAGTGCTTTTTCGTATATAAGCGCTATTTTCTTTTTTTAAATTTTATATTATACCGCATCGATAGTGCACATTTTTACGAATTAACACTATTAACTTTTCAAATGGAGTTTCTCTTCCCAAATGGGATGCTACTCTATAACCTAGATGGCCAGTGGGGGATTCTTGTGACTGTTGTTTGGTCTCTGGTTATGAACTGGCTTGGATTTAAAACTGACTGCAAATTTTTATAAGGCGGGCAACCTACCTCTAAACTTACGGAGTGATACCGCTTGAAGTACCATCCTGGTCTTGTTAAAGTTCAAAAACGGGCTGATCAGGGATTGCAACTCACAATTCAAATGAATAGTATCATCCTTACATAGAAGACAAGTATAAAACGTACCCAATTCGACAAAAGATACTATCACACGAAAGTAAAGGGCACGTTACTCGCAAGTATGAGTTAAACTGAAAATATCATTCACGAATTGTGATTGGCATCTCGCGTTATCGCGGGTTTTGTTGTTTTGACTGGTTCGGGATTGATATTGGCGCTGTAGGTCATGAATCGGCTCTGGGAAGTCCCCGTTTTTGCCCTACCTGTCGACTTTGACCTGCACACCCACACTTATCGGTGTTTAACAACATACTAGGTCGTATCAGATGTCGATATACAAATGAATATCTCGTACCAGCGAAAGTCTGTAATGTGGGTACTCAAAGTGGGTGACAGTGGTGCAGAGGTAGAGCGTCGGCCTCTTGTACCGAGGGTTCCGGATTCGAATCCCCGTTAGGCGAGGTGAAAATTACCGGGACTATCGAGTCGGCGCGAGTACTTATGTAGTATCCAGGAAGCAGAATCGATAGTTATTTAACTAAGTTGTAAGAACTTGTTTCACAATCGATGTTAAATAAACAAACTTTTACTAAACTCTTGCAAGTCTGTGTGTGTTAGTAGTAAACAACAACTATTGGTAGACATTAAACGCCCAGTTGTCGGTTCCTTTCAATCCACTTGCATGCGCTGTTGTGAATATTTTGGGCAAACCAGCATGTACACATCTCACAAATGAGATTATTACACAATGAAGAGACTATGTCACAGATTGATATACATTGTATTTATCTTTTTGAAACCAAGTATCATTACGCCTTAAAGAGACTTTATTCTCGACTGTAGTGCTAAAAACAATATGTATTCACGAGTTGTCACCCTTCTTTACACCCACATGTATATATAAAGATATGCACAACGCTCGCATAAGATTATCCTAGAGCCTGGCCCGTCCGTATACCCCTAATGCGGGTATGCATGGGCCAAGATTCCAGGCTAGCATAAGATATCTTATTTGACATAATTCATATATGGCAGATCATCCATTTCTGTGTAAGATCGATTTGGGACACAAAGAAGTACATATAGAAATCGCTTTTCCTCATGGTTGGTACTCTAGGTAATAGAATTACCATGTCGTCACATCAGAATAGTACTGGTTCGGTTCCAGGAAACGCCCACTTAGTATTCTAGGTAATAGAGTAACCACGTCACACCAGAGAAGTTCCATGTACTTGTTTAGTACCAGGAAAACGTTACTATCAAATAAGAAAAGAAGGAACAGATGTGAATCACAGGTACCAGTAAGAAAACAAATTGTGCATTGTACTATTTATGTAATACAATAAACATCTTTTTGTAATGGGTACCTGTGATGTGAATGATGTGTTTAGACGGTGATTTTTCGTAAAGCGCGGTGCCCTGTTACACAGAAAAGATAACAATCGAGAGCCATGTGTTGTTGTTTGGAGCGGGTAATTACGGATTTACGCTCAATTCAAGGTTACGCGAGATGCACCCTGTACACTTATACAAACTTCATAAGGCTGAACAGCCCCACCTATCATTCTACCAACACCATCATTGATTCTTGACGAGGGATCTGTGTTGCGTATGCGTTTTTTTGGAGGAATTGACGTTGTTTTAGTAACGACAGGTTTATTATGCTTTCTGAGTAACCGGTGGAAGACTTGGAAATAATGTCATTCCCAAAGAATTCACGATAAAATTGGAACGGAGGGATTCCTTATTTGACATGCTTTTTTGGTACCCATTGTTAGGCATGGAAAAAGTGATTTTCCCAAAGACTTCTTAATGAAGTTTGAACAGACAAAGGAACAGATCAAGCACTCTCCATTCTGTTCAGACTTTCAACCCTTTCTGTCAATTGTCATCAGAAAAACAGCTGAGAATAAGTTCAAACTTCTTGTCTTATCAATTACGATTATAAACAATAAAACTAGTGAACAGACCCATTTGCCAAATTTGATAATATGACTATTTAACAATGTTGTGTATTATCAATCTGCAATAAAATATGTTTAAACTAAACTATTTAAACCTAAATATGATGCTTGTTTAGTTCAAATTGTTGCATAACGTTGATTTTCAGTTTGTTCCAGTCTCAAACTATCCAATTATTAATGGCTTTATCATCAAATTTACATGTACTTGTAAAGACGAATGCATGTCCTTCCGAGATAAATATGGAAACGCATTTGTAGACAGATACACAGGTACATGTTGGGAGGCATGCTATATTGTACATATATGTCTTTGCAATCAAAGAGATATATGCACAATGACCTATTCTACTGCACATTGATATTTCTTTGAATAATGTCTTCATGATGTCGGGAACGCGTCAATATTATCCAATCATCTATCGAACGAATCGTTAAGTGATATTTACATTTCGCAGGGTTTGAACAACTTCAAACAGATCACAAATCGTTTGAAGTTGTTCAAACCCTGCGAAATGTAACTGGTTCAGTTCATACAGAAACGTTCATCAAATTGTGCAACAACCCCGGTATGGTTTGCAACCATATTTTACCAAATGAAAACGTCAGTATGTGTATACCTTTTGATCTAATGACATATTCGTGCTTAAACGTATGGTGACATATAAGTAGTTCGAAAAAATATTTACAAATGCCTTTCAGACAGAATGAAACTTCCATTTATCTTCAACCTAAAGTCAAAGAAAAGACACATATGTTATAAGAAAACGAACGCGCCCAAGGGCCCAGCCGGTGTGGACGGATGCCTTGAAAGTTGCGAATTAGAAACTCGGACCTTGTACCGCATACTGTGATCTATATTTTGTCATTTGTAGTTTTACCCGACCCAATTTTGTATCGTCGGGCTTTGAGACCCTATGTAGTGTAGACCTTCGGTGTATAATTTTAGTATATGTTTATGTCGAAGTTGTGTACATGTACTTATTTTCGTAGATTATGATGGTATGGTATTTCTGTGGGTTAGTGTGAGACGATAGGTAGCAAGTTTGTTGCCTTGATAAAAACTTATTATACAATCATTCCTATATTTCATCGAGTTATGGACTTTATATTTAGTTTATTCATAAACGTTTAAGCTTGTCATTGGGATTTTATGTTATTCTGTACTTGTGCCGTTTAACGAGAGTGTCATTGTGCCAACTTATGTCAATCAATTCTCTCGATTCTGAAGCATTGACAGAAAACCAGTGCTTTCGCCGTTGTTGGCGAATGAAAGGTCTAACACGCTTGGTGAACGCTCTACCGCACCACCATGGTGCTGACGACAAAAATCGGTTGCACAACTTTCGGTTAATCGTTTTAGGATAGATTTTTACTACTTTCTGCATTTTCAGACATGTAATCAAAAGTCCAAAAACATGATTCAACCCTTATTGAATCTAACCGCATTTAGGTAAAGTTTACAACTCTTGGAATCAGCTGAGATTTCGCATTTTCCCTCGTCGATGCAATGCAAAATTACAATTTAAAAATCTGCAACCGCACCACCAGCTAAAAATTGCGATCATATATCCAAACAAACCGATTGTGCAGCAAATTCTACCACTTGGAAGTTTTGAGTATCATTGCTTATCAGAACAACAATTTACCTTGACATAAAATGACAAATTGCATATTCTGCTGGATTTGCGAACGGGGTATCGGGAGGATGTATTTTTGAGTTCCTTCGGCGAGGAAGGTACGAAATCTCAGCCAATTCCACGAATTCAAAACCGAAACTTTACCTATATGCGGTTTTATTCAATAAAGAGTGAATCATGTATTCAAATGTTTGATTTCTTGTCTGAAAATGCAGAAAAATAGCAAAAACTTACCCTAAAACGCTAAACCGGAAGTTGAGCAACCGATTCCATTGTCAGCAGCATGGTGGTGCGGTAGAGCGTTCACCAGCTGTGCTTAAATGGTACCCCGCTTTTCATAGCAATCGAACCCAAGACCCTTGTGTTCATAACCGATGCATTTTAGTTTGATGGAAGTGTTGATCCATCAAAATTAAACGAAGATGCACTTCGTTAATGCTTTTCTACAAAGCTCGCGTTGTGCTTAAAATATATGCATGTATTAGTACAGTTAACCCGGGCATGTTTGCTTAACACAGAGTTTTCATTTTCCATCAAACAATTTCAGCTATTTACATCAAAGAGGTGAATATTGTATTGCATTTGTTATGATTTCATATATGCATACCGTATGAGTGTGAGAACCTGTTGTGAGAAATACCGACTAATCAAGCGTTTTTAAAGTCACATGAAAGGATATGAGTACAAATAAATTACTGAAAAAAATATATAGAGTTCTTTTATTCTATTCATTAAAATAATAAAAATTAATTCATATGTGCATTGGGACCCTATTTTGAATAAAGAAAAAATGCTTACAAAGAGCAAGTCATTATTTGCCACTTGTGGTTTCTCAAATAATCTGCGGCATTATGGGTTTAATGAAATGAGGGATAATGAAGTGACACGGCACGAAATCAGTAAATTCCTTAACCCTTCACCAAACGCCAAATTTTAGGCTGTCCCAAATTGAAAGAGTTTGCAGACGACATTTCAAAATGTGATGAAATTGAAAAACAAGCTTCTGGTGGGGCAGAAAACATTATGGGAAAAGGGGAATGTTTCCCATAATCGTCTGCAACATACTGATCAAATGTCGCTATTGCTTAGTAATTGTTTTAATGAAATGAGGGATAATGAAGTGACACGTCCCCCCGACGAAATCAGTAAATTCCTTAAACATCTGTCCCTCTATCACAAACATGATTTGGCATTTCTCTTGAAACGAAGAAAGTGCTTATTTAAGCTCCTTCTTATCCTATTCTATACCTTTCTATTCTATTCTACGCTAATTCTCTTCTTCTCTGAGTCCTTTAAATAAGCTTGAAAGTTTGCACATTGCATCGTTTAGACAAATTTATGCTTGCCGTCTGCAACCTCTTTCATTTTAAAATGATCAAAGAATTATCGTTTGGCGAAGAGTTAAAACATCAAGGCTTTTTCAAAATGTTAACAAGGGCCACCGGTCTTGGAGAAAACGCATTGGTAGATGTCACTGTCGTCAAGAAATATCTTCCTGATTCCTTGTACGTCGTGTACAAAGACCGGCAGAGTCTAAATTCATTGATAACCTAAAACAAAGCTCAAAGCACATATATCAGACGTGTAGATGTAAGCAACCCAAGATGCGTAAAGTGTCGAATCACGATCAGACTGTGCATAATGCAACGTCTGATCGTAGTCGATACTTTACGTGCGATGCATCCAGACGGATTTTGCGTGTGATGCCCGATTGTTTACTGTCTGTCTGGTAAAACTGTGTCAATATAAACATTCCGCTGGGACAGAACAATTTATTATCGATGACGCAATTTACGCCGAACAATGCGGTAGAATTAAACTCGGCGTATTATTTTTTTTTTAAATATTGATTATCGAACACTGGGACTTGATGCCGTGCCAGTTTTACTTAGGCTTAGGAAATATGGCGATCGATTGATCAAATGATTGGAAAATGTATCATGCTGCTTTTAGGTGTGATTCTGTTATATAACGCGTGTCAGTTCGCCTGTCTTAGTAACTATAAGCTTCTCTTAAAGTATACACACACTATTAGTTCTCCTTACACTTAGAATGCTTGAAAATTTTCTAAAAAAAGAGTTTTTCGTCGCCTGCTTTCCAAATTCTGAAATATCTGCTTAATTTTGATGTAGAAAGATACTCAGAATAGCAAACAAGTTAGATCACAGGCTAGCCGACAATTTAGTTGGCGGCTGGTCTGGATCTAATCTATTTGCATAACCATGAAGTCGTTTCTTGCAATTTAAGGGTAAGTCTGATTAAATGTAACAATATAGTCAATAGAGAGTTTGAAAACAGGGGACTTGAGTTTGGAACAAATATTATAAAATTTTCGTTTCGGCGTTTAAAAAAATCCAGCGAACAATATTCGTTTACTGCTATCAAACAAGTTTGTTCGTCTGACCAAGCATCCATGTAGTCTTGGAGCGTTTTCTTCGGGACACAAGGGTCGTGGGTTCGGATCCCATGAGAAGCAGTATATGCCTTGCGAACTTTCAATAATCCACATTGGGCGCGAGTACTTGTTATACAACCAGGAAGTTGAAATAATTTGTTACACAATCGATATAAAAAATATAAGTTTAGAACTAAAAACCCGAATCGAGAGCGCACTTATGTATGCAGCTTACACTACAATGTATAAGACAAGAAAGTGATGGAAGTGAACATTTATTTTGCAAAGAGCTGCTCATCGTTCACTTTCTTTGTTATCTAAAACTCCATTGAATTTTGATATGTCATAAATAACATATGATAAAGTTTGCTAAAGCATCTGTGTAAAGTCGTGGTATTAATAAGTTCGGAACACCAACATGGACACTTCGGCAAATTCCGGCATTGTACGCTGTCGACATCACCGAAAATTTCCGATATTGCAAAACTTGCCATCCAGGATTAAAAGTCGAAGCCATTATTGACAGAAATTGAGCAATGAACTTAAGCCCTTTGTACTCTTAACCTCTTCTCTTGCATTGGATTTTGGGACTGCTCTCCACAATTGAGAGCAATAGTCCACGCCAACTGCAATTGCAATAAGTACATTTTTATTATGATTCTGGCAGCACTTTTTTTTTTAACCCTTTACTAAAAGCCAAATGTTCGACTGTCCCAAATTGAAACAGTTTGCAGGCGACATTTCAAAATGTGATGAAATTGAAAAACAATCCATTGATAGGGCAGAAATCCTTTTCCCACAATGTTTTCCATAGTTGTTTGCTACAAACTGGTCAAATGTCATTATTGTATAGTAATGGGTTAAGAGCTGTTTTCAGGTGGTTGTTCACTTCAAAGAGAACATATAAAAGTCAACAGTCGTGCAAACAACAAAGCTTTTGTATTGTCGTTTGATATACAATTAAAAGAAGCTACTGAAAGCATTGTTAAATCAAGAAGCGTCCATTTATCGAAGTACTTATGGTTTATGTATTGTTGTTTGATATTCCATATGAAATAGCTGCCGAAAGCATGGTTAAATCAGGAAGCGTAGATTTATCAAAGTATTTATGGTTTATGTTTTGTTGTTTGATATACAATTTAAAATAGAAACTGAAGCATTGTTAAATCATGAAGGGTCAATTTATCTAAGTATTTGTGGTTTATGTATTGTTTTTTTATATGCAATTCAGAATAGCTACTGAAAGCATTTCTTAAATCAGGAACACTCAATTTATCTAAGTATGTATGGTTTATACTCATACTCATGGGAGAAACCTCCAAGCTTGACTGCCGGCCTATAAAAGATCCATCAAACTTGCCAGAGCCATCGACATCCCGTTGGTTTACCGTGAGACTATCTCTCATGAGAAACATTTCGGTACATGCGCACCGCAACATGGCCGATATAGCGTTGGTGTAAAGCAAAACACAAGTCATTCATTCAGAAAATCTCAATGCAATGTTCTGTTATATTGCTGTCAAACGTATTACGTCCCTTGCCACACCATTATAGGCTTTGAGTAACGTATTTACAATCTTTACTGCCGTAACCCATTACCAAACAATAACGATATTTGACCAGTGTGTTGCAGACGACTTTGGAAAACATTGTTGAGAAAATGAGTTATTTTCCCACAATGTGCTCTTGCCTATCAGATGAATGTTTTCCAATTTCATCACATTTTGAAATGTCGACTGCAAACTCCTTGAATTTAGGACAGTCGAAAATTTGGCGTTTGGTCAAGGGTTAAAACATATTAACATGTGGTTTCACGTCATTGATACGTAGCTTCATTGCGCATCTTATAGAGGCCATTACCGCAAAGAGAAAGGAACCCTTTCCCCTAGCCTGGGGCCTGGCCCGTACGTATACCCCGCCGCTAATGCGGCTATGCGTGAGCCAGGGTACCGTTTTACTAAACAAATTAAGGGTAATATGTGCGTAAGTCATAACTGATACACATGGATAGTATCTTCAATGAAAATATTATATTGCAATGTGACACGTCATTGGAAGCGTCTAGGAGAGACGATTCCAATGATGTGTTACTTTGCAATATTGCTTAGCCCACTATTGAAAAAAGAGGAATTGTTGTGTTAGATTTACGTAAATCTTAAGGTTAAACTGTTAAGTAAAACGGTACCAAGGACTTCAGGCTACCATTCCTCTAACTGTCGGAGCAATGACTCGTTATCAACCACCGCTCCCAAACGCTCGTCTGCTGCAGCAAGACAGCAAATCAGTGTCTGGGTTAACGGAACGTGTTATTAATGGCGGCCCCCTGGATTCCCGCTCTCACGAAGAACGAGATTCTCGTCTAGACGTGAAGCAATTGGCGATAATTACGGCGTGCTAAGCGGCATAATTGTCGACCAATCATTGCGTCGAGACTGATTGATTCACGGTTACACGCCGTAACGACAGCTTCAAGGCAGCCAAAAAGATATGGAAGGATTCGTGAACCAGTCCAGGGGAAAACCCTAACTGGGTTTTCATCAGAGGTGCTCTTTTGGCTGACTTAAGGATGCGTATGCTTCTACCAAGCTTGACCAGCCCTTATGAACCGCCAAGTTTTCCTCTATCAGTTTGAGCCAGGCATCACAACATGACTGACATAATGTTGATGTCAATGTAAAAGTTATATGTAGTAGGGCTCTCGATTTATAAGGTAGAGTTAATTTATCGAGGTGTTCAATTGTAAGTGTTTGTCTTTCTAAACCTTATAGTGCTGGAACCGACTTCGTGATTATGCAAACAGGTTAGATCCAGGCCAGCCGCCAAGGAAAGTGGCGGCTTGCCTTTGATCTAACCTGTTTGCTTCTCTGAGCATGTTTCCTCATCAAAATTAAACAGATACTTAAGGTTTTGGAAAGCAGACGACAAAAAATCTATTTTTAGAAAATTACCCAGCATTCTAAGGGTTAACTTTAACCATCAAGACCCTCGTCAGCAACGAGAATTATGGGTTATAACTTATTCAAACATTGGTTTCAACATAAATACAGTTGTTTCATGATATGACTAAATATCCTTTAGCTTTAACACATCCCTCTCAAATTTCTCTGTTTTCTTGAAACTGTTTCTAATAAACCACGTATATTTCTGCTGAAATCGTAACAGTTTCTCATAAAGAGCACTTTTATCTTTTTGTTTACAATTTTCTTTTGTGACAACATAGACAATTTCATTGGCCATACGGGATAATCTTCGTCTGATACTGTTTTCAATTTGGTTTAACCACACAGTCTATAAAGGAAGACTGGGGATACATTTATACATGTACAAATTGATTAAGTTGCCCAGTATTGTCTGCACAATTAAGAAAACGATAAAAAGAATTGCTTTGAACCTACACATCAAAGTAGATTTTGCGCTTCTCTTTTATTATGATATTCCTCTGTGTAACATTTTGATACTGGTCCAAATTGAAAGCCATGTCTTGGCCGAAAGAATTGCTTTAATTTTTTCCCAAACGACAAATTTTCGACTGTCCAAAATTGAAAGAGTCTGCAGACGACATTTCAAAATGTGATGAAATTAAAAAATATTCATTAGAAAGAGCAGAAAACCTTGTGGGAAAAGGAAAAACTGCTCTTAGCGAGCAATTTCTCCTTTTCCCACAATGTTTTCCGGAGTCGTCTGCAACAAAATTGTTGAATGTCGTCACTGTTTGGTAATGGGTTAAAAGAACTGGCTCCAACGTGACATGCTTGTTACAAAATATTAATAACAAAATTGATACCGGAGACGACTATAGAGCGAATAATGGGCTGGGTAGCGTTTTGCTAAACAACTTACGCAAAGAACTTGCGTAAGTCATAAGATAAAGTACATCTCGTCTCCTTTCAATCATAAGAAATCAATAGTGCAATCTTACACGTTATTGGAATCGTCTCTTCGAGACACTTCCAATAACCTCTCACATTACGATATTGAATCTTCGTTAAGTTAAAAATTATGCATATGAGGTTTGATTTACGTACATATTGTCTTAACACTGGTGGTGGATGAAAGGCACATAACAGGAGATGAGTACAAATAAATTACTGAAAAAATATATGGAGTTCTTTTATTATGTTCATAAAAGTCATAAAAATTAATTTACGAATGCATTGAGATTCTATTAAATAGACTCCTTTAACATAAGTTATTTTGTGCTTGAAATATAGTTGTCTCCATTTCAATCATGTTTATCAACAACCTGTTTGTTTACATATTCAAAATAACAAATTCTGATTGGTCGGTTCAAACATTTGTGTTTCAACTGTCAAGGTCAGGGGTGAAAAATCTAAATTATTAAACTGGTTAATCTGGGTTATTTCTTGTTGGCTTTCATGTTTTAGTTGTGCTGATGGGGATTTTGGTGATAACTATTTGAATCTGACCAACATTTTATCAAATAATATAGTTTGATATAGAATTAATCTCCTTTTATGTGCCTTTAAGTTACAAACTTCCACGATATTATTATGAAAATGATGCGAAAATGATACTCGCTGTATATGACCCTGGCACTCAGCTGGAAATGGTAGTTTAATTTAATCATATTTTATTGCGTTGATGAGTTACAAGACATATATACAACACACAGATAAACATTTAAAGAAGACATGAAAAGGCAAAAATGATAATTGGACTTGGATTTGGCCACAAGCTATAACAACATTAGCGATTGGCCCTCTCCTATTTTGTAACTTGACATATAATGCGTCTTTTTTAGATTTGAAAATGATCGTTAAATAATACTTTGAATGAAGTAAAAGTACATGGTAACAATGTAAGATACGAGTTGTTTATTGTTAGTAAGACGACTTGAATATATAACACGGAAAACGATGTATTGAGAGGGATTAAAGAATAAGGAAATCTGCACTTACACAAAAACTCGGTTAATGATGCTCATCAAAACACATTAACCCTTACAATGCAAGATAAATTTCTAAAATTAGATTATTGTGTCGTCTGCTTCCCAAAACCTGAGATATTAATGATACTTAGAGTAGACAACAGGTTAGATCACAGGCCAGCCGCCATTTTACTTGGCGGCTGGCCTGGATCTAATCTGTTTGTATAAGCATGGAGTCGGTTCCAGCACTCTAAGGGTTAATCTACATGTAGCACTCAAGGGGGTTAAGCGAACTGTTAAATTAACCGAAATATACTTGGAAATCTATCGAACATGTGTACAGCACTGAAACCTTACACATACAAGATTCGTTAGGATTTTACTAGCTCAGGGTTACGTTTTACTTAAACATTTTATGCTAGAAAATGTGCAAAACAATGTTCCGTCTAATTTCAATATTGGGCTAAACAATATTGCAAAGGAACGTATCAATGGAGTCGTCTCTCCGAGACGCTTCCAATGACGTGTCACGTTACAATTTTGTACTTTCATGTTTATCAGTTTTGACTTACGCAAATATTTTACCTAGGTTGCTTAGTGGAACGGAACCCAAATAATTCGGAACAACTGGCATCAGAACCGATTGTTAAGGCGATGAAATAGACCCATAACCACTGCATATCTTACAAATAAACGTATCTCGGATGATCCAAACTTTAATTGTTATTAGGCTAAAAATATCTGCGTCCCATTCATCCGGACTTAAATAAACGTTGAAACTATTCAAACATAAAAGGAATGTTCACATGGTGAGAACATTCTTCTATTGTCACAAAATTGAACGTCATTGTAGTTTTATCAAGCGACGTGAAACTCTTGACGAGTTTAAAACACCGTCAAGAAGCAATTGTCTGCGACAAAGATTGTTTGCCTTTTTCCGGTACATGGCTTCGATTGTTGGAGTTAATGAATTCTTTATGTAAACGAATAAAAATAGAAGAAATCGGCCTTAGACGACAAACGAAACCAAAAAGAGATAATTTGAGGGCTGGGCGTTTTTCCTCAATAAACATCAAACTATGGTAGACGTCTCTAGAAACAAGTTAGAAAACGATGAGAATGGACGTAGCGACTTCAACGACATTGCCAATTGTATCTACTCGACAATCCCCGGCACAAGCCGGTAGATATCCCTCGTAGGTAGTTCATAATAAAAACACCAGAATTCCGCCATTACAAACAGATGTTTACAATTGATGTAAATACACACAAATTTGTTAAAAATCACAATTGATTATTTGTTTTTACTAATTTCATTAAAGATTACTTAGTATCTTATATTTTCTCAATCGTATCTACTCGGCAATCCCCGGCTTGTGCCGGCGATTACCGAATAGATTATATTGCAAACGGACATAACCTTCGTCCCCGCCATGTTGCCGGACTACTTTGGAAATGGCTACCGATTACCGAGGTCATTTTTAGAAATGGCCGAGGTGTTCCGAATGCGACAATGCATGCATCCCATTTCCGATCAGACAACTCCAGAATAATTTCTAGTTAATCTTACGAATTGATTTCACTTCGATTTAGAAAAAAGTTAACAAGACCCAATCTCGATCCTCTATTCCGCTTCATGGAAACACAGTCAGCACTCCTGGCTAATGAGCAAAAAATAGATATCTCTGCTAATCACGATGTTCCTTTCATCGACGAGTCGTGTTCCGGGTTTCGGAATTATGTTCGTTTTCCGGTGTTAATCGAACGATGATTTCCTGACTTATCAGTTCACGGTGCACTTTTTCACCGCAGTGCTTGAGAACGCTGATTCAGCACGATGCGTAACTATCCTGGCCTAGTTTCCGAGAAAGATCAAACAAGTAGGCCATGTGCGTATTGCATCCAGCACTATTGACCTATCTGTCTGTTGGCATAATCTGTTGGATGTTTTACCGCTCTTCTATGCAAAGGTGCGACTGCACCAGAAAGGTGAGACAAAAACGCGATTGCATGTGTTACTGATTATCGGTTTGTGAAATGTTTTAGTTCAAATTTACTGCTAAAGTTTCAAGTAGACATAACTCTTGAATACGATTTCTTCTTAAGCGAATTTGCTTTCAATGGACGTTTGTTTTGTCTGCGCTTGTGAATGTCAAAATTCAACAAAAATGTGTATAGAGCAATAGTGATGTGTACGTGCGAAAGCTTGAAGATTAGAGGAACATTTAAAAAGTAACAATCGATCCGTTCCCGAGTGCCCCTCATCTAGAATCAATCTGAACACATCAGGTTTATCCAATGAAAACACCTCTGAAATAATAGGGTAGACGCCATATTGGTTTCCGCGGAATAACGTCACTCAACTTTCGTTTTTGAAAATAGGTCTTAAATGTGAAATCTAAAAATTCGTTTAATTTGATTTAGGAAACAATTATATATGTCACAACTTATAATTTCGCTATTCGTATGAGTAACCGATAAAAAATGATTTAAAAGAATGTCCAACACTTCCATATACATTGAACTACTTAACTTGCACGCTTAGAAAATGTGTTAGATGCCGGAGGCCGATTAACCCGAAAAATTGTAACCCTACACTTATATCCGAGGTGAACTTCACAGGTCACGAAAATACCCGAGTAGTTCCGATTGATCTAGAATAAGATGTATAACCCTTACTTCATAATACCATGCTTTGATATACCCGCATCAAAAGACATAAGGAACCATTGTGACTAAAGGAGAAATTGCTTGTCACATTGAAGACAAGTATTATTTGTTTTGAAATGTCCAAAACAGTTTATTTCTGTAAAAAATATATAAATGAGTTTTATTATAAAAGACCACGCATACTTATTATTAAGATATTAAAATCATGTGATAAGCAATTGACAACATATCTCTAAATTGCTTTCAAAGAAAGAATATCTTTCATGCGTAATAAGGCCTAATAATTTATGTAGTTCATCCATATTGAAATAGAATTGATTATCTAAAATGTATGCAATTGTACTTTGATTATTGGCCAGTTTATATTGAAAGGTTATATGGTCTGTGTTGTAAAATGACTAAACACATTATATGTGGTGGTCAAATAAAAGATATCCTATATGATCAGCCATTTCGTTATATAGTTGGATCATACAAAACCTGTAGCAAACGACTTAACAACCCATTATGAGACAAAAAAAAAAGAAATTAACGAACAATTCACCAAGAAACAATAATGGCACAAGGGGGAAATGTAAATAACGAGATAACTTTTGTAATGATTTCTTTCTTGTACCGCACAGATATATTCATTTTTGTATTCGATATAGTTGCCTGATTTTGCTTTTAATTTCAAACCATTCGAATGATTCACAATCCTATTGTACATGGAAGTCTTTAAAAAGAATTTATCATTACGAATATTCATCCTGTCACTAGTGTCATTTTGGGACCGATAACTAGGTGCCGTATAACATTTGTGATGTCCGGCACTAACCATATATCACATGCACGTGACGAATCATGACGTCATAAGAACGATATGACGTCATGTTTACATTATTCTCTACTTATTGTGTCCTTTTTTCTCGTGTTTTATTTACATCTTGTTTGTTTGAAAGAATACATTAGGTAACAGGATAAATAGAATAGAAAGTTGGTGTCTTTGAATTGGAAAAGTTATCGGGCTCGGCTTCGAATTATCATCCGTTTCGCCTTCGGCTCACCGGATAATATTCCTAAGCCTTGCCCGATAACATTTCCGATTCACGACACCAACCATCTATTCTTTATTCGGCTCACCGGATAATAATCCTAAGCCTTGTCCGATAACATTTCCGATTCACGACACCAACCATCTATTCTCTATTCGGCTTACCGGATAATAATCCTAAGCCTTGCCCGATAACACTTCCGATTCACGACACCAACCATCTATTCTCTATGTATCGCTCCTAATGAGCATTTGAGCCTTGTGTTACAATAGCGACTACCAAATATCACAGAGATGGATGCAATGACTCACTTGATTTTGTGTTTGTATGGTTATGGGTTAGAAAAACTATGTGTTTTTGTTTTATTAATGTTATTTTATGCTCTTTGTGCTTACACAATAGTGATGCTGTGTTTGCTATCTATATCAAGATTCTTCATGGCTGTTGTAAACAATGTGAAATTGAAAAAGAAAAAGACGGAAAAAAAGAAATAACAGAGAAAATATAATATTTTAACCATTTTCTTCGTATCATGTGGCTTCCAATTTGGACCAGATACAAACACAGACTAAAGAGAAAATGAATCAGACGTCACCATCTGCAAAAAAACTATGCTTAATCATTCTCTTAATATTTTATTTCCACAGCCGGTGTATGTTGGGAGAGTATTGACGACTCCAGCGGATCGTGTCGGAAAGCCTTCACCTCTAACATGTCACGTGACGACTGTTGTGCCCTGCAGGGCGGAGCGTCCGTGTCCTGGACCCCGCATTCCCGCCCCAGCGAGGTGTTCTTCCTCAACTTCCTGTCGCATGAGGGCGCACCGGGCTGTCAGAGGTGCCATAGTGAGTGAGTTGTTTAAAATGCATTGATACAACCATCTTTTCACATATCGATATAGGAGGCACATATGATGTTCATTGATAAATGTAGATTTAGTGAGTGGTTTAAAGAATATTGATATAGAAAACGATATTTATATCGATATAGGGAGCAGTAGGTTGTATAACATGCACTGATATGCCAATAAAAAAACCTCACAAGATGGAAATATCCGTATTGGGCGCACCTGGCTGTCAGAGGTGCCATAGGGAGTGAGTTGTTTAAAATGCATTGATACAAAAAAGCTTATACATGTTCATATCGATATAGGATGCATATAGGATATACATTAATGAATATAGGTTAAGTGAGTTGTTTAACCCAGTACTAATTATTATGTCAGTGAAGTTAGCGCAGTTCGCGGTTCGCAATTGAATCGCGAACTGCGAACTGCGAACTGACTTCTAACTTCACGGACATCTAAATATTACGTATCTATAGTAACATATTACTACACAGTGCACTTTTGGGACGGAGGAGCCCAAAGGAATACCGTTTCAAAAGTGAGTTCGATTAGAGGTCGCACTATTTTTTCATCGTAAAATTGGTGTTAACAAATATCCCCACTCTAGACAAAGTTTAGTTTAATCTCATTTCATTCCTTTATTTCTTTATGAGTTACAAGACAAATAAACAACAAAAAGATAAACATGTATTCAAAGAAGACATGGTAAGGTAAAAAAAATGCAATTGGATTGGGCCAAAATGTATAACAACATTAGCTATTGGCTCTCTCCTATTTTGTAACTTAACATATATTGCTTATATTTTTACATCTGAAACATGAACGTTAAATAATGCTATGAATGACAAAGATATGTTTGTTTCAGAAAGCTGTGATACGGTGACATGTCGTTCAGGCCGAGTGTGCCGAATGGTAGACGGGTTCCCACAGTGTGTGTGCAGACCGCACTGTGATCGCTCATTGAAATCTCTGGGACCAGTCTGCGGTTCCGACGGCCGGAAGTACAGGAACTATTGCGCGCTTCTCCGCCGGAACTGCAACCAACACAGGACAATCGAAGTGGAATATTTCGGACGGTGCAGGCGTAAGTTAACGTTCACGTTTGTTGGCGTGATTTGTGCAGTGGTAGAGCGTCGGTTTTTTGTACCGAGGGTCCTGGGTTCGAATCCACGTTAGGCGAGGGGAGAATTGCTGGGACTAACCCACAAATCGGCGCGCGTACTGGTTTAGTTTCCAGGTAGCAGTCATCGAGAGTAAACTCAATAAGTTTCAAGCTTCCGTCACAATCGATGTAACAACAATTAAGTTTAAGCTAAGTTAACGTTGGATTGTGAAGCAAAATGTCGTTATTTTTGGAAATGGGTTACACATGTCTAAAGTAATTGCCACACACAAAACACCGTACAAAGGGAACAGACCTACAGTTTCTCTAAAAAAACTAACTTTACATGAATATCATCATCAACAGAACTTTATTGTCATAAGTACTAGGAAAATGGAGCATATCCTTTGTCGTATCCTTTAGTTTAAACTTCTTTATTTTACATTGATTGCGACGGAAGCTTGAAGCTTATCAGATTCACTTTCGACCACTGGTTCATGGATTCTACATCAGTGCTCGCTCCAAGTTGAGGGCTAACCCTGTTTATTTTCATCTTACCTAACGAAGATCAAACCATGGGTCCTTGGTAGAAGAGGCCTATGCCGTATTCTTTATTGCCAATCCATATTTTGTAAGTATTCATTGGACTTGGCTCCCTGATCGCTGTGTGTCTGTTAAAATCAAAGGTAACAATAACGAAAAATGTGTATTGTACAATACACATTATTTGTTTGATACTTATACCTGTGGTTAAAATGAGTCAATGTTTATCAAATGGTTAATCATAGAAGGGTTTAATAAACAATTTTAAAGTATATTCTTTCAACAATGGCAATACGCCCGCTGTTTGTGCGGTTTGAAGGAAGTAAGATGCAATAAATCATACAACTTGCGGCTCAAAATACACAACTGCGTGATCTGGGCATTTAAATTGAAGTACCATCATTTTTACGATCGATTTATGAGTGGAAGTCGAAGAGCAATACCGCACGCATTCAGACATGCTACCACATATGTGAAGATGGTCGTCAACATAACGCCAACTCTTAGAATGCTGGGTAATATTCTAAAACACTTTTTTGTGTCGTCTGCTTTCAAACACCAATACTAAATTAATACCTGATAAATAGTGTTGGGGAAAGATACTTAGAGTAGCAAAACAGGTTAGATTACAGACCAGCCGCCAATTTATTGGCGGCTGGCCTGTGATCTTACCTGTTTGCATAAGCATGAAGACGGTTCTAGCACTACAAGGGTTACTGTTATAATAGAATGCAATATCTCCTTAATTTATGTGAAAGATATACAAGTTTTAGTTTTGTCTATGGTGATGTTCTGAAGAAACGATCCTAACACGAGGCTGTAGGCCATAAACTTTATAACCGATTTATGATTAACGCGTGTGCATCAGAAGTCATTTGGAAACACTTTAGTAAAATGAATATTCGTCCATCATATGGTAATACATGTTTCTTTTCACCGAAAGAATTATGCAAAATACTCCATTGTGTCCTGTTTGAAAGGGATGTTTTGTGTAGTCTGTTGCGTACATCACAGACTACTGTCGTCTGCTTCAAAAGCGTTTGGTGTTTCGTTTTTCATTCAACATATTTGGTTAAATGCTGTCTGTTGCGAAATCGCTTGATTTTTCGTTCTTTTTTTATACAATTGAATAATTTGGTGTAATGTCGTCTGTGTAAAAAGCACTTGTTATTTATCTTCCTTCATTTTGATAATTGGATATAATGTCGTATGCTACAATAATGTCGTTTGCTGCAAATGATTCGGAGTGCTGTCGTCTGGTGCGAAAGGCGTTATTAAAAGTCGTCTGCTTTATGATAAACGTTTCGGTATGAAATGTTCAAATCACATTGTCGAAAAATGTCTACCAAGTCTTTTTTTGATATCATATGAACCTTTCAAAATGACAAGTTCAAAATTGAAAATGTCTTGCAATGTGACACGAACATATTCAAGGTGATCCGAATCATAAATTCATATTTAAATCATTTAACTGGACCACACAAGGTCATTCTCTCTCATTTAGATCGGAGTCTCGGAACAACACTGACTAATCAGGAGTTATTAACGATGTAAGAGTAGACACACATGGCCTCACATAGGAAGCATTTTATAAGAATAGGATATAACTCTTTTGACACACACGCACAAACGAATCTCTACATTAAAACTCATACCTGTTTACGTAAAAGCACATACATTTAAACACGGACACAAGGAACATGTTTATTAAAACATGTTGCATACTGCAAACTATCAGTAATATCTTCAATCTAAATACGAAATATAAACATCCGAATTCGAAGGTAGACCTTTTTGTTAGTTTATTCAATGTTTAATTGAAGGAAATGACAATTAATCGATGAAAGCTTCATTGTTTTCCCCCAACACCCTTAACATGTTTAGAATGTCTCTGCCCATACGTATAGCTTTTGTGGCATCATGCATATAAACCTGTTTGGTAAAAGCTCGGTTATAAGTGTAGAATACAATTACATCTAAATTATCAAACCTGTGAGAAGATCATTATCCAATGCATAAAATAATGCCCAAGGTGGGAAACTTGATAGATGAAAGAATCACAAGAACGTGAATGATTTTACTCGCGGTTAATAAAACGTTTCATCTTGCGAAATAAATTGTCAAGCGGGTGGTTTTTATACGTTCGTCGGCTCAAATTTAATGTATTGTTCTGAGATATGGGGATTACGGCACTCGTAAATATTCAAGGATCCCACTTACTGAACAAGAGCATTTATTGCTGAGCGATGCAGCGCGTGACTTTTGATAGATAATTATGACGTAATTCAAAATGTTTATAGAAACACACGCCACGTTTAAGATAATAAATCATGCAAAATGATTTGTACGGGGAAGACATGTTTTCGTTGGAATAATTCGTAAATTGCAAATTGTACGTTTCTAGTTTGTATGGAAGGATATGTTTCCGTCGGAAAAAAATGTTCATTGCAAAAAGAATAGAAAATTCTGACGTATCAAAGAATATCGGAAATGGAGAGAATCCGCTTTGTTTAAAGAAGGCTTCAGGTGCAATGTCGCACCGAGTTTTATTAATTAAAAATAAAGCAATAGAAGATATGGCTATCCATAATGTTGCTCTGTGAAATAACTTGGATCCAGGACCTACTGCATGTTATGAACGCAAACATTAATTAATCATACAATAAAAAAAAGATAAAAACAAGTAGTAAAGGAGCATAGTATAGTAAAATTTAATAGTAGTAAAGGAGGATAGCATTGGGGAGAATTCAATAACGGTCTTCTGTATTAATCGTCCCATTCAAATGTTCCTCCTACTGTACATCTGTAATGAGTTGGTCATGGATGTCCGACATCATCGACAAGCATCATTCAGCCTTTACACCAAGTAACAAATCAATAATGGTGTGATGCTCTTGGTCGTCAATGTGATGAAATTGTAAAACAATCTTTAGATAGGGCAGAAGACATTGTGGGAAAATGAGAAATTGCTCGTTAAGAGCAATTTTTCCTATCCCTACAACGTTTTCCAGTGTAGTTTGCCGAACCTGGTCAAATGTCGTTATTGTTTGAAAATGTTTGAGAATAAAGAAATGTAAAACCAAATTGTGTGTGTGTGTGTGTGGGGGGGGGGGGGGGGGGGGGGGGGGGGGTTATCGAGCTTTTAAGATGAAATTGAGTCTATAGCCACTGTATGTATGGATTAATATTTCCGATGTTCTTCCTATTATTTAATAAACACTATCCATGTCATTATAAGGTTTTTTTTGCCACACGTATATAGCTTTTTTCAAACATCTTCGCCTTGAACGAAATTACCAAGCATGTGCATTTATCATTGAAATGAGTAATGAAAATGTGCGTTAACAAACGAAAGACAATGCATAATAAGATTAATTTACTGTCTTCAAATTCAAATATTATGTTAAACAATGTAACAAAAATACATTTATCATGAGAAATACATCTATCAAACTAATAATAAGAGCAATTAACCTCAATCTGTTTTTTTCCCGTATATTACACAAGATTAAATTATACTTTTAGAGTATGCACTTTTACCACACATATATTACGAAAGATTGCATTACACTTTTAGAGTATGCAGTGTGCTCTTGAATGTATCAATATCGTACATACATGTGTTTGTACTTGACGTGTTTGGATAGGTGCTTTTGCTTGAACGATTGTTTAACTTCGAGAAAAAGTTCCAAATCGGACCTTTATTTTTCTCAAACTGTGTTTCTATTTCATAAACGTACAACGAACTGTACTTCTAATTGCACAAGCCCTTTAAGACGACTGTTATGCTGGGGGAATCGACGAGAGCATAGAAATGACAACCAACACTGTCAGTTACGAATGCATATGGTCGAATTTGTGATTTATCAAACGACAATTCTCAATGATGTAGGAAATGTGTTCTTTAGATTTCCGACCACTACGTTAATAGGTGGACACTACAGAAGATAGTGTTCGTCATAATGAATTCGCTCCGGTTAAAATCTTAAATCTTCTTATGAAATGCAATAAAAACTTTAACTAAAAATGAATGTTTCTGATGATTGATTTATTAAATTCTTATTTATTTATCTATTTCAAACAGCAGGCATCTCGACAACACATTGCCATTGGCCTAAACAGTACATAAGTTAACTAAATATAGCAAAGATTACAAAAAGAATAGAACACATACAGAAATGAAGCCACAAAATGTTGTGTAAAGAAAACAAGATTTCAGTTGAAAAGACAGCATAATTTAACAATAATTGATACGGAAAGAATGTTGGATTACAGTACATTGCGTCTAATGCTGAAAGCATCCATTATAAATGTTTCATTATTAAGAACAGTACTTTTGTTTTGTGATGGAATATTGTTGAATCTATTAACTGTTGGAAAAAAGAGGGAGAAAGAATATAAAACATCTAACGAACACTGTTTCCCAGAGGTATCGACCTATGTACACGACCACCTCAGAGGCGTGACGTCATCAAATGTGTGCGCCTGTTTTATGTGGAATCATCTCAAAAAGCAGATGCGCAAATTCAAAACATTAATCATTTGCCAATCACTATCTCTATACCCAATGGTATACTGGCTTATCCCTTTCCCAAACAACAAATTCCGCCTGTCACAAATTGAAAGAGTTTGCAGACGACAGTTCAAAATGTGATGAAATTGGAAAATTATCTTCTGATAGGTTAGAAAACCTTGTGGGAAAGAGAATAATTGCTCGTCACGAGCAATTCCTCCTTTTCCCTCAATGTTTTCTAAAGTCAGCTGCAACAAAGTGGTCAAATGTCGTTATTGTTTGGGAAAGGGTTAAAGAAAAAGAGAGAAAACTCGATTGCGCAGTTTCTCCTTTTCAACCACTTAGTTCCATCCAAACAGAGAAGTTCCCTTTACCGTATTGTCTTAACCCTTTACCAATCGCCAAATGTTCGACTGTCCCAAATTTGATAAAAGTTTGCAAACAACATTTAAAAATGTGATGAAATTGAAAATTAATCTTCTGATAGAGTAGAAAACATTGTTAAAGAGGAGACGTTGCTCCCTACGAGCAATTTTCGTACAGTGTTCCTCTGCAACAAAGTGGTAAAATGTTGTTATTGTTTGGTAATGGGTTAAAGTTCGGTTACATTTACCAGGTTGTCGGGTTTTTTTTTCAAATCACGGACGCTTGAAAAAAATGTCTTTTGGCAAAGTTAATGGCCAAGTCACGAATGACGTCTGCATGACGTAAATATATTAACGTTCGCAGACTCGTCTGCAAAACCGTTCAATTCCGTACGCAATCTGAACGCATCGGGTTTATCAAATGCAAACACAGCTCACGGAAATACCCGAGTAGTTCCGATTGTTCTGTACGGTTAAAAGTGTCGTTTGGACATAGACGTGTACTAATACATGATGACTGTTAACCCGTATAGTGCTGGAACCGACTTCATGCCGATACAAACAGGTTGGATCCAGGCCAGCTGCCAAGTAAATGGGCGGCTGGCTTGTAATCTAGCCTGTTTTCTTCCTTGAGTATCGTCCCTCATCAAAGTTAAGCAGATATTTCAGGTTTTGAAAAGCAGACGACACCAAAATCTATTTTTGGAAAATCATCCAACATTCTTAGGGATAAAGGCAGGTTTTGATAGTCAAAGATGTATTTGTCTTCCACTACCGATCAATGTTGCCCATATAAGTGTGTCCTCGATTTGGGGTTATTAGTATTTAACTCAATGACTCATTTCGAACCGTTCCATTGTTGCAGGATCGTGCAAACACGTAAAATGCCGGCAGGGTAAACACTGTTTGGAGGATCAGAACGGCCATCCGCACTGCTGGGCCTGCAACACGACCTGTCACCACTACATAGCGGACGATCCCCGGAACTACTTTTGTGGCGCTGACGGGCGGACGTACAAAAATATATGCGAACTTAGGGCCGCGATTTGCCGCGTCGGACACAGCATTGCCTTCGCTTATAATGGAGCCTGCAGCGGTAGGTTATAGCACATTTCTTACGATTTTACCAATTCAACTCAACTTTATTTGGATTTGACAGCAAAATATGCCATCGGCCATTTACAAAACATTTAATCGTTCCGTTATCTCAAAATTTAGATGTGATCTTTTATTGCGTATGACTTTGTTTCTGTGTGTCGTAATTTTAGGAACAGTCATGCATGTATGTCTGCGTGTCTGCTTGTAAATATTGCCACACGGATCTATGACCTTCTGGTGTTCAATTCAATAGACTTGTAAACTAGTCAACGTATGTGTAAGTGTGGAATGCGTATTAATTATGAGCTTTCGGTGTCTCTCAATTTTGTTTGTTGGTCTTAATTGTGTTGCCGCCATCGATACTTATTGCTTGTCTTTATTTATCTGTTTCTCTAATTGAATCTTGAGAAGTTATATATTTCTGGAATGGATTCACAATCATATTGTTGTAAGCGCGTATAACAAGAGTTCGTTCGATGACAGTTCTCAATAATCGTATGGTTATGTATATACGGCTAGTGATCGCTTTGCCCGAAGGAATAGAATACGCCTTTACCTATAGGCGGTTGAATTCAATAAGAATTGGATCATGTTTGTAGGTTTTCGATTACTTGTCTAAAAATGTAGAAATATATAAAAAATCTACCATAAAAACGCTAAACCAGAAATTGCGCAACTTATTTCGTCATCAGCACCATGGTGGTGCGGCAAAGCGATCACCAGCCGTGGTATTGTGAGATTCTGCCAAACACACAACAGACTGTTTTTGTAGATAAAAATGGGTGTCTCTATTGGCTTTCTAGTTTGGAAATCATACATTGTAAATTGGCGGCTGGCCTATGATCTAACCCGTGCGCTACTCGGGGTATCTTTCCTCAACAAATGTCGTTATTTGGTATTTGGTTAAATGAGAAAGTGTGAAAATCATGCAGACATGAGTGCAATTAAGTTACATTTTATGGAACTGTAGAGACTTTAGTGGGGGACAGTCGTCCAGAGGTAGAGCATCGGCTTATGGACACGAAGGTCGTGGATTCAAATCCTGGGAGAAGCGGAATCTGCCTTGCAACCTTTCGTCAACCCACATTTGACGCGATTACTGGTTATGTATCCATGAAGCAGAATCGAGAATGATTAATCTAAGTTGTTAGAACTTGTTTCACAATCGATGTAAAATAAACAGGTTTAAACTAAACTAACTGTACTGACCAGTGTTGCCATGACCCGATTGTTATAGGTACGCGTAACTACAAACACTCGGCATGATGTGCATGCTAATTGGATTTGACGAGAAAATTGATAATATATGACCATCGACTTGAAACATTTGTTTTGGTGAATCATTCCTAACCCTTATAGTGCCAGAACCGACTACATCCTTGTGCAAACAGGTTAGATCCAGGCCAGCCTCCAATTTACTTGGAGGCTGGCCTGTGATCTTACCTATTTCCTACTCTGAGTTTCTGTTCTCATCAAAATTAAGCAGATATTTAAGTTGTCGGGAAAGCAGACGACACAAATATTTGTTTATAGAAAATTACCCAGCATTCTAAGGGTTAATAGCGGATATTGAGCTTTTATGTGTTGTGATAAAACTTAATGCAACCGTTTGCAATGTTTCTTTCTAAATTTTCTGAATTAGCAATGAGGATATAAGCTATAAAATCTGACGTAAACGAGGAAAGGAAATGTGTTTCCCTTGGTTTTCTGTATTTTGGCATACATGTATCTATGTATGAGGACATACAAGACGAATTTTTGTACAAGTGTATGTTCGGATCCTCATTTGAACGAATCAAATACGAAATGTATTATCACTGATGGAACTTGATGTTGTTTTTATTGTTGTTGTTGTTTAAATGGGGGTTCGCGTCGCATCACAAGAACTTTCAAATAGTTTGTTGGCATATAAACTAAACAAAGCTTGTTATCAAACATATAGTTTATACAACATACACATTCATAAAATGCATAAACATGGTAAAACAAACATATAAATGAGAAAAATATGATTCTGGAATGCAAAGGCCTTAATTACAGAATACAAAAGAAAGATGAATGAGATAGTAAAGGTTGAATGCCGGAGTACTTGGTAATGTTTAAAAGAAATTTATGGGTTAATGATTATTTTCCTTTATTATAAGCCTTTTCTAAGAATTTACTAATGTTACATCACAACACAAAACAACTGTCATCTTATTTCCCATAGAAATTCCATTTGATAATCATAAACAAGTTGCTCACATGTTTATGACGAATGTGGGATATTTTGTTAGGTAAACAAAAAAGAAAAGGTATCTTCTTGTGAAGCCTGTCTTTACGAAAAGGGATACAGAATACATATCACACCAAACAATTAAGAAAGGAATGTCGGTTAGATAAATCACACAAACTGACGAATTACAAAATGATATCAATAAATCAGACCTTCTGACGTAGTTTGAAAATGTCGTTCATTGCTATGCCTATTTATGACAACCTACGCTGTAAAGATAGCTGTGTTTGTTGGTGTATAAAGTGTTTTCTTTGATTTAGTTTGATTTGCTTTGCTGGACCCGGAATTTAGGATCGAGTTCAGCCATTTATCACTTCGAGTACAATCAATCTTGTCTTAGTCATACCAGTGTAATAGAATAAGGGAATGTGTACTGTGCGAAATTACCCATTTTTCATTATCGTATGTTTCCGATGACGTAATATGCCTTCTATGTTAGTTCATAATCACTACCTGTGATTTCTTTAACCCTTAGAATGCTGGGTAATTTCTAATAAAGAATTGTGTCGTCTGCTTTCCAAAACCTTAAATATCTGAGGAAAGATACTCAACGCAGCAAACAGGTTAGATCACAAGCAAGCCGCCAATTTACTTTGCGGCTGGCCTGGACCTTATCTGTTTGCATAAGCATGAAGTCGGTTCCTGCACTATAAGGGTTAAACCTTGACATTTACGTATATGATCAAAGCGGTCAGAATTAGTTGTATTTGAAGTGATGTATTCTAAACACGGGAATACATCGTTTCTTTTGTAGCATCATAGTCAGACTATTTTGTAGTGCTCAACAGATTTTTGTCATTGTATCTTCTACAACTAAGCTTTTTGATTAACGCGGAAACATATTTGACAATTCAAACTGACAATCTTCTATAAAATCCTTAACAGTGAACAAGTGAACAAGATTCACTAAAATGCTAAGGAAAAATCATAGTAGTTTGGCCCATATGACGTCTCACAGTGTGGTATTGGTGAAAGATATGAGTAGGAGCACTGAGGAACAAATTTTCTTTGGCCATTTTCTCTAAGACAAATTACTGAAGCCCCCCTTCAGCAAAAAGCATTTGAAAACAAAATAAGTATCCACTTGTGATGAGCATTTATTTTTTTTGTCTATTCAATAGGAATTCAGCAAAGATTGATATTCAAGTCTTTTAAACCTTTACCAAACGCCGAATTTTCAACACTCCTAAATTGAAAGAGTTTGCAGACGACATTTCAAATGTGGTGAAATTGAAAAATAATCTTTTGATAGGGCAGAAAGCATTGTGGGCAAAGGAGAAATTGCTCGTTAAGAGCAATTTCTCCTTTTCCCACAATGTTTTCCAGAGTCGTCTACAATAAACTGGTCAAATTCATGCAATTGTTTTGAAATGGGTTAAAAACGTTCATTTGAATACCACCAGAAGCATTTTCTCATAGTAGCACGCAATTAAACACCGCTGCATTTGTACATAAAATCACATTTTGTAAGCGCATGTGCCAGTTCAAACACAGGTTTATGTGATCGATGCCTCAGGACACACCCATTAACCTAAGTGAAAGATGTGGTGCTTAATTTAGGAAATCTTCATAATTAAGTGAAACCGTATGCTAATATACCGAACCAAGATTTTAGTGGGAAAACATTTACATACATGACACAACACACGTTTAATTAGAACTTAAACACATACACTGTAGGCCAATGGTTCAAACACATTTACAATTACATGCATGTACATTAGAATGCTGAGTAATGCTGGAAATTTTAAGAGTCGCCTGAAATTTGCCTTGCATAGATATGAGACTAATAACCCTGCCCTTACCTTTATAAGATAAACAATATCAATTTAAGGTAAATATTACGTACAAATTACAATACATTTGAGATGGCTCAAAGGATACGTACATATATGTGTGTAAGATATAAGGACCGCTTCCTGGTTCACTCTTTTCAACAAGGTGCTGCATTGAAAGACTGTCCGCCAATCGGAACTACTCGGGTATTTCCGTGAGCTGTGAAATACACCTCGGATCTAAGTGTAGGGTTACAATTTTTCGGGTAAATCGGCCCCGGCGTGCAAGTAAAGTAGTTCAATGTATATAGAATTTTGGACATCCTTTTAAGTCATTTTTTTTTTTATCGGAAACGCATTCGAAATAGCGAAATTAAAAGTTGTAACATATATAGTTGTTTCCTTAATCAAATTAAACGACTTTTTAGATTTAGATTTTAGATCTATTTTTGAAAACGGAAGTGGAGTGTCGTCATTCCTCGGGAACCAATATGGCGTCATCATTATTATTTCAGAGGTGTTTTCATTGGATAAACCCGATGTGTTCAGATAGACTGTCCGCATAAGATACGTACGCCAACAGTTTTGATTCAAATGCATGTCGAACTTGATACAAGAAACATGTCTACTGATGGCTTCCCTTAATAGCACCCGTCTCGGTCTGGTTGTAGATATAGAGAATAGATGGTTGGTGTCGTGAATCGGAAATGTTATCGGGCAAGGCTTTGGAATATTATCCGGTGAGCCGAAGGCGAAACGGATAATAATCCGAAACCGAGCCCGATAACTTTTCCCATTCAAAGCCACCAACCATCTATTCTATTTATCCTGTTACTTTTATGTATTCTTTTAAACAAACAATATGTGAATAAAACACGAGAAAAAAAGGAAAAGAAAAGTAGAGAATGATGTAAACATGACGTCATGTCGTTTATATGACGTCATGATTCGTCACGTGCATGAGTTATATGGTTAGTGCCGGATATCACAAATGTTATACGGCACCTAGTTATCGGTCCCAAAATTGACGCTAGTGACAGGATAAAATAGGAAGAGACGATGTTAGAATGGTAGCACTGATGTTATTAGTGTTCAGCGCCCCTTCTTTATTATATACCAAAAAAAGTCATTTTGGCCCATTAATTCACAATTTTTCTATATATCAATGAAAGAGGTACTACATACGACATCAATTGAACACTGTGTTACTGACTAGGATTAAATATATCTGTATTTTATCATATGTTATCTGCAGTAGAATCTGTATACCTCGATGTTTAAAGATCCTGGACGGCATACACTAAATATATTTAGGTTTAAAGTAGAATTTGCGTGTGGTATTCAGCTATGCTTCTAAAAAATATTCATCAAAAAATCGCCGAAATCGCGGTATAAATGAAAATATTGACGGAAGACCCTCACGGCTTCGACCTTTGTATGTTACTACAGCTATATGGTAATTAGTTACGTCACATGGGCTGTTCAAGTGTTTGTCACGTGACGATGTACACCTAACTTAGAAAATACTAGCGTCAGCATCCATTTTTGTTTTCAGCGTTAAGTCTTAGTATCATGTGAGCGTCACGTGACCGGTAGTTCATATCTTGACGTTATATTTAGATTATGTCGGATTTCCCTCGGATTTTTATAAAATGAAAAATGTCAAAATTCATCTTATATGCTATTGGTTTCTCTGCTGAAATGTTAAATTAATCTTTATTCCTTTATTTTCGAAAGTTTAAAAAAATAATCCTATGACGCACAGAAACTTTAATAGACCTGGTGGTAGTGTTCGACAAAGAGAGCGTTAGACATATAGACATCTGGCATATTTAGACATTGAGGTAAAGATCACATGGATCTTGAAACTTACTTACTTCGACGTTTAGAAGAGTTCGACCATCAAAAGTTAGAGGTACAGATATATATAGCTCTATGTGGGGCGTGGTATGTTAGATGGTTGTAACTTTTCCCACGAATAAACCTATTATCCATAGAAATACTCCCAGAGAACGCCACATGCTTGACGACCACGTGTTCAGATGTTTTACTGTATGTGGTGTGTAAGATGGTCGAAACTTTTCCCACGAATAAACGTATGTTCCATAAATACTTTCAGAGAACGCCACATGCTTGACGACCACGTGTCCAGGACGTAATACGTGTCTAACGAACCACGTCAACGGGCAGCCCGTGTGTGCGGACTGTTACAACGCCGCTATCCAGTGTCCGTCTACACAACGGGCAACCGTCTGCGGAACGGACGGAAGGACGTATCCAAGCTTCTGTGTACTCAGACGGACTTCTTGCGAGCGCGGGATATTCGTCACCTCGAAAAAGGCGGGAAAGTGCAAGCGAAAGAAGAAGAAGAGGAAACGTAAATGTGAGTTGTGTAGTATTTATACATTGTTGTCCTTGACCGTTTCTGACTGTGGTATCTGTGTTCACGTTATAAGGCAGGATGCATACGAAATTAAGACGGTTATTAGAATAGCCCAAACTGGGCTTTGGAATTTATCTATGTCATCCATAACGAAAAAAAGAAAAAGAGAAAAAAAGAAAAGTATATCCGGTTGATGCTATTTACAGTATTACCTCCCTGTCTGATCTAAACGAGATACCACAGTTTCTACAGAATTTGAAAATGTCAATATTGAAAGCACCGCACAAAACGCCGCTGAAATGTGTTGTTTTATTTGTGTTATGTTAAAAAAGAAAAGTTTATGACCAATGCTTTCCTTTTGTTGTGTTGGTTTCTGAAGCAGTCTGCCGAAGCACAAGGCGCTTCAATTGAGCAATACCACCGGATAACACTCTTGATTACAACATTACACACAGAGACTAAATATTTATGTAAATTCATAACATTTGGTGTGATATCACAATTCAATGTTGTTGTCCTTTTAAAAATTTCATTAAAGATTATCATATCAACACATCAGTGTTTCATATTTTCTCAATCGTATCTACTCGGCAATCCCCGGATTGTGCCGGGGATTGCCGAGTAGAAACGATTGCAAACATACATGCCATTCGTCGTCGCCATGTTGCCGGACTACTTTCAAAATGACTTCCCATTACCTCCGAGGTTATTTGAAGTTATGGCCGAGACGTTCCGAAGAGGACAATTATTGCTGTCAATACATTTGAATATTTTAACGGGCTTAACAATGGTGTGCGATAATAAGGCTTTTTTTATGATTTCTTGAAAACTTAACTCTTTGTTTCTGTTGTTCCCTATATTAGCAAAGAGATTACACGGAAAGGTTAGAAAAGCCAAAGCAAAGGAACGCAAACGAAAGCAGATGATGGAGCAGCGGAAGCGAAAGCAAAAGGAGCGTAAAATCAAAAAGAAGAAAAACAGGAAGGCATATACAAAACGGCTTAATCAAAACAGGGTTTTGAAAGGTATTGCAATAATTTATTTGTCCGTTTTCAACTTTGTATCTTACCTCATAATGGTTTATTTAAGCGCATTGATTTATTTTAGACGTGTTGTATTACCAATAAGCTTAAGAAGCATTTACATTCAAGCAGGCAAATGTATAATTTAGATTGGCAAAAGGGTTTGGCCACAAGTTCTACCATCTAAGATTCCCCTTTAAAAGTAATTTCATATTGTAATTATCTACGCTGTTTTCAAATATCCACTGTAGTGTGTATATATCTTCTGTGGAAGATAAGAAACCACTGTTGTTTAAGAATAAACTACTAATGAGCATTTATTTTTACCTATTGCCACGATGGCTTTCAACCAAATGCCACAGAGATTTTTCACAATCTGCGTTTTCGTTCGATTTGTTCGGAAAAAAATATATTCTAAGATGCTGTTGAGAACACATCTAAATCATTTATCTATAAACACGCTATGATTTAACATAAAGGCTAGTTTTTACAACCGAATTCTGACAGAAGAACGATGTGGAAATACTTCATATCTCACAATATCTGAAAGTCTCTAAATCATATCGAACATTGACGTAAACAAAGTACTCATTTGTTTAACCCTTTACCAAACAATAACGACATTTAACCACTTTGTTGCAAACGACCCTGGAAAACACTGTATGAAAAGGAGAAATTGCTCCTTTTCCCACAATGTTTTTTTTCAGAAGGTCATTTTCTAATTCATCACATTTTGGACTGTTGTCTTCAAACTCTTTCAATTTGGGACAGTCGAAAATTTGGCGTTTGGTAAAGGGTTAAGCATGAGGTTTCTCTGTCGGTGTATAAGAAAAAAAGCAAATCGCAATATTTATCTAGTTAAAACGTAACATAACATAATAAGATTTATTGCATACACATGTTATATAGCAATTTTACAAACATTTTAACAAAAACATGGATTAACAGAAGAGTTTTACATTTACCGGTGTTATTCAATTTCTATTTTGCTGAGCATAATATGTATACTTTGACATATGAAAAATGATTTTCTTTCAATAATACAACAGACTACGAGGATTTCTGTTTTGAGTTAAACACAGCGGATAATTCAGAAATAAATGAAGCAAGCAATCATGTGATTCGTCAAATGGCTACTTTCTGACGACCACGAGTTTGTGTCTCGTATTTTTATTTTTTTATTTCAATTCTATTTGAATCCATCACTAGTTATTTGCTTTTTATATCAAAGACCGAAACATATTCCTTGCCAACCAGGTTAGTCAATCAATGGCCTGTTGAGGTTATAACTTAAAATGGCGGGGACTAACGTTCCTACAGCTTTGAAATATTTCAACCATTCAGAGATGATAATGTTTGCGTGAAAATAACATCCATATGAATCTGTTTTACTTGACAGCTAAAACGAGGCGGCACCGACCCTCTACCTACACTGGAAATAAGCCAACCAACAACGGAAGGGGAAAAGGCCAGTCCACATCACAATAGGAACCTCGTTCATAAATAGGTATAAACACAAATAGATGTGAACTAGAAAATGTTTTTCTTGTTCAGTCCGGTAGAGTATTGATAACCAAAACACAAGTTGCGAATCGTCCTGAAAAGAAAAATATGACTTTGATAATGCATTCTTATTCGTTGACGAGACTTAAATTGAAATTGAAAAAAGGATTCTTTTAATGGAGGTTTAATTGAAGCTATTTTCTGTGTCCATTTTGCAAGAATAGAGGAAATGCAAACCAATCCAATTGTTTTCCCGCCTATCGGTTTCAAGGGAAGTAATCGATATTAACATATTAAGAAAAGTCGAAGGTTTTGTCCCTTTGCCGCAAAACTTGATTCACACAGTGGACCCGCTTTAACACACTTCGTGAAATCTAAATGGAAGAAGATTTAAATTGTTTTGTTTTGTTGTAGCTTTCATCGTTTCGATATTTCTCCTTTTATAGAGCGACAATGATGTGTATCTTAAACTAATGGGAGATTTGTAAGAACAGTCGTTTTAATTGTTTAATAAGCAGTCTCCCGACTGACTTACGGAATGCCGATGGTTCTACCCGCCTTGACCAGCCCTTATGGGCAGTTGAGTATGGGGTCTTCGTCCATCATTAAGAGTTCGGCATCGCTACATAACCGAAATAATGTTGATGTGATGTAAAACCCATATTAAAACACAAACCATTTTTTTATTAATAAACTATTCTCCTTTCATTGACCGATAAATGAAGATATATGAATTAAGCACTACTTAATTAGTGTACGACCGTCTAATGTCTAGTCTGTAGCCTACATTGACTTTAAATTGTTTTTTTAACAAAAGTCCTATAAGATCTTCGGAATTGACAAAGGCGATAGAATATCTAAATTCATACTCCCTGAAAACTGACCTGTATGACCAATGACAGCTTAAAGAATTGCTTCCTCATACGTTTAGATGAGAAACGGTTGTAACAATTGTCTGATAGGTTTGCCTTGGATATTTTTTCTTTCTCTCGTTTCGAGGGTTCAATGCAAGACTATAGTTAGTGCTTCATAAACATAAAGCACTTACTATAATACTGCATTGAACCCTTGGTTTGTGTGTGAAGTTAAATTGACAACAGTAAAAAAGGGATATTTAAGTGTTGCTCAATCTGCCTTCTGCAATGATTTTTGATGTTTTCTGGTGTATGTGTACACGTATACACGCAGTATTTGTACAACACATAGTAATACAGCTACTGTTCTATCTTTTCAGATTGATAAGACAAACGGTGTCCAAAAGGAAATAACACAAACGCATGAAAGTAACATTAACATTACAGAAGCGTGTGACCGTACTGTGAAGCTAGCGCTTGGTTGAAAGAAAAATACCAGAGGACGAGGAAACCTGAAAATCATGCAGACATCTGTATTCCTTTTTCAGAACACTATAGTTGAAAGACAAAAAGATAGATGAAATAGCTCAAAACGAGCAATTTCTGATTTTGTCGCGATGTCCTTTTTACTTTTCTGCGTCATATGTGATAGAATGAACACGTGCAAGGAAAGTGGTCTATTCTGCAACTTGTAACACAAAATTTTGGTAAGACCGTGGTAGGTTGCTTAAAATGTCATCCAGGATCAACTGTCTTCAAGAGGAAAAGTAGCCAGTGCATTCAATTTTCTCTCAAATCAGTATGGTCTACACTTCGCTCAAACTGTTTCTATAACACCATATATTTGCATCAATCTACGCAAAGGTGTTGATGGAAAATAACTTGCACAGCTAAAAGTACAGAGAAACTAAACGTAGGTGACCATTTCTGTCTTGTATAGACTTTACAATTTTATTTTCGAAACAAGAAACTGTATCGTAATCCAATTGGTTCACTCGATTGTTGGAATTTCTATGACATACCGGATTTAACATGCAAAAAATTCCCACTACGAAATGGTTGGAACATCTCACATATAAGATATCAATGAAACGAACGCATAATGGCAATGTAAAGATGGGTGATACATCGTATCGTTTTAACCCTTTACCAAACGCCAAATTTTCGACTGTCCTAAATTGGAAGAGAATGCAGACGACATCTCAAAATGTGATGAAAATGAAAAACAACCTTCTGATAGGGCAGAACACATTGTGGGAAAAGGAGAAGTTGCTCGTTTCCCACTATGTTTTCTAGAGTCGTCTGCAACAAACTAGTCAAATGTCGTTATTATTTGGTAATGGGTTAATTGATTAACACAGGACGCAAGTCATGTAGAAAGCTGCGACTGGACCTACTTAGCTTACTTGAGTCAAGTATTAAGATATTAGTTTTTTTGCATCAAGCCGTTCATTTTCATATTCTCTAAGGCGGTCTCTTAACCAATTACCAAACGATACCGACGTTTGACCAGTTTGCTGCAGACGACTCTGGAAAACGTTGTGGGAAAAGGAGAAATTGCTCTTATCGAGCAATTCCCCATTTTCCCACAATAATGTTTGTCCTATCAGAAGTTTTTTTTTCAAATTCATCCCATTATCAAATGTCGTCTGAAAACTCGTTCAATTTGGGGCAGTTAAAAGTTTGGCGTTTGGTAAAGGGTTAATATTCATCAGACATCGGACGATCAAAGCTGTAACTGAATTAAGTATCTACGTCTGTATAGCTCGAACTAAATGTCGCGTGTATATTTATAACAATATAACAGAACACTTCCGGAATAAGATAGACTGTATCCTCTTAAGGTAAGAACTGGATAATGGAGAAAGGTCAGAATAACAAAATTAAAGATTTAACAGAACAAATGCCGTTTTTAAGTTTCATATTATTAGAATCTTTCCTGGATTGGAATTTTTATTTGCCAACTTCATTCATGTAATTTTAGTTTCAATGTGAAAATTGAAAATTAAAGGTAGGTAATTAATATGAAATAAAGAACAAAATTGTTGATATTCATTTTATAAATATAAATTAAAAATCAGACAATTTTTGAAAATTGTCTCGGTGAATGCCTTTGAAATGAAAGATATTTTGTAAATTACATTTCAACTTAGTTTTCAACCAGATCAATTGTCAGTTTTCCATTACCCAGGTCTTACCTTAATCCATACAGTTATAACGGTATTTACCGGAGAAGCCTCGGTATATTTTAGAAACCATTGTGACAAAACGATAAAATGCTCATAATTTGAAATTATACTTAAGATCTCAATAGTTTCTATCCAATGTCATACATAATGTATGTCCTTGCAATTTCTATCGACTAATATAAGTTTCAATTTGGAGTGAGTCACAATTTCCTGCATTGGGGCAATAGATCTAAAGTGCTTTCGATGAAACGCACAAATATATATTAATATCTATCATTTTCAACAACAATTCACCCATAATCCGATGATCATTGCATCGATTTATGTTTCTAGTAGTTCCCCGAAAATACTACACATTTGGCCCGTTTTACCACAATTTACCATTCGTTCAACCCATTACCAAACAATAACAACGATTAACCACTTTGTTGCAGACGACTCGTGAAAACATTGTGGGAAAAGGAGAAATTACTCGTAACGAGCAATTTGTCCTTTCCCCACAATATTTTCTGCCCTATCAGAAGATTGTTTTCCAACTTCATCACATTTTGAAATGTTGTCTGCAAACTCTTTCAATTCGGGACAGTCGAAAATTTGGTGTTTGGTAAAGGGTTAACTATATACATATGCTGTCTCCCTACAATCTTGAATGAGTGTGGCCTGGAATGACATGAAACGGGTTATGTTTAATTTCTATCTCAATTTCCATCGGCAAGCCCCTTCAATGGCAAATCATACGATATGGCTTCCGAAGAGTCACTCTTGAAATGTATTACTCGGTTTAATGAACCACCAGGAGATGACCACAAAAAAGCTATTGTTGTAAATTAAATAAGTACTCGAAACCAAGCCAAAGGTCTTCCCTTTTTGCACAATTACTTTCAACCATTTCACGGAAATGTATGTCTCCAATTCTTTAATTTATTAAAATTGTGTTGCTTTCACTTAGACTGGTCAGAGTTTCACATATCTGTAAATGCGACCGAATAAACTAAAAACTGTCGCATTTCCTATTTCACATTAACACATTACCAAACAATGACGACGTTTTACCACTTTGTTGCAGACGGCTTTGGAAAACACTGTGAGAAAAGGAGAAATTGATTGTGACGAGCAATTTCTCCTTTTCCCACAATGTTTTCATATCTATCGGAAGATTACTTTCAAATTTCATCACATTTCGGAATGTCGTCTGCTAACATTTTCAATTTCAGACAGTCACAAATTTGGCGTTTGGTAAAGGTTTAAATAAGCGTTTTTCTTACAGGACCATGTTGTCTGAAATATCCCTCTTCGCTGTGAATGTTCTCTTTGAGTAGGTAACACTTGTATGTATGGATACATACAATATTTCTGGTGTGTGCTATTCACTAACATAGCTGTAAATTTATTATAAACTTGTAAATACTCAACATTGTCAATATCTGTGATCAAATAAATGTTGTACAAAGTGACTGTTGCTTTTTGTTGTTTTTTCTTCAATAAACATGCACGGACAGATTGAATGGATTTGTTCTTAAGATAATATAAGAAACACTGTCCAAAATCTGAAGAGTAACCAAGCTTCGTTTGTTCCCGAATGCCATGTGCACGTGTGCCCACACCATTGCATTAATATCACCTTTTTTTCTTTTAATAAAGAACCCTGTTTCCTTGACTTGCAATAAGGAGATCCGGTCTTTTAGATAGGGTCTAGAGACTAGATATGTTCATCAATGTGCCTGAGTTAACTTCTACGTGCGTTCAGATCATTTAACTCAGTCGTTTAATTGATACATTTAGGTTAAATGACGTCTTTTATGGACCGATGAGATTTTGGACGATGTGTTTAACCATTTCCCAAACACCAAATTTTCAACTGTCCCAAATTGAAAGAGTTTGCAGACGACATTTCAAAATGTGATGAAATTTGAAAATAATCTTCTGATAGGACAGAAAACATTGTGGGAAAAGGAAAAATTGCTCGTTAAGAGCAATTTCTCCTTTTCCCACAATGTTTTCTAAAGTCGTTTGCAACAAAGTGGTCAAATGTCGTTGTTGTTTGGGAAAGGGTTAAAACGTTATCCTTTGATAACGACGTGTTCTTAATTTAAACATAGAATGTGCCTCGAAAACTTTGTTTCCCACATGATCGACCAAATGCCCTTTGATCTAACGCTTTATGTTCTATAATAAAATGTTTTGCAAACAAAACAAGCCAACGAATGAAGTAAATAAACTTTGTAGACATTCCTCTAATGGGATAGAAACTTTTGTTGGAAAAGAGCTTTGTATGTTTATACCTCGGTCAAACATATACGTTAGCGTCGTTAGTCCTCATGATAGCTTGATAGACATGTGTTGACCATTTACTAAACGCCAAATTTTCGTCTGTCAAAATTGAAAGAGTTTGCAGACCACATTTCAAAATGCGATGAAATTGAAAAATAATCTCCTAAAAAGGCAGAAAACATTGTGAGAAAAGGAAAGATTGCTCGTTACGAATAAGTTCTCCTTTTCCCACAATGTTTTCTAAAGTTGTCTGCAACATTCTATTCTAAGACAATTTCTCCGTTTTATCACCTTTTGTGCACATTAGCAAAAAAATAAGGAACCATCGTGACTACAGGAGAAATGGATATTTCATAAATAGGTATAAACACAAATAGATGTGAACTAGAAAATGTTTTTCTTGCTCAGTCCGGTAGAGTATTGATAACCAAAACACAAGTTGCGAATCGTCCTGAAAAGAAAAGTATGACTTTGATAATGCATTCTTATTCGTTGACGAGACTTAAATTGAAATTGAAAAAAAGGATTCTTTTAATGGAGGTTTAATTGAAGCTATTTTCTGTTTCCATTTTGCAAGAATAGAGGAAATGCAAACCAATCCAATTGTTTTCCCGCCTATCGGTTTCAAGGGAAGTAATCGATATTAACATATTAAGAAAAGTCGAAGGTTTTGTCCCTTTGCCGCAAAACTTGATTCACACAGTGGACCCGCTTTAACACACTTCGTGAAATCTAAATGGAAGAAGATTTAAATTGTTTTGTTTTGTTGTAGCTTTCATCGTTTCGATATTTCTCCTTTTATAGAGCGACAATGATGTGTATCTTAAACTAATGGGAGATTTGTAAGAACAGTCGTTTTAATTGTTTAATAAGCAGTCTCCCGACTGACTTACGGAATGCCGATGGTTCTACCCGCCTTGACCAGCCCTTATGGGCAGTTGAGTATGGGGTCTTCCTCCATCATTAAGAGTTCGGCATCGCTACATAACCGAATAAATGTTGATGTGATGTAAAACCCATATTAAAAAACAAACCATTTTTTTGTTAATAAACTATTCTCCTTTCATTGACCGATAAATGAAGATATATAAATTAAGCACTACTTAATTAGTGTACGACCGTCTAATGTCTAGTCTGTAGCCTACATTGACTTTAAATTGTTTTTTTAACAAAAGTCCTATAAAATCTTCGGAATTGACAAAGGCGATAGAATATCTAAATTCATACTCCCTGAAAACTGACCTGTATGACCAATGACAGCTTAAAGAATTGCTTCCTCATACGTTTAGATGAGAAACGGTTGTAACAATTGTCTGATAGGTTTGCCTTGGATTTTTTTTCTTTCTCTCGTTTCGAGGGTTCAATGCAAGACTATAGTAAGTGCTTCATAAACATAAAGCACTTACTATAATACTGCATTGAACCCTTGGTTTGTGTGTGAAGTTAAATGGACAACAGAAAAAAAAGGGATATTTAAGTGTTGCTCAATCTGCCTTTTGCAATGATTTTTTATGTTTTCTGGTGTATGTGTACACGTATACACGCAGTATTTGTACAACACATAGTAATACAGCTACTGTTCTATCTATGCATATTTCATACAATATCAGATAGGAACCATTGTAGTCACAATGTTTTTATCGAATTATATGTAAACGTTTTCATTCTGTCGTCTACTGGTACTCTCGATTCCAACCAGATACACATTCTAATAGGAAGATAATGGGTTATTTGATGACGAAATGTTAGAACTGATATATCATTGCACGGTCGACCAAACGATACCTCTACATTCAGATATGACAATGACAGATTTTGAAACGTTCCCCCATATATTTCCCTTTATCCCCTACTCTCTAACCAACATTAATGCTAAGTTTGGCGAAATCAATCGTCCGTAATGTAATGTCATCTAGTTAAAATGCCTTGACGAAAAAGTGAATATTTACCTAAATATATGTAAATTCATTCATAAAACAGAATTCAACCAATGGAAGCCAAAAGTTCAACCACCTAAATATGTGTATAATCATTAAATGGGATAAATGAATGAACTAGTTGGCATTTATGTACAAGCAGAGTTCAGATTTCAATCAGAGTTCGCCATCAATGACGGGCATGCCAATTTTTTCCCAAACATGAAGCAATCGGGAAGACATGATGTGAATTCTCATTATTCCTCAAAAAGAACTAAAGAAATTGCGTGTATAAAACCATAATACACCATTTATCTAGACCAGTATGCACAATCGTGACCCACTTGTTACCAGATACATCGTATGTAAATAAAGAACTGTCAAAAACTAGGTCGGTCATCCATACATTATAAACGAGACACCGGCGTGTAAACCATCGACTTTCTTTCTTCTACAGGACCTTACCTGTGTTATTTCAAAGCGCGTTTATCCTAGGTAAATCAAGGTCAATCTCTTTCTGAAAGGAAAGTCGGTTGTATATAAACAAAGCTGTGTATCGTGAATATTTGAAGGAATCGTAGTGATTTAGCTTGCAACCGTTGCAAGTGTGTTGGCTATAATGGAAACTCTTTGACAGATGGATAATGGTGTTACATGCAAAAGCAGATCGTTGAAGAGTGCCCTTGATTAAACGTAAGTACATGTTACGTTACATTACCATCGTTGACCATGCATGTTCGCTTTTATTCCAGTTAAATGGGAATCAGACGCTATTAAAAGTGTTTAACTATGCGACCAGCAACCCCCATGAAAACCTTAAACCATTTATATGATGAATATAGAAACCAGTGTGAAAAAAGAAGATCTTGATAACAGGGCTAGTAGAGTGAATGAGACAATTGGTTAGTGAAAGAATGAATGCATGACCAAAAGTAGAGTGATTGACGGAGAGAGAAAGAGAGGGGGAAGGGAGGGGGAAGAAAGGAAGGAGGGGAAGAATTGAGAGACGGAGGAATATACAGAGATATACAAACAGGGAGAAATGGAGGGCTAGGAACAGTTGAGAGACGGATGGACAGGGGAATATACAGACACACGGACACATACACACAGGAAGACAGGGAGGGGGTTAGTTTATACATCTATATAATTGTAGTTGTATTATTTATTTTAGAGATGTACTCTGACTATCGAAGTTTGATTTTTTTCCCAATAAATCGATTCACCTATTGAAGGAACAATCGACAATTGATTAATGAATTGTTAATTGGTCACATCCCTAGATCTGCTGACATTCAACCAACAATTACACATGCCATCGGCGTTTCCTGTCTGTCATGATATCTATCTTGCATTTGCATATGTTACACAAGTCAGACAACCGCATTATTAAGCGTTAGATAATGTGTTTTGATCAGACTGACATTTGTCATAAAGCGCAATTGAAGAGATGTATTTCTTCAATAGCTTACCAAGATAACATGAGATATTCAAGTGAAAATGGGGGCCTACGTGGCCTAGTGGTTAGAGTACAGAACTTGAAATCACATGGCGTGGGTTCAAATCCTGAGAGAGATATGGATTTTCATGAGAGGCAGTCTCCCGACTGACTTACCGAACGCCGATGGTTCTACCCGCCTTGACCAGCCTTTATGGGCAGTTGAGTATGGGGTCTTCCTCCATCATTAAGAGTCGGGCATACCTATATAACTGAAATAATGTTTATGTGATGTAAAACCCAAAAATATAAAGTGTAAATGATAGCAATAAACCCACCTGATGTCATTCTCGCAGAGCATAGGTCCATAACCCTTTCGTGCGATGTTTATGTTTCAATCAAACGATACCACACCTGAGATGAGGGTTGATAATTATAAGCTGTTATCTACCTACAGTTGCATTTAGACTAAATCCCCTGTTTTTATTTGTTAAACTAGGCCATATACTACGTTTGGCTTATTTCGTCTCGGATCAGTTGATGTGAAGTCGATATGGACGGTATTGTTTCCTCATGAAGTATGGAAAAGTATCATATTTTAATCACGATATCAAGATGCTCATTTTGTTATCCCATATGACATGTTCATGCTTTTTTCTTCTTTACCGTGTAGTTCGATTACTGAGCTTTAAAGCACAAGTACTGGTTCGCAATGCGGAGATTGCCCACCTTTTAGGCTACGAACGCTTTACAATGTAAACAGTAGTTGAAAATGGTGGGAATATCAAGAATCAAGAATTCTTTATTGACTTAAACGATACGGTTTCTCATCATTATGAATATCAATAGTAATGATGCGGTATCATTGAATATGTAGATACACTGGTTTGGTCAAGACAATGTGATTTTGATTTACTTTTACAAACAGTTTCTGTTTTCATTAAAGGATATTTCATAGATCATGGTTTTCCGGATGCTTGGAATGATAACGAATAAGAGACGCTGTGCCAAGCGTCTGGCTCTGACATGCATCATAGTTTCCATAGTAACGATGCTGACGGGTACGTATTGAGCTCTTGGATCAGAATTTGGAAATCAGTCTGCGACTCGAAAAGAATAACGTCAGTGCTGGCGAGAAATACAATATAACTGGATATGCTTAATGACCGCTATCAGAGACATAGATAACATTTATCTATGTCTCTGCCGCTATAGAGTAGTAGTATATCTATACCTCGGACTTCCGGTTGTCAAACATCTCTCTATAAGTCGCAGTAAAAACGATTTATTTATTCTTTATTTCTACGTACAGTGATGTCTCGTTAATCCGAACACGACCGGTCCAAAACAAAATGTCCGGATTACCGAATTATCCGGACTAAGGAAGCAGAGCATGTTCTTATACACATTAAAACATAAACGGTCTGTGTGCACGTGTATATTATAACCCTTTAGCAAACGCCAAATGTTCGACCGTCCCAAATTGAAAGAGTTTGCAGACGACATTTCAAAACGTGATGAAATAATCTTCTGATATGGAAGAAAATATTGTGGGAAAAGGAGAAATTGCTCGTCACGAGCAATTTCTCCTTTACCCACAATGTTTTCAAAAGTCGTCTGCAACAAACTTGTCAAATAATTCCGTTCCCTTACAATTTCGTTCGGATTGCGAGACATCCGGATAATCTGGGTCCGGATAAACGAGGCTTCACTGTATACCAGACATCCGTATATCGAACTTTCTCTATGCCGAACATTTCATGGGGTTCCTTGCACTTCGAGATATAGAGAGTTCATTGTAATTTAATTGAAATATTGATAAACCTGTTTTAAGCCAGTTCAGACCTATTTGTCACGATTTCTCTTATTCTATAAGGCGTATTGGTGAATTACCACGAAGTAGTTTATCCCGCGTAGGTTATTCCATCTTTCCCTGTTATTAAGAATGTGATATGAATGTTCTAATCGCTAAAACATGGTGCATGTTCGCTGTCTTAGAAACTAGCTAAGTATGTTGGATTCATGATCGTTATGTTTATTTCTAATACATGTACCGGCAGAGACATGTCGTTTTAGTTCGTTTTCCCAGTAACAAATGAAAAGAAACAAAATCTATCGTCACGACCAATATCCGAAATGTGAATACGATACTTCTGGGTTATACATTTTGCAGGTTTTTGTCTTTCTACCTTTCAAAACAATGCCTATTACTTTGATTATGCTATTCCAGGGACGTTTCCTTTGTATAAAGGTTGGTACGCAGAGAGGAGTTCATATCGGGATCCTCAGAGTCTCATTTTAAAACGTACGTATATAAAGCTTTGGTATTCACGTCCAAATAGTGCTTGAACTTTCGGCTTCCATTGGTTGAATTCTGTTTTATGAATGAATCTACAAGCATGCTAAGCCAGGAGTCGTGCAATGGTCGAAATATCGTCCAAAATACCAATGTATCTACATGTACCAACCATCTCATTATTAATTAAATACAAACGATTGTATGTGATTCGCGATTAGGTTTTTATCAAGTTCTCAGTAGTTGTTCCCAAAACCTATATGCACCTCAATAATCTAAAGGCGATAGTCTTTGTACATGAATCGTATTTTTAGACTTCCCAATCTATATTAGGTTAACCCATTGCATTTTGTACATATCACTATCGACACTGTTTGTTTTATACGGATACTTTATCAATTCATTGTCATTTTGCATGAAATGCACTTCAAACCATTGTCGTTCATGTTTAAATTTCAGCCAATTTCACATCGAGTGAGACCTACGACGTCATATTGAGCGCTTATATGAACAGTGGATCTCGGTTCACCAGCCGCTTGCTTGGATTTCGTTCAGACGCTTTCTTCTTTTATGAGCCGTTATGGAAGTTTTCCGTCTGGGACTACTTTGAGCCACCCGACCGTTCGTGTAGTACATTATTGGGATCATGCAGGTGAGCTGATCTATACATTTCACTATAATGATTTAATGTCTTATCAATAAAAAAAAGTTCAGTAATATGGCGACTTCCTGGGATTCACAAGTACAAGAGTTGCCAAATGAATCTTCCGTGAATCATTGTTTTACGTAGATTTGTTAGAGTCACTTGGGTGATAAGCTTCACTTGGTTGTAATTGGTTAAAATGTTATCGTTTGCAACAGCCTTGAGATGGGAAAAGGTTGAAGACTCCTATGGGTTTAATGAAACTAAATGTATATTTTACGTATACCTCTACGGTAATTGGTCAGTGGAAAAAATCCCGCCCCAATACTTGTCGGAGGGATTTTCACAATACATATGGGCTATTGAACAAAATGCCCAAGCGCGATCGTTTGTCAGAAGTATGTATAATCTTTCATTTGATTAAGAATTATGAATTTTACATTTTGAGGTATTTAGTCGACTTGCAAATACTAATTCATGATAGATATTTTGTTATCGGTCATCTCAATATAAAGATTGTCTTTTTTTTATTATTATATTCTAGAAAAGTCAGTGCGTCGACCATCAATTCCTTCCAGCCTGTCTTACATCGACCAGAGAGAATTCCAATAGTGGACAATATCACAAGGTATATATCATATTGTAAGCTATGAAAACAAGATTCACCCCTTTAAACAGTGCTACAGTAAGTCATTCCAAAGTTTGACGTACTTCCAACGTTAAGCTATACTTCTTACAACATACGAATACTACTGTTAGACATTTATGTTGAATGGTGATGTGGATCAGTACATATACTTTACTTATGATTTTCTTAGGCGGAATAAATAGTATATCATTCAAGTGTTTTATGTAGATAGTTAAATTACTCCTGATATCAATTGTTTCTGTATGACATTTATCAATGTCAACAAGGATATACATACATTCGTAATAAAAATCATGGTGTACACAACTGCACTAATACATTAACCGTTGATGACATTTCAGCTACATATTACATAAAGGACGTTCTAAGAAGTATATTGTATCCAAAAGCGATTAAAATGTATCCAAACACCCTACCAAAGAAGTTTAAAAGTTTTCGTAAAATAAATTTCTCATTACACATACATCGTATGTACCATTATTCTTACAGCTTGTTCCAGGACGTCAGACCGACGGACGTGTTTTTACACGTAATCTCCAGCGTGTATAGCTGCAACCTAGCCCACTTACATAATGTCGTACAGGAGCGGGTGCAGGACGATATTAAATACGCAGGTAAGGCCACATGTGGTGTTTAACGTATTATTTTGCCTTTTTAGCTCGACTATTTGAAGAATAAGGAAAGCTATAATACTCACCTCGGCGTCACACCTTGGTTAAGTTCTTACATTCAAGTTTGTATCTCATGAACCACTGTATGGAATGGGTTGTTACTTCAAACATGCATTCAGGGTCATAATCTAAGATCACTGACTAAGTTTCATGTCTCTAGTTTTGAATTTAAGCAAATTATGCGACTTTGTTGTGTGTGTGGGTGTGGGGGTGGGTGTGGGGTGTGTGTGTGCAAGTTTGTATTTCATGAACTGTTACATGGAATGGGTTGATACCTCACACATGTGTTTAGGGTCATGATTTAAAGTTCCTGACCAAGCTTCAAATATCTTGTTTTGAATTAAACAAAGTGTGCGGCCTTTTGTTCTTAAAAAATCTTGGTTAAGGTTTACGTGCAATTTTGTATCTCATGAACTACTGTGTAGAATGTGTTGATACATCACACATGTGTTCAGTGTCATTATGTTAGGTCCCTGACCAAGTTTCATATCTCTTGTTTCCAATTCAAGCAAGCTTTGCGGTCTTTTGTACTTAAAAAATCTTGGTTTAAATTTTGCGTGCTTGTTGCTTTCTCAACAACTATTGTAAGGAATCATTTTGTGCACCCTCATTTTTAAGAAACAAATAATATTTCACTGATCTATACCCCTCTCAGACATTATCGAATGGTCAAGCAAGCTATCTTATGGAGAGCTCTTGTTATTATTTATCCTAAAATGTTATTCAATATATGGCTGTATTTGCATCCCCATATAAAACTAAACGAACCACAAATATTGTATTATTGATGAAACTTTTAAAACAGTCCATATTCACTACGATGTACCACGTTGCAAAATAAGACAATACCGGTACTCCTTAAGCAGCATGCATAGTCAAATTAAAGAAGCTCGAATTAACGAGTTATGTGAAAAGTATTTTGATATCCCCTTTCCAGAGTTCATAGTCACACAAGAAAAATGAAAACAATGATATTTGTTTGATCTAGAGTTGCGGGTATCATGTAAACTAATACAACCTAATAAATGTAGCAACAGTTATGATATCTAATATAAGGAAAATAGTTAATGAAATATGAGTCGTAAATGTTTCCATTTGGTTATGGGAAGAAGAAAATGTGACAAAATGGGAATTCTTTTATCATTTTGTTTCTTAAAATCGTGTGGCCATTATGGGTCAATACAAGTAAATATGAGGGAATTAGTTGAGAATTCGTGTTAATGTATCATGTACGTATTTACAAAACGTCAAAAATATTAACATAATACTTATTCAAGGATTACTCTATTTCACAGGTCCTAGTTGGGAAGGATACAAAAGTTGCATATCGAAGTTCAAGCCCAAAAGTTATTGTTTACGTAAGCTTGAAGACTTGTGTAGGAGCAGAAAACATCGGGTTACTAAAGTACTCCGCGCTACTCTTGGTACCTTCAGACCTTTGCTCTTGACGAATCCGCGACTGAAAGTAGTCCACTTGGTACGCGACCCAAGAGCGATAATTCATTCGCGTATTTATTCCAGACACTACCCAGTGTACGGGTTCAGAGAAAATAGTTCCCTCGAAACAAACCTCTGTGATAAAATGATGACAGATTATAAAGATGGCGTTCAACTCATGAAAGAATTTCCAAATAGAGTTAAATTCCTATACTACGAGGATTTAATTACAAACTTAAACACCCGGTTAAAGAAAGTGATGGACTTTCTTAATATGAGTTATAATCAAACCGAAGTGGACTTGTTAGCTAAGGTCGAAGTGAATTTACCCCCGCCGGAAAAGGGTAATGGCTTCGTGCAGGACAGAAGAGAGAACAATTCTGATTGGTGGAGGAAGTACATGCAGCAGTATGATATCGATCGTGTTAATAAGGCTTGTTTTCAAACGTTACATGTTTACGGATATAAACCTTTAAATAATCCATTACAATTACGAGACACAAACATCCCAAGTTATATTATTCCAGAAGAACTGAAGTTCTAAATCTGAAGTTGATATTACATCTTTTTTTTCAAAAATAATAAAAAAGTATCATCATTAGAAACAAGAATGCATAATAAAAAATCCTGTCATGATTTCCCTTTGTTTTGTTTTTTCTCCTATTCGATGATGTCGTTGTCAATTTTGTTATACATGTACGTTGTAATGACTCATAGACGAGAGCAATGCATTTTTTTCAGGAAGTATTCAAGCTTTGCCAAAAAAGAGTACGTTGCATTCGTATGTTTTTTGGTGGGAGAACTGCTCTTACAAGATATTTATCTCGTAGGTCAGGAATGGATGATTCATATGCATTTGAATATTGGCTGTCTATGTTTTTCCCGGTATCGTTATACAAGACATCTTAAGCTACAACGATGTGAAGATTCAAAGCACATAGTCACGCCTATCTTCATAATGAAAAAGTCAATGTTTCAAAATAACACGTAATAGGAATCATCTTTTCGGGATGCACTAAATGACGTACAAGTTTACACTTGGTTTAATATAAAGTCCGTACATGTTGTTGGTTCTATATTACGCAAATATTTTCTTTAAATCGTTTCAAACTCCTTCTTGTAATATCGTCTTGCTACGCTGCATTGATTATTGCCACCACATGAGTATCATCCAGATTTGAATGAAACTTAAAAGTTATTTTTTTCTAAGTTTTTACCGGATATAGTAGTTAATTATCTTTACAAATAAAACACAAATTGAATTGGGGGGGGGGGGGGGGGGGGGGGGGGGATGAACGCCATCGTCTTTGAACGCCATTTTGCTTTCCAAGCAAATGATCATGTGACATTTTGCGGTGGCAGAGATCAATCTTATAAAGGGAGATGAATGTGATGAGTTTAGAACGATTTAAGGAGAGGACACTCTTGCCTTGTTAAGGATGTATAGAGCACAACAACTAACAAGAATATGATGCGAAATGGTTATTCAGGATTATGGAGGCATAGTCACTATCAAAATCTGTAAAGGCTTCAAATCAATATTCGGACACCTCCGCAAACGCTGTTAACAGATGAACGTCCGAAATGATACGGAAATATTACAAATTCGCTACGTAAAAGTACATTATATGAGAAAATAGTGACGATATAGACTTTGTCTCAGACTTATCACTTTATTGTTTACCGTCATATAAGCATTTTTCTTGGTGTGATACGGCGATTATTCGATCAGCCATTCTTCGTATGAAGTTTGTCATGAATTTACAATGGAAATTAGTGTATGTTTCTATCAGTTTGCTTTGTAATTTTGTTTGGGACAAATACTAATATTTCTGGTAATTTTACAGTGATAGTTATATTACAAATTATGTAGAAAAGTAAATTATTCCATTCTTCGCTTCTTTGTTTAATTGGTATTTATATAACTTTGTGTGCTCATATCCTTAAGGTAGAATACCCATAACCCGCTATTCTGAAAATAATGTTTTCGTCAGATTACTCAGTCGTTCCCGGTAAAATTTGGTCATAGCCGGAACTACCCGGTGGAAAACGAATGGTTCCGACACCGACCGATGTATACCGAGAACGACCGAAGTGTTCTTCTACGTGTTGGAATTTTTACCTGTCCACCACTGCTGTCGTGTCATGTTGCTTTGACACAATTTCCGTAAAAGAATGTGCAGAACTTAACCATTGTACAAATATTATTCTAGTCACTCGCTTACAGCAATAAGCATATGCCTGTTTGTTTAAAGAATTCTAAGGTGACATTGTAACAAGAACAATATATTTGCCAATAACAATACAATAGGTATAAGTGACATGAAGACAATACTCGAGTTATTGAGTTATTCAACGAAACAGTAATTTTGACAGCATTCTGATAAAGCGTGTGGGTAGAGGGTTTGCTGATGATAAAAATGTAAATGTAGCTTAGATCTTGTTAAAAAGTGATTATAATTTATTCGCCTTTATATATTACCCAACATTCCTTGATTACATATGTCATCTTATGGGAACGCTTGAAATCATTGTAAAAAAAGAACATTGCTCGAACGTGGATGTTCGCCTTTCAACAGTAACTAAAAGCACGATCTCTTTTTTTTTTTAAATTATTATGGATGCAATATAAATGTTCTCTAACAAGGAACATATTTTGACATCCAAGTCTTTTTCAGTTGCATTGAAATAGTATACTGTAGATGACACTTCATCTAGACGAAGCTGGCACACTTTTATCCTTTAACCATGCTTTCATATTCACCGGCCGGGTACCGTTTTACTAAACAGTTTACGCTTAAGATTTGCGTAAGTCTAAAACAACAATTCCTCTTATTTCAATATTGGACGAAGCAAGATTGCAAAGTGACACATCATTGGAATCGTCTCTCCGAGACGCTTCCAATGAAGTGCCACATTGCAACATTGTACTTTCATTGAAGATACTATCCATTTTTATCAATTATGACTTACGCAAACATTTTCCGTAAGTTGTTTAGTAAAACGGGCCCCCGGGTGTTTTGGTACTGATGCGTTAGCTGTTGTTCTCTGTCACACGACAGTGTTTAGTGTTAATGTAAATTGATAGATATAACATGACACCCATTTCAATTGCAATGTGTACAATTAATTGTAAGCTTAAAAACGACGAGCAATCCAATTATGTTCTAATAAAATTCTAATATGCCCTATCAATACTAAAATACATGAAACAGTCTACGAAAAACAGCAGTCTAAGAAAAAGCAGCAATCAGCGGGATCCCATCAAATGTAATTCAATCCCACATCCATCAAAAAGTTGCGATCCACTCACTTACAACATGTGACCCGGCTTCATACATGTCATTGATTGACTAATTGGCTAATTAGTGGGCGGTTGACTGTCACTCACATTTCACTCCATGCGGCCCCCTCACAAATCGAGGGTTGTCTGATGAACTGTACAGGTATTGTTTTTGTTTGGATCGTTTGTTTTTCGCGACTCATCTCTTTGACTTGACCCTATAGGGATCGATGTGAAATAGCTGTCGGGTATAAAGTGTGTTAGACGAGTCAACCGTTGACAAATTAGCTGACTGCCTATCGAGTGAGAAGATCTTCAGCGATTAATATTACGAGATCGTTTGCCCAACAGGAAACTGTATATTGTTATCTATTTAGATCCGTATCATTGCATATATATATAAAAGGAAACAGTGTCGAGAGGGAATTTAGAGTGACCCGAGCTGAGGAAATATAACGTGTAGGGGTGCATTAAAAAACAGGTAATATGAGTTTTTATGTCGTTTTTTCTTTTTATGTTACATGTATTTCACTGTTTAACGAAATGAATTTCCATTATATTTACGTTTACACTTTTAATGCTCTAAGAATGGCAAGGGGGAAGGTAGATTAAGTTTTAGTTTACTTGTCGAAAATGCAAAATACTTTCTTTCACTTGTCCGTATAATGGTTATATAGTATCAGTCAAAAAACACTTGTCCACAATGGCTTTTGGACAACATGAGCAATACACGGACAATGAGTTATGCCACCCCGGTAGATGAGAATCTTAACAAAAGTGCATTCTTACAAGTACTCCACTTTGGCATTTGTAACACTAGTGCAGTAGACATTCGGCAACTACTACTACACCCCCTCTCCAAATCAGCTGGGGATTAAACGATTGACACTTTGTTAATCTATAAGGTTACAAGGCACGAAAACCAGCATGGTAGGGGCGTGCACAAACACGTGGTGTTCTGGATTATCGAAATCCTTTCCTCGTGTGTGATAAGGGAAACCTTCGGTAGCTTGGTTATTTGTCGACAAGAAGAACATCGATTCAAAAATTCACCAGACCAATGTCGATAGACACAAAGGATAAGATAAAAGAAACCATCACTTCTTAGAAATTGAATATATTCTAAATATTTTCACCTTTCCTTATCACATTTTCACAAATTCATCTACGACCTCGTCTTGAAAGTGTGACAGTCAATGTTGGTATCGCTATAGTCTTTATCAATTTTAGAAACGTTGTGAAATCAGGAGAAGAGATGCATTTCGTAGTCTCAGAGCATCTGGATTTACAACTTTATGTGTCTTATAATGAGCTATTGTCTGATTTCATTTTTGCAATTCATTGAGAAAATTTGAGCCGGATGTGTTTGACAAAGTCGCACGGCTGCCCCATTACTTCAACACACCTGTGGTTGTAACCAAACAATTTCTCCTTTTCCCACATTTTTTCTCTACTCGATCAGAAGATTACTTTCCAATTTTATCACATTTTGATATGTCGTCTGCATATCTTTCAATTTAGGACAGTCGAAAATTTGGCGTTTGGTAAAGGGTTAAAGGATGAAAAGAGATTAACTGTGCGTTGTCAACTATTTGATTATCGGTCCATTGTATATGGCATCAGTACTACCGAAACCCTTTCTCTATCCAACGAGTGCCATTGATAACCATTCCATCATTTTGACACACTTCTTTATTAATATATGCATGAGAAAATACGCATAATGTGCTCTTTATGAGAAAAATGTGTTTTCACCAGTACTGTTTTCAATATACGAGCATTTGTCTTATGTGGTTCATTCCTTACTGCATTGTTCTACATATTGACTTAACTTTGTTAACCCTTTACGAAACGCCAATTTTTCGACTGACTCAAATTCAAAGAGTTTAAAGGCCACATTTCAAAATACGATGAAATTCAAAAATGATTGTCAGATAGGGTAAACAACATTGTGGGAAAAGGACAAATTGCTCGTTAAATGCAATTCCTCCTTTTCACACAATGTTGTCCAGAGTCATCTGCAAAGTCGTTTGTGTTTGGTAATGTGTAAAGGGTTATCGTTGCAAGCACCAATCGGAAGGGCTTAAGTCATGTATCTACAAGTCAGCACTAATCTGCCCTTAAAAATGGACACGCTTGGAGACTATATAAAACGATCACATTAGGGAACACTTGCACTGAATCCTTTTATATCAGATAATATAGAATAATGTTTGTTTAAAGTCGTTTCTTATTCATATCGCAGGTTGATACCGCTTGAAGGAGGACGGATGTTTAATTTGTTTGAAGTTGCAAGAAACCTCGGATCCTGTTTGAAAAACACCATGAGGAACTACGAAAAAGGTATTGTTACGTTATGATTCATACATTTATGCATTTGTCATTTTGTATTATTTATTAATTCTTGTTCATTTGCAATTTGAGTCAATTTTTCTGATTGCATTGACTGACCATGATTGTATAAAGAGTCATTTCGCTTTAAATTAAGTGTCGTTAATATATCAGACTAATTCATTTCATAATTGTTTCATCTTCAATTTTTTTGTAGAGTTTTTACCTGAGGGCTTAGGCAAAGATGTATATATCAATCACAAGGAAATGTGATCTAATCAATTGATAGAGGAAATGATAAGAAATAGTGTTGCCGGCGTTTCATTTTGAGATTTAAATGGTTGCATTGTTGCTTTATCGTGTAAGAATCTATACTAAATTAACTTGACGATGCAAACATATAACCGACACATTGCATATGTGTCAAAAGCCAATATTTAACGTTTTAATAAACGTTTAAATCAAATGATAAAGGAAAAACAGGCAAACGATGATGTTGAATGACCTTTCGTCATTTCCATATAAGCAGCTGTATGTGACTCAATAACTTGTTAGAAACTGGACTCAGACAGTTCTGAAAACGCCGGGATTCATTTCACGGAAGTCATACGCAGATTTGATCTAAAAAAACGCGTTTTATTCAAAGGCTACATATCAACGTTCAATCCACTCTCCTTTTTTCCTTATTTTGTTTCATCCCTTTTTCCTATAATTATTTTATAGAAAGTGTATGATTTCAACCGTATGTTTCGGTGTTGATTCCTCATTTCTAATATTTCTAACCTATATTTCCAACTTTCCAGAATTACTGGAACAACTCCGGAACTACGCGGAACCGGAACTCATACAGGATGACTCGGACGAGGAACTTGCGGAGATATGGACACTTACCGGAAACATGGCGATCACGGATATCGGGGACCACGCCTTCACGTCCTACCTCGACACACGGGACACAAACCGCGGGAAAACCGCACACACCGCATACACGTCATGTCTGGACACAACGCCTAGCAATACCAACCACAGAGGAGTGCTTACAACCCTTAAACCGTGTCCTAATGCCATATCTTGTGAACCTTCCAGTGTTACAGACAAGTCTGATAACACGAACAATGACGCTGATGCTGACTCTGCACAGTTGACCGATAACTACATGCGGTACATCGAAACCGTTGACACGAGTAACATCGATTATAAACTCAAACAAGCAAATATGTCGGATCTGCGAACTAACAAAAACGATGATGCAGATGATGAAGAAAGTGATTCGGATGATAGCTCAGACTGTGATAGTGATGATGATGAAGAAGCATCGGATGATGATGATGATATGTTTGACGTTTGTATCCGAGAATCTTTATCGAGACGCTCTAAAATCATGCCATACAATAATGTACGTAAAAGTTATTACGATTTTGACGATGAGGACGATGAAGATTATCGTAGACCTCTTACGATCATTCCGATCAAGCGAAGATATAGTGTGCAAGAAAGTCTGCGAGTCATGGTGCTTAGAAGTGAAGCGGCTAAAACTGTAAAGAACAATTTCTTGGCCAAGCGTGAGACGGATTCTTAGGTAGAATGTATCTACTACCTACGACCTCATTTAAATCATGCTCTAATTGCATCTATAGGCTGGAACTATAGATTTAATCCGTTAGTTATATGTATGTCCCTTTGAAATAGGCGTATATATATTTATATTTAGATATTCGCGGTGCTAAATGACTATTTATGCATGTGTACTATGGAGTCATAGGTCATAACCAGGCAATCCAACCAATGAGAAACTGTTTAGTAACGGTATTTCGTTGGTAAGATCGTCTTGTTTAACAGGATTCCATGTCCACTTTAGTCACGAAATGGGCATTTGCAGCTGCGTTCAGAAGCGTTTTCTCCATTTAAAGTAGTTTTTGCTTCTTTAAACCTCACATTCATGGTATTCATTAGAGAATCAGCAAGAAACATGTTCACCCAGCTAATTTCTTATTGCTGCATTAAGTCCTATATTGTTGGTACTCACCAGAATCGCTTCGACGAGGCGGTTCTTATGACTACCAAAACAAAAAGGAAAGAGTGAATCAGAGATTAACTTTTCGGCTGTTGATATAGTGTGTCCTTGCAATCCATTTTCCTTATGTCGAGTTGTGGCTCCCATCGCCAAACTTTTTTATATGACTAATTTCGCAAGCGCGGTTTTGTGATAAAAATGTATATGGTATATTTCATGTACGATATTAATTTCATGTGAAACAAGATAATTCTTAGGAAGCATTATGACAAAACCTTTTTTTTCAATTGAGAAAATTCTCTTGTTATCAAAATACTCAACTATATTAGCAATAGCTTATAATACGTATGACCAATTTGCACGATTACCAATCAAGAGTCATTCATATGAAAAATTTAGGAGACATGAAGGGAAATGTGGGAACTTATATTGAGACAGATCGGTGTCATTTGGCACATGTATACTCATAACTCGACTGTAATGGTGCTGTTTTTATAACACAGTGTAGTGGCATACATATTTACAAAGACATCTGCTGCGACCTTCGAAGGCATTGTGGAAAAAGAAGACACCTATTGTCACAAATTTGTCTAATTCTCTCTCAATGTTTTCTGCCATATCATTGCCCTTTTGAATGATCAGCAATCTGTCGTTGGGTAAAAGTTGTGATTGTATGCTTTGACTACGAAGATCGGTTATGTATTGAACTGTTTATTATTGACTTAGGAGTTTAACAAATTAAAAGTTTAAAAAATAATCTAATCCCGTTTTAGTCCTTATTTACAACACGACACGTATAACAGACACAGTCAGCAATGCTTTCCCGATTACGATCAGTGCTAATAAGTTAATCCCTGCTTAGTGCTTACATTATCCAATTCTTAATCCATGTAAAGTCGATTAAGGAAAACCATTGGTAAGCAATCGATAAGAAAATACACGTGTCCTTTAGTTAGATACATTCAGTCCGAATTGTGCAAAATAACACCCTTATTAAAGAAATGCCACATCTGCTCCAAGAAAACTAAAGGTGATTCTGACAAAGGATCAAATTGTTTCTTATTAAGCAATGTATCCATTCTGCAACTGTTTCTGTAAAAACATGTACTTTTGTCGTCTATTGTTTCTTTCAACTTCCAAAATACTTTCAGATGAGGTATTTTTTAATGAAACAGTTGGGACAAATGGAGAAATTATTCATGTTGAGCAAATTCTCCTTTGCCATACTTGTTTCTAACAAATATCACAAATGGATTACGGTTCTCACTATAAAACAAGTGACGTCTGCTGTCACTTTGAATTTAGCCAATAACATAAATCCCAAAAAAGTGAATGGGTTAACCCCTTATCAGTGAATGTTTCATTTATATATGTATATTGCAAATACTGCAAACAATTATTGCAAAACGAGAACATTGTCTTTTTTGCAAAATAATTTCTAGCCGAGAAACACGTTTCTTAAACCACTAAGCCTTTGTAAAAGGCGATTATCAAACACGTGTACGATGTATGATTTGCAGCCCATATCACAACAACAACAGAAACAAATGAGCGTACAAAGAACGCGCACTTATTTAAACCTCTCCTGCTCGTCCTTGATCCATAAATCGTCGTGTATCCTGTCCCGGGGGTCGGGATTGTAGTCCCGGGTGTCTATAACGTTCTCTGGGTACACACGCCGGGCGCGTTCTTTCCGCCTCAATCTCGCGTATTCGTCTGCTCGTTCATCTGATACCCTCATTTTATTGACCGCTGTAAGAATATATATTTGGAAGCAAATAAGTGATTGTCCATTTGAAGGGACATGTCAAATTGTTTAGTAAGCTTTACAATAACAATAGTAAATAGTAATAGTAAATGTTATAGAATGTTTATGATTTTAGAGTAGTTTAACTGGTTTTTAATGAAGTTGCAATGTGATATACAAATTCAATTTTAATGGCAATAAAATGCAATTTATATATATTCATGTAGAAGAGTCTCTTATGATTCAAATATGAATGGCATTGTTGATTATATTGATGTTTGATATGGCGTTTATGTTTGTAACCATGATGAGACTGAAAAAAAAAAAAAAAAAAAAAAAAAAAAAAACTAATACATGTATGTCTTACTCTACAGCTCATAGGATGTTCATATGATGCTAGTTGAAATACCAATATAAAAAGTTAGTGATATTAATAAAAAAATAAATAAATAGGAACCATCTTCTTCAATATCAGACATTGGTCGTGGCGCGAAATTTCGTCTTTTACAACATGGTCTTTATCGTTCTTTTGCTGCAGGTGCATATTAACAAGTATATGTAAAGCAAAGGGTTCAAACGCTTAGATATAATGTGACTCAAGGATAATTTTCGTAGAACGACTATGGTAGTTGTAAGATCTTGTAAGTTCAAAACATATATTAATCGTTAGAATGCTGGGTAGTTTTCTAAAAATAGATTTTTGTGTCGTCTGATTGCTAAAACCTTAAATTTGTGCTTAATTTTGAATTTGATGAGGAATGGTACTCAGAGTAGCAAATAGGTTAGATCACAGGTCAGCCGCCAATTAACTTGGCTATTGGCCTGGATCTAGCGTGTTTGCATAAGCATGAAGTCGGTTCCAGCACTATAAGGGTTATAGGGAAAGAAGTTAAGAGACTTATACTTTGCACCTACCTTTCTTTCTGTCGGCGGCCTCAAGCTCCGCAGCCGTGTCTCGGGCAGTGCTAGTCGAAGGGTTCTGAAGTCGCAGGTGGGTTTTCCTGTCCGTGGTTGACCTGTCCAGCCCTATTGCCCCTAATGTAACGTCCAGACTGACCGTTATTATACAACGGACACTACTTGTGTATACTTTCATCTGTACAAAATATGAGTAAATGTAAATCAGTTAAACCTGTTTAAAAAGGTGTGCAAAGAAAATCTCTAAATAGCCATTACAGTATAGCAAAGGTTGCAGAAAAAATGTGTATTTATTATGAACTTGGGCAATGCTATAGAGTAAGAAAACATTAAAAATTCTTTAAGTGTTAATTCATGAACATATGAGTCATGTCACCTATTCATGTTAACGTATCTATGTGAAATAATTTAAAATAACTTTAGTATAACTCTACAACGCTTTCATTAAAACATATAAAGAAAACTATCTTCTCACTTTAAAGACCATTCATTGTTGGATCAAAATATACCAAGACAAGCCGACGAGATCTGATAAAGAGTAACAGGTGCTCCAATCAAAGGGGTGTTCCAGTAGGAATATATTTGAGTGACATGTACAACTACTCATAACTGTTACCTCAAGATGGTGGTCGATCTGGAAGATCTTGCTACACGATACATTGAACAGTTGCTGTTCTGGTATCCTCAGTTGAATATCCGCCCAAGACTTTGTCTCTAGAGGCAATACGGAGCCCTCCTTGACGGTGACTATAGTATCCCGCTGTTTGATCGTCTTACGCTTCGTTGTGTACGTTCGGGTCTACAAAACATTGTAAGAAATGGTTGGGTGACAATGGGCATTTAAAAAAAGGGTTGGGTGTCAAAGGGCATGTAAAAAAAATGGTTGGGTGTCAATGGACATGTAAAAAAAAAATGGTTGAGTGTCAAATGACATAAAAAAAATGGTTGGGTGTCAATGGGCATGTAAAAATGGTTGGGTGTCAATGGGCATGTAAAAAAATGGTTGGGTGTTAATGGGCATGTAAAAATGGTTGGGTGTCAATGGACATGTAAAATAAGGTTGGGTGTCAATGGACATGTAAAAATGGTTGGGTGTCAATGGACATGTAAAAAATGGTTGGGTGTCAATGGGCAAGACAGCATGTTCTAGTAGTGTAATGAGTTTGTCAGTAACTTATTAAGCATATATTAGAACTGAATATATCTCTACCAAGCTATGCTAAACCCTTACCGATCAATTACAATATTGATAGTAAAGACGTTAATATACATAGCCGTACATATGTGCAAACGTAAATTGGTTTTGCTTTTCTTTCACTTAGTAGTCACGCCCATATCTCTATGAAACAGAAACGTTAGCTTAGAGCTACGTTTGCAGTTTTCGCACTGGGTCCAGTTTGGCACGCTGCGATCAATACTGTTGAGCCAGGATGGGAGGACACTGCCTTCACATGAGATATTGGCGCCCAAGGGTTTATTCTATTCTTTCCTGCAATGTTTTGTCACTGCTTCAAATTGGCAGCAACGGCATACGACAGTTAACATGCACAAAGAACGTTTTTTTTATTTGATACATTTTTTACGCTATGTAGAAGAAACACTTATGTGCTTAATTTTGTCGTCAACTTTAGAAACCATTGTGGCAATGGGATGAATTACTTATCGGAGCAATTTATCCCTTTGTCACAGAAGTTTATAAAGATGTGTCGAAGTGTGGTAGGCTTACCATATAGCTAGTGGAAAAACCATGTATTACCTATAGTTTACGAAAGGGATCGAAATTGCAAATGGGGGTTCACCTACGTTTTGCTTAACGGTCAACCTGTAAATGTACAGGTTGACCGTTATTCTAAATGTAGGTGAACGTCCATTTATAATTTCGGTCAATTCTGTACACCATACTTACCTCTATTAGTGTAAACGTTGTGAACTTGATGTTCCGTTTGGAGTTATTCTCAATATCTGCCTGTATGTGTATCGTTTCCCCGGGGGCGTAGCCTGACCGTGGGAGGCGGAGAAACGCCACGATGGGCGGGGTTATACAGCACCAACAGCATAGGTTACGGAACTTCTGGGCTTGCATCGGTAACTGAATATGAAAAGTTGGAAAAATCTTTTCTACCAAATCGTTATACGCAGTATCTTTCTTTTGGCTTGCATAATAATTCTAACAATTTGGAGCATACTGTACGTTATCGCACGCAATACCTAATACGATAACCATTATTGCTTTTAGATACAGCTGTATAATGTAATGAAAATGCTTTTATATGTTTTTTTTTTTTTATGTTTTTTTTATATTACTTTTATTATTATTTCCTTTTTTACATGGGACGATTTCTTTTTATCTTGAATCAAGATGTTTTTGTTTAGAATCGTATCGTATATAGACTCATCTCTTAAAACTCTATAATGGAGTGGCTTTATTTCTTTTATGAAGTTAAAGTTTATGGTGTAAATGTGATTAATGATCGTACAATAATGATATGTTAATAAAGTTTACTTTATTATAACCGATGCATACACTCATTATCATATAGGCCATACTTGGTATACGTTAGTCTTGGTTTATAAAGCAAAAGAAGCATGGTTTATAGATGACTTAGCAAATCCTGGTCCGGGTGATACAGATAAAGATATTGCATTTCATTCAAACAAACTTGGTTACCCAAGTCAAGCCAAACCATGCATTGATACAGACGGATGTGATAATCATTTCCCTGGTACAAACATGTAAGTATCTTAATTCCGGATTTAGCATTTGGAACTATTCGGTAAATTCCGGCTGACCGGTACTACGAATGATCCAGACGTAGATATTTCATTCGACTTGTACATTTACAACTTGGATCATCAAAGTGGCCTACCAGCTTTTACCGAAAAATTGCGATTTCAGTTTCCGTTGACTTAATTACGCACCGTAACATCGGGAAGTATAATGTTATTAAGGTTGACTGGTGCCAGCACTGTGATTTCCTGCACCGCCACATAGTCATTAAGTATATCCGTGTCACGATTGAGCCTCGCTTCGAGATAGTAGTCGATGTTGCATATGTTGTCCTCGTAAGATTCCGGAAGTGGCGGGGTTAACTGGAACTTGAACGGAATTGTGTGAAGATTGGCCGGGATCGAACCTGTAATTCGGATAATATGATATAATATAAATTCATTTTATTCATATCAAGAAAAAAGTAATTTATCTTCATCTAGTACCGAGTGTTCCGGGTTCGATCCCCGTTAGCGGTTGGGTTAAAATGTCAGCAGTCCAGGACATACCCACAAATCGGCACGAGCACTGGCCATGTATCCAGGAAGCAGGAATCGAGAGATAACCTAATAAGCTTTAAGCTTTAGTCACAATCGATGTAAAATATACATAAGTTTAAGATTATATTTTACAAACAATAAAGAAAACCAACGGAATAACTTGCAAACGACGATAAGGCACACAATTGAACATATGGATAATAATGTGTTATCTAACGATTTGTTCTTATCCTATTGGTTTTAGGGGCTTGACGCCGTTTTCGTCATTATTTCAGCCCCATCGCGGGGATTCTTCGCTTCTATCTATGCTCATCAGAACTGCACAATAACCTATCCAAGCCGCTAACTGCCTTCCCTGGTGAATTAAATTATTCAGATGTGAGCAACGAATAAACCAAGTTTCAATGATTTCATTAAACGTCGACAAGAATATCACGAGAGCTGGGTGTCTATCTAACAACCCCTATATTCTAAGTAGACCTCGCTACCAACGGATATATCGCTCAAACGAGTAGTTTATCCTTTTGTCACAATGATATCTCCCCTAAACAAGCGAGCAGTTTGACTATTTTTACAATGGTTTCGTTCTAAACCTGTCATGATTGCCAAGATAAAAGTCAATTTTTAAACTTTATAATAGTAATTTGTTGGTGTTTTCAAAAATCCACGCATTTCAATATTTAAGATCAATTCGAAGAAAATAGGAAGATGTAAAATATGAATCCATACACCACCTGGTTCATATAGAAAATTCCGTACGTTGAAATATTCCTCGACGGATTTAAACTCGACCGGTCTGGTACAAGTCTTTATGCTGTCCGACCAAGTTCTCTCCATCCAGGAGACGACGGCTCTTCCCACAAACTGGATCAGGATACCTGAAGAGTTTGTTTGTTAGTCTGTTAGAATTTGGCATTTCTAAAATTGGCATTTCAATTAAATTGCGATGCCCGACTCATAAATAATAGAGGAAAACACACAAATCTAACTGTCTATAAGGGTAAGTCAAGGCTGGTAGAACCATCAGAAGTCATAAGGATATGTCAATTCTTTCATTCACAACAATGTGGGGTTTCAATGAAGGAATTACTCTTTTTTCTCTTATCGTTGATCGAGATTGAAAGAGATTCAGTTCTCATTTTTTATGTAAAAGAGAAAGTCTAGTCTCATTTTCGATACGATAGAAAGACTTAACACACTTGTGCTCACAGCGTATATGAAATGCAGTGGTCCGGTTTATTGATTCTTTTGTTTCAAACAATCGCTCACGTTTAACTTTTAACCTAGTGCTTACTACTTTATTTGAAGAATTGACTTTTGGTCAATTAGTTTTTGCTTTTAAAACACAAAACTTTTTCCGTAAAATAACTATTTTGAACAACATGACACGTCGATATCGCTTTACTCACATAAATTCGATGACAACTTTAAATGGCATACAGTTTCTATCATTTTCAACAGAAATCCAAATTTGTACGGCCCTAGTTAGAATTTTTTGATCAATTTTCTTCCAAAAATGTATTCTGACGTTGAACTTCTACGATCTTCAAATCGAATTTAAAAGTACTTTGATACACCAGTAATAACTAACTGGACATCGACTCCTATAAAATGGAAAACTATATGACAAAAGAGGGCAGGGGTCAGCGGTACGAAATTGGGAAGCGACGAGGTGTCGAAACAAAAAGTGTTAATCATTAAAAGAACAAAATCCCTACCTCTGGCCACCATATTATGTTTCAATTTTAGGTGGACGTGACCTTCAAGTATCTGTCCGGGATGGTAAGTATTGTTGTGGTTGTCCTTCAGCACTATCCAGAACTGTAACACATTCTCCACCTCGGCTGGGGGAACATCTCTTTGTCCCAATCCCACCTCCATTACTACTTCCCAGTAAATTGTGGGGTTCCTTCACCGAAATGTCTGCACATTGTTTTTTATACATTAAATATCCTCAAACATGTTAACTACATGTTTTTTTTGCGTTTTATAATCTATTCACATATCACAACAGCAGAACCGAAAGATTTTTTCATACTTTACGAAGCTTTTTTAAAGTCGTCTGCTTCAGGCAAAAAATGTCGTCTGCAGGTGTTAAAGAATTCAGGCAATGCCCCGCGTTAGAGTCACGCACCATTTCTTACATATGATCACTCACATAGTTTGCAAAGGAGTCCGATAATCATTTGGACACCCCTGCAACCATCCAGAGCAAGTATACGTCCAGAAACCTGCGAGACCTTCACACTGATTCTTCAAAAACCTTAAAACAAACCTTTTATACTTTTTGGCATGTTCTCACTACACATATTACATCACACATTTCCCTCTAGTAGCCTCTATGTTTCGAATATAAGCACACCTGCTATATAGAGAGACTCTCCCCAATGGCACTAAAATCTACATATAGATCTATTTCCAAATATTCACAATCAGAACAGAATAAACGAATGATCAATGCCTAGATATGCAAGTTACTTATGAATACGAATGTCAAGCATTAAATGGAACGCAACAGACGCTTTACAATATTAGGCCTATCGGTCTTATCCTTTATAGATTTTAAAACTGTTTTGGTATATAGAGGGTTTAACCATTTTAAAGATGGAATTGTCTATATGTTACGATAAATATTGCAAAGCAGACAGAAAACTTGAAATGAATGAATCGTTCGAGAATCAGGGGTATGTAAAAATTCGTAAAAAGGTAGATAACCTCGTATATTAAAGCTAGCGTATAAAATAATTATTGACACGGTAATGTCCCTTTCAAATAAGAATCGTTAACATCCTTCTAAGGGTTTGCAATTTATACTTAAACCGTGCTGTACATGTATATACCATAAAGATATGATAGTTAAAAAAGAATCCTATCTTCAGTACAATGGGGTTAACCAAAACAGAACTGGTTGTCCAATGCCTTTGTTATCTTTGTCTCTGGTAGATCTAAGTGTTATCCAACTTCCCGCTTTTATCAAATTTGGTTTATTTTACCAAAAACAAGAATGAAAGCACTTACATTGAGGAAGCCATGGTTTAGCAGCATTTTGCAATGAATTCGTATCATCCTATTCCATATATTTGACCTGCGTCTCTGCAATGAATTGCGTAATGGTCATGAGACCAACTGGTAAGGTACATAGATATGCCATATTCCCGATGGTGGCTAATCATTTCAAGGGCATGTACTTGGGAAAGGCACTTTTTTCAAGTCAATTACTGCAAGATTATTTAAAGAATCTACTTGTTTCATGATGTTTACAAGAGAACGCTTTCAATTAATTAATGTAAGAAAATTGTGAATAATTTCAAATTTCCCGCCATTTCAAGTCTGAACGCGTACCAAATAACTTTCCAAATGTCGTAAATATTTAAGGGATATTGTTATATAAACGAATTATAATCGACCATTTTTAAAGTGATGTGCTTTGAATTAATATGGATTCGTAGTTAATGTTTCTTCATCTTTCATTCGGGGGAAATATCATTATTCCATGTCGTAACAATAGAATTTTCTAAGACTACTTTATGACATTTGTTTACAAATGGCTGATGAATGAGATTTTCTTTATCTGCTGGACCTAGAAGATCTTCAAGAGGTAAAAGCTTACACATTTTGTATAGGAATGGTTATGAATCGAACGTATGGTTATGTCAAAGATGGTTACTTCTGAATAAAGATGAGTTGTCTTGAAATAACCACACGTAACAACTGACAACATCTGCCGATTCACGACTCGTGTTTTTGATTTTCAACATTTTGTTCATCAATCGCTTATTTAGGATTACAGACTTTCGGCTCTCACATCCTTAAATTAAAAACGTTGGGAAGTAAAAATGGCTCAAAATGATAATTGATTAAATGTTCAAAGTGTATCGAAGCTGAAAGAGAGTTAAATCAGGCAAAATTAGCTTTGATGTTGCTTAAAGAATCTAACCACCCTCTCGCAGTAACGCCGTTATATCTTTGGTTGTGTTCAGAAATATGAAAATAAGATTAAAAAAAGTCTCAGCTTCAAGACTTTACATCAGAAAGGACTTAAGGGCATTGTCACGATATTTGTTTTTATCTTGTTTCAATATTTAGCAAATAAACCTCTAAAGACAAAACCACATTTAATTAGAAAAAAATAACCACCATCGCCAATTGATTGGTTAGGTTGTCTATAATACACCTTCATGTCCTCTATAACAATGCATTATTATTCCAATCTTCATAAAATTGGGAAAAAAGGCAGGACATTTGGTCTGGCACAGTGTTTTTCACATGCATGAACCAGGTGCTTAAACTGAGATATGAGCTCAATATGAAAGACTGGCCCTGTCTCCTACATGCCATTCATTAAGTGTCAAACTTTCATGAAAAGTTTGGCATAACGACAAGTTTAATGCTGTAAATATCAGTGTACATGATTGAACACTTTCCCCAATAGTTATATAACATGTATCGAGTCCTTCTCGGAGTAAAGCCATCGCAGGTCACCCATCCAGGTACTTACCAGGATGTATGTTGCTTAACTTCGAGAGAAAGCCAACCACTCTACGGAATCACCCATAAAAGCCGGCTTCTACAGCAATACTGTAGAAGTAGTATTTATACATAAACGCTTTTACTATCACATTTCTCCCACCTTTCTTTTGACTGCATCCCAAAGTCACAAATGTCACAAAGACGTACATGGGCAGTTACCGACCTTTTTACAATTCAAAAAGGTACTACTGCCACTATAAACACTGCCTCATAGCAGAAACAAGGATAGAGAACATGCGACAAACAATTAAGGGTACAGGAATGATGGTGATATCAAACCATGCACATCCCACCGCTGCCACCAATTTTGTAACGTGTCTTGGGTCCCTCTCGGAGAAAAGTCATTGCAGGTCACCCATCCAGGTACTTAACACTTAGTATGTTGCTTAACTTTGAGAGAAAGCCACCCACTCTACCAAATCACCCATAAAAGCTTGCCTTCACAGCAAGACTGTAGAAGTAGTATTTATACATAAACCCTATTACTGTCACAGTTATTTGACTACATCTAAAACATCATTGCTAAAGTTGAAATATTTGAGCATTTTCTAGTACAGTTAATTGCATTTAAATGTACGAAAATGGTATGCAAACCCCATTTCAGTAACCAATCAAAAAGAAAACATAACACTGTCAATATAGAAACTGTGTTGAATAAATTTTTTTGGGTGTTCAATATTAGGTTCACTGTTTCCATATTCACTGATAACATGCCCATCTTTTTTTTATAGCATATTCTATAGTGTCTTTAAAAGGTTTTTAGTTTTATTGATGAGAAAAGGAATGGAAACGATGTGCTGAAGAAAATTTACATATTTTTACATAGGATCAATTAAGAGTTACTGTTCATGCATGCTTGCAGCATAAACTCATGTGATCCTAACTTCCTAAGGATTCTGATATTTTAAGGTCCTTATGAATATTCTTATTGGTCTGTTTGATGTATAAATTCTTAAAGATGATATTGGAGAAAAAAAAAAGAGAAAATTATAATTGTTTATGAATTGTAAGCTGCAGAATAATTACTTTTATTCAAATTTGAAAATGCTAACATACTCTTGTAAAATTTGTTGTGGAAGACAAAAATTGCCAAAAACATGGATAGAAATAATAACTTTACAAAATGACGAGGGGCTTATTCTTATTTAAGAAAGCATTTTACAGTCAATACAAATTATTCACTGTACATACTTGTACACTTATAATCATGTAAATTTTCCCCCTGATAAATGTTGCATGAAAGTTTCACCCCCAACTTTTTTTGGAAAAGCCTCAGATTTGCAAATTGCTTGCACAAAATAAAGAGTATCTAAAGGAAATAATGTTTTAACAACAAGGTGAACATTTTCATGAATATAGCCTAGGAACCAGCAACTTCAATTTCTATCAGATAGAGGTGAACTTTATAGGCTATGACTGGCGGTCTGTCAGTTTCCGTTAATCCTGCACGAAGGTGACATAACTCCCACCTCAGAGAACTGTTGTCCTAAGCATTGGCCTATGATAAACTACATGGGAAAGGCATCTCTAATAGAAGAAAAAGGTGTTTTTACTTAACTTATTTATTTTATCCTATTAAAGTTAATCAATCATTTTGAGACAAATGTCAGACAAATACAAATTATTTAATGAATATAAATTGTATGTTTTTCTCTGTGAGAAAACTAGAAAACACAAATTATACAGTAATAAACTTTCTGAAAATTATATCAGCCCTGAGGGTGTGCTAGCTTGAAAATCTACTGGTATTCTTTGGAAAGTTGTTGGTCAATGAACTGTGGACTTGAGTCAATGTAGAACCCTGCAGTTTCTGTGGAATCAGTTTTCAGCCACAAGAAACCTAGACAGCTTGACCTTCTCAAATAAGCTTTTGAATTCTTATATCAATGTGAGCAGTAATCTTTATAGATGTTCTTCACCAATTATATGTACCCAATTATTATAAAAAAAATCTACTTTGCAATTAAGCTAGACTTAGATCTTAAATAGTCAAACGTGCTAAGTCTTGCATTAATATTTCAATGAAGAATCAAATTCCAAATTTTGAAATAACGATGATTTGATTTTGATCTTCAATGTAAAGTTACGTAACACTGTGATGAACAGAGTAATCTTCTAGTGCTTTTTGGTTATAAAACATGATTTAGAGACAGATAGAATATGTTGGCATTTTGATTTGGTACTCTTATGTAGATTGCTTTGTAAAATGGAAAAGTAACTTTAATGTATTAGTTGATACATTAGTATACTATGTGTGCTTACTCATTCTCATTTTGTACACAATCATACATAATCTGATGACGTTTGCTGTTCAAAGACTATTTTGATTTGTTCTAAAGCAGCTTAACAATACTTGTATTGACAAGTACCACAATGGAATCCTTTATCTATTGTTTACATCATTTAATGTGTGAATGGTTAAACCTTTTTATTTGCCAACAGTCTCTTTATTCTATCAACACTTTGAGATATAGTAATCCAAATAGTTTGGTAGTTAAAATCTGCAATGATGTTAGGTTGAGAAAATGCCTTTTACAAATCAATCTAAAATTGGCATTGTCAGGGAGTTGTTTTTAAAGAGCAATATCACAAAACTTTTTTTGTAAATAACATATGTGCTCGATTTTATTAGAATATTGTAATTTGTCTTACCATATAAAACCATAACTTACCTATATACTTTCATTCTGGTCAGGTAATAAATTTGCTTGTGGCTTACTAGGACATATTGTCTTTGATCAGGTTGTGCAACCTACATTCCAAGAAATGAACATTGTTATAAAGGTTGAAGAGGAAGTGTTCTAAATGTGTACATATTTCTTTTAAACCCCTGCACTTAATCTTTAATATGACATGTTTGGGCCATGTTTAGGAAGTCACTTAAAACACATTAAATTTTGTGTTTAAATTATGTTAAATAGGATTTGGTTTTCTTACCTTAAAAGCCTTTATATAATATTACTAATAAGCCTACAATGCACTTACCCCAATGAAAACTTTTAAACATTTTTTTTTGTTTAAAGGCTTTTCTGACACAAAAAGATTTTCTCATTAAGAAAATTGCATTGATAAAAGTGTATGGTTGTAATTTTTTAAAAACGGAAATGGAATTGAATCCACATAAAGCAAAATAAGATTTGGGGAATTGCAATCATGCTACTAAAACAATAAAATACCGTTAAACATAGAATATTGTGATCATACTTTGTTTTATCTCTATGACTGTATCAATGTTATTGATATTGCATTCATGTTTGTTCCTATCTTTTCATGCCACAGGTTTTTCATTGTTGATGTCTTTCAACACCAATCTTTGATTACATGGATTTATGGATTAAAATAAAATAGCTGACATTTTTGCTTAGGTCAACCCTTTTCTGAGTGAAGGCAACTTTATTTGTGTACCCAGGGAACGACTCTAAAAACTGAAAGAAAGAATAGAACCTAACAATGAAGAAAAAAATGTGAAATCCCCTACATTGAGGAACTTTTCCTTTTGTTTACCATGTTTTAGGTAACATGTGATAATCATATGAAGATAATCATGAAAAATTTAGATAAAAGTCTGGTGAGAATTTTTTCCATGGGGAAAAGGATTATCCCATTTCTTCATATAATTAAATTATCACAATCGACACTAAATGCAGCCAACAATTTGAAAAAAAATAAAAAAATAGATAATTATATTTTACAAGTCGTTTTCATCTTTTGTCATATTAGAATCCTTTTGAATTTATCAGTGAAATATATTTTGATATCGAAGAATTGGAACTGCTCCTCTCAATATGAATAATTTACATTTTTCTTTGCTGTATAGTGTTTAAATTCCTACTTCAGGAGTTATATAAAGTTACATGCAGATCACTGTAATAAGTAACTCTTCAAAGTCAGCCATTCAGTTTGAATTGTTCAATCATAATAGAACAGGAAAGTGTTGGATCATCAATCAGTTTTAGTTTATATCAACATATGAAACAATTTTTATTTGGATGTATATGATCATTACTTAGTTCCATACAAAGAAGTTGATTTGATTTGGTGAAAGAAGTGTAATTTATTTTCGTTAAGTATATGGTTTTGAATAGATTTCGTGCATTTGTATTTGGACATTGCACAACTGATAGAATGTAAATTTGCTATGGGAATTATCTGACCAAAGATACGAATATGAATTTATATTGACTCGCAAAGTGAATATTTGTGCACATAAACAGAAAATAAAATTGGTTGCAACGTTTTTGAAATTGTACCAGGCACCGTATGAAAGAAATGTTGGTTTGTTATGGAAATATCACCAGTATAAATGTTTGCGCTAAATGAGGTGCTAAAACTATCAACACCTGGAGCATCATGAGGTTTGTTGTTATTTATACATTAACCCTTTCCCAAACAATAATATTTGACGACATTGTTGCAGATGACTTAAGAAAACATTGTGTGAAAAGGAGAAATTGCTCGTAACGAGCAATTGTTCCTTTTCCCACAATGTTTTCTGCCATATCCTATCAGAAGATTATTTTCTGATTTCATCACATTTTGAAATGTTGTCTGGAAACTCTTTCAATTTGGGACAGTTGATAATTTGTTGTTTGGAAAAGGGTTAAAGTAAGACGCTTGATGACAACATAATTCAAATCTATTTCTTTCTTTGGGATTTAGTGACCAATCTGAATCGAAAGCAATTGGACTTAACATTCTCTTTTAAAAAGCATCCAAACATGTTATGCACTAATGAGCACATCATTTGTCCAAGTGTTTGATCTGTCCAAAATATTGAACAAAAAATAGAAATAAAGTAAAGTGGAAGGAATAACTGAAATTGATACAAATGGAGTCTTTGCATACTTGTGAAAGATGTACCATTTTATTGGAAGAAAAGTTAATTATGGTTTCTATTATGCTATTGATCAATGAATTAGTAATTAGCTGCAGTAATTATTTATTCCTATACCATCTGTCCTCATGATTATTACCTGATATCTGAACCCTATAGATGTCTGCGCAAAATGATCAATATACCAGATCTATTGTAAAATGTACAATATTCTATCATCTTAAAACAAAGGCTATAATTATACAACAAACCTCTATTTAAGATTTCTGCACATACATTAACCTTTGACTCTTGCATTTACTGCAAAACCTGTATATAGTGATTTATCACACATTACATGTATACAGGTCTTGCCGTAATAAAGATTTTATTTAGGTGACATATAGGCCCATTAGGTAGGGTGTGATTCATTTATTAATATATGTTATTTTACTCTGTTCACACAAATCAAGCTATTAAAAAGTACCTCATTGCTTTGTAGGCCATCATTTAGATGGTCTCTAAATACAAGATTGATCATGTATTGTCTTTTGAACAAATGGATTACATGGAAATTTAAGAATACTAATTTCTTGTTATGAGTCTTAACCCTTTACCAAACACCAAATTTTCAACTGTCCAGAATTTAAAGAGTTTGCAGACGGCATTTCAAAATGTGATGAAATTGGAAACTAATCTTCTGATAGAGTAGAAAACATTTTGGGAAAAGGAGAAATTGCTCGTTACAAGCAATTTCTTACTTTCCCACAATGTTTTCCAGAGTCGTCTGCAACAAAGAGGTTTAATGCGTTATTGTTTGGTAACATGTTAAAGCATTGGGCAGCATTTCAAACTCAATTGCAATAAGAGAATTCTAACTCATATATTGAACATTGAACACTAAATCCCTATTCTTTGTGATTTTACTCTGTAATTCATTATGTTGCATGCAAGAACTTTCAAAAATCTGAATTCAAAGGAGCAAGTTCTTTTCTCCAAACCTTTTACTTGTTCAAAGTTCTTGATGTATATGAAATCATTTGTATTTGAAAGATGCAATATGGGCTTTAATTACTTCAATATACATTCTATGTTACACTAAAGAGAAAAGCAGAAGTTTCCACTTAGAGCATGTCAGTAAATTACATTTGTTTGTGAAATTGATTGAACAAATTGAAATGTTTTTTTGGATTAATTGATAGTTTTGAACTATTTCTTTTTTGTGATAATTCGTAGATTAAATGCCTTTGCAATGAAAAAATGTATACTAATATGGGGGTAATGGAAAAATTAACGCCAGACTTTTATAACCTAATATAAACAAAGCTGAATATTTGAACTAACCCTTCATATAATTTATAGCTGAAATTGTACTTTGATGACTTTATGTCTTAGTGAAAAGGTTAGAAAATGCTATATTTTTTTAAAGTGAGTGTAATATTAAACTGTTTAAATTTTGAAATATATTTGAGAATGCAATTCTATATATAACAATATATAGAAATCACTCTAAGGTTCATATAGTGTTTAAAGGTCTTTGTCATTACCTACATATTTGTCATATTTTCCTGAATAATTTTTTTTGTGTAAAACTCTTTGTAATTCTGAGTAAATTTGTAAAGCAAAATAAGGCATTAACACTTTTTCATGTCATTTGTTCAAGAAAGTGCCAATGGCAAAGTATTCCAAATATTCATAAATAATTGGCATACATTTCTGCTCATCATACTTTCAAATGAAATCTGTATATTTGGTATATTTGGGAGTGAACAAACAATGTTTACCATATACTGAATGAATTTCATTAGGTTACAGATAAAGTATAGTTATAATATTGGAATGTTACAACAAATCCCAACATTCCTATTCTCATTATTATTTTGGTGGATCTAACTGAATATGTCATTCCTTGATTATCATCTGTCTTTTAAAGATATTGATTTGATTGTTATATGGTTGATTCAGAATGACATCCTTTCTCATATCTGGGGCACTTAAATTTATGAATTCTAAAGTGATAAAATATACGACTCTATTAGTTTATAAGTTAAACAACCATGTCATAGAGTTTAATGGTTGAAGTCTTGTTGAAGTGAACCTTAAGATGTTTTAACTTGGAAAATTAATTTCATGTGTTAGAAATATTGTAAGAATAAGAATGGATTAGATGTGAGACACAATTATGCATATATATTATTTTAGTGAACTAAGTTTAGAATAGCCATGGGAATTCCAAGGCGTAAAAGAAGTGACTCTATGATTAGTTTTAGAAAGAATCTGTGGGGACACAGGATACATATTCCCCAGTATTTGAGATGGAGGTAAAGCATATATGGTTAGAACCACCCTGATGGACCTAGTTATGTATCCTCAATTGTTGTAAGAAAATTCACTTTCCATTGTTCCAACTTAATCATCTGATAAATGCTGTTTGAATTGAACTGAATTTGGTTTTCAGCTGTTTTCAATAGTATTTCAATTATATTATGGTAGTCCAAACACCTGTCCATATTCTATCCCAGTCACAGACTGCTTTCTCTAATGAATATTATTGATATCAGTGATGTACGAGGAATTAATCAAATTGTATAGTATTCATCAAACAATGTAAGCTTTAAGTAGTATGACATAGCCAGTGTCAAAGACAGAACTCTTGTATGTCAATTTGGAAGTGCACCTGACTGAGCTTTTGAGGCTCTGCTCTACATTTGATATGGGGAATAATTTGTTGTTGTCAAGAAAATGCTTCTCTGTTTACTCATTTATATGAGGGTTCAGTGCAATATTATAGTAAATGCTACATTTGTTAACCCAGTGATATTTTTCTAAATTATATCAATGGGGTTTTTTGACCAAAATTTAAAAATCAATGGAAAAGTGATTAAAATGAATGAAAGTAATGAGTTTTTTGGAAATTTTATGAGATTTTTTGGGCCAAAATTTATCACTGTAACCCCTTACCAAACATCAAATTTTCGACTGTCCCAAATTGAAAGATTTTGCAGATGACATTTCAAAATCTGATGAAATTGAAAAATTATCTTCTGATAGGGTAGAAAACATTGTGGGTAAAGGAGAAATTGCTTGTTGCATTGTTTTCCAGAATCATCTGCATCAACCTGTTCAAATGTTGTTATGGTTTGGTAAAGGGTTAAGGCCTTGCTATAGTCTTGCAAATGACCACTTGAAGCGTTGTCTTCTGGCGCATTCAGTTTTGACCATTCTAAAATCGCATATGTGAGAATGGATCAAACACAATTATGAAAAGTTTGAACCATGCCTTATCTTAATGGAGTGAGCCAATTGTGATATACTTAAAGGAGAGTTGTCTTATAATATATGACAGCTAGGAATGCGATGGGGGAGCAACCGATTGTATTACTTAACTCTGTATGACCTTAACCCTTTACCAAATGCAAAAAAATTTATGGTCCCGAATTGAAAGAGTTTGCAGATGACATTTCAAAATGTGAGGAAATTGAAAAATAATCTTCTGATAGGGCAGATCATTGTGGGAAAAGAATAAATTGCTTGTTAAGAGCAATTTCTCCTTTTCCCACAAGGTTTTCAGAGTGGTCTGCAACAAACTGTTAAAATGTTATTATTGTTTGGTAATGGGTTAAAGAGATATGGGCAGGTGTTTTTCAGCAAGTGATGTTTTCAAATATAAGACATTGTTCACTTAAAATGATTAAAAGAGCCTTTTCATATTCATCTACAGAACTTAAATGGGGATTAAGTATTTTGAATTATGGTGTTTTAATCATTTGATATCATTTGATGCAGATACCAAAAGTGATGTACAAAAAATCAAGGGCTAAAGATTCAGTTTTAATTGGTGTATTTTGTACATCAATTTGAAATATCAAGTTCATCTTACTTTCTTATTCCTTTAAATCATAGGCAAGATGAGATCAAGATCAAGAATTCTGTATTGACTTAAACTTTATAGTTTCTTCTCAAACAAACACCTGTATGAAGAATAACAAGAAGAAGAAAACAATAAACAAATTAAACTCTATATACATAGGTTCATATGATCATTCAGATATCATAGTAGTTACCTAGCAGAGTAGCTTTTTCGAAAGACTGGAAGTAAAAGTTTCTATGAGGATCGCAAAGAAACCCAACAGCAAACAGTGCATCTAAAGATAAGGGTTATCAAATGACTTTGGGTCTAACCTGGTAGACTGTACGCTACCAAGATTGTCGAAAAGCCTATTATTTAAAAGATTATGCATAATGACTTGGTATGTTGGTATGAGAGAGAGCTTGAAAGAACTTTTTTCTATTTAGTCACAGTATAAGAGAATATCATATCCCCTTAACCTATTTTAATTCATTTTAAGGCATTTTCGGCGGAAGCTATTAGAAAACACTGCTTCTGATGACCAATTTATCCTTTTTCCAATATGGTTTTAACCTGATATTATAAATCAAGTTTTATCTTTTTCTTCCTATTCTTTGTCATCTTCTGTAACTGTTGCTCTCACTTTGGACCAGACCCAAATTCCCATATAGGTAATGGTTAAGGTTTAATCTTTTACCAAACGTCAAAGTTTGGAGACAACATTTCAAAATGTGATGAAATAGAAAAATAATCTTCTGATAGGGCAGAAAACATTGTGGGAAAAGGAGTAATTGCATGTCAAGAGCAATTTCTCCTTTTTAAACAATGTTTTTCAGAGTCGGCTGCAACAAACTGGTCAAATGTCGTTATTGTTTGGTAATGGGTTAACCAGGTATTTACAGTAACTTTTGGTTTTACATTGTAGTGTAGATATAGTATTTTATCAATATCTAATAATGAAATGGACCTTATATATTGGGTATTAGGCTGTCTGATAGGAAAAGTGATTGAATTATCTATTACTATTAAGGCGATCAGTTGGGTGTAAACTAGTGGACCCTGGTAAACAGTTAAAACTTGTATAGAGTTGTCTAGCATGGCCTTCTGTTATATTGTTAGCCTGAACCCTTGGCCAAGAATGTTCAAAATATAATACTAATCTTCCAGTTTGAGGGTTAAATGCGATACTAGAGTAAGTGCTTCATGTTTGTGAAGCACTTTCTAGTCTATGTATAAGACTTGCATTGAGCCCTTGAGTTGTGTTTTTTTCAGACTAGCTTATGGTATTTGTTTGAAAGCAATTTTTTTCCTTTTGTCATACTTTATTCTCTCTTCAAGAAAGTTTTCAGTAATTCCCTAGTGAAAAACACCATTGGTATTCCACTGGTTTACCAATGGTATTCCACCGGTATGCCGGTGGTAAAATCTGCCGGTATTTCATTGGCTTTCCAGTGAAATACCACTGGTATTCCAAGGTAAAACCACTGATATTCCAGTGGAATACCACTGGAATCCCAGTGGAATACCACTGGCATTTCAGTAAAACACCAGTGGTAAAATCTGCCGGTATTCCACTGAAAACCAGTGGCAAACCGGTGGAAACCACAGGAATACCAGTGAAATACCACTGGAATGCAAGTGAAGCACCACTGGAATACCAGTAAATTACCACTGGAATACCAGTGAAACACCACTGGAATGCCAGTGAAACACCATTGGAATGCCAATGAAACACCACTGGTATGCCAGCAAAATATCACTGGAATGCCAGTGAATCACCACCGATATTCCAGGGAAATTTACTACTGAAAAGATCAGTCTGTTTTCTTCTGACAAACAATAAATGCATGGGCTATATACACATGTAAACTAAAATTTAAAAAAAAAAATCAGTGTCAATTATACAATGAAGCATTAATGAACATTCAGACAAATAAAACTAGAATGGCATCTTTAATGCTAATTAGATTAAATATAATCATCAATATTCAAAGGAATTGTCAATTTTCATTTTCTGTATCCTCAAAATTAAATCACCATCTTTTTCTTTATATTCCGGATCTTGAAATTAATTATGCTGCTGAGTTCTTCCTAATCCACATCTTTAAACATCTGAAATATGTGAGCTGAAAATAAACAAAAGGTCAAAACACAATTAGAGGCATTTGTAAAACTTGTATGTCTCTACTGTCCTAAGATTTTTTTTTATCTTATTACCACCTGCAAAAGACAATATTTTACTTGAAGCTGGTGACTTAAAAAAAGCTTTGTAAAACATATCAGTGTTGATGGTGTGTTGATGTTGTGTGTGAATAGATTGAAAAAAGCATTGTGGCAAAAGGTGAAATTACTTGTGATGAATAGTTCTTCTTTTGCCACAATGCTTTTTGAAAGTCGTCAGCTGCAAGATGCAAAATTGCGGTGTTATGTGTTAAGGAAAGCTTACAGAAGGATGCAATAAATATCATAGTTATGACCGCTTTGAAAGTGACAATGCTTATTAGAAATTAAATAGCCTTAAAGACTATTGATACAATTGGCCAAAACTTTTAACATACAAATGCTTTCAGTGGAATTCAGGTTTTCGAGCTTATGGAACAGGTTTATCCATTTAAACTGATTTCTTAATCACCTGCAGCAGAAAGAAGACTACTCTTACAAAAGGATAAATTGCTTCTTATGATCAGCTTATTATACAATGGTTAGTTAACACATGTCAATTCATTCTGACAATGTCATGGTTTTTTTTTATTTAATAACACATACAGTACTTAACAGGTTGGTTCATACCTTTCATGATAAAAGTGGTGCAAATGTTGTTAGAGCATTCCAACAGTGGGGCGCCTTCATTCACTTGTGCATGTCAAACAACTCCAGAAAACTCGGTCTTTGTTAGAACATGAAGTTAGGGTTCTAATGCACCTCTGAAGCTGAAAATAAAATCAACCACAAGTCCATTATTCAATTTAATATGGGCTTGATTGAAAAAATGCATTATTTATAATGGTAAACAGACGAAGTCAATGCCTTCATCTACAACAAATACACATATTGAATGGAAAAAATGGTGTAAAGAACCATTGCAAGTGTAGAAATCTGTCAAAGAGTGAAAGACATGACCCACATCTGATCAGAAATTTGCACCTCCAAAACAACTTGTCCTCAGCATTGGCCAATGGAAAATATATTTATGTTGGCAAGCTAACTCTTATAGAAAGAGAAAGTCATCACATCAAATGACCATTGCCATTAATGTGACAAACTTAGCAAACAGACAATCTAAAAAAAATAATCACATCTGATCATGATAAAATCTGTCACAACTTTGTTTTGTTTGTTTGTTTTTCCATTAATGTACTCATTGAAGGGCTTTTTCTCGTAATATAACGGCCAACCGATAAAACGCATCTTCCTAACTGGAAGTTTCTTTAAAATCATGCAGTTTTCTAAAAAAAAATTACAGATACATGACTTCAGCAATTTGGTTTCCCAATTAAGCAATTTCATTGATACAATGTCCAAAAATCAACAAGCCTTTTCCCAATTTATGGGGAAAAAACCCACTGCACTGTAGAGTTATAGTAAGTGTACCTACCAGTACTATGCTAGGATACATGTCTTGCCAAATTAAGAACACTCCCCAGTGAAATAGTTGATTGCCATCGTGAATCAAACCTGATTTGACTGGTCTTTAGTCCTCAGGGCTAACCATTACCCCAGCTTGTTGTAGTGTGTTAACTGCAACACCTGTCCTGAATAACAGTGTGTGAATGTTCTGTAAAACATAGAAAAAATGGGAAAATCAAAATCTGATTCCGTTACAACATGTGGAGATCTAGCAAAATCATATATATATTTTTAAATTGTTTATTTAAAAAGAACCACCACCTTTCAAAACAAAAAGTTAAGAAAGCCTTCACAGACTATTTTGAATTATGATCATGGAATGACCCAGGCCCCTGTGCTGGAGACAACTTGGGGAAAAAAGTTGAAAAGATTCTCTATATATATCAATAAGGCACAAACTGTATGTTTCAAACTAAACGCATATATCCATGAAAAAAGATTTTACTCGTGATTCTCATGATAAATGCCAATAACAACATATTTAATAGGACTTTCAAGGTCTATATTCAACTTGTGTTAACACGTTCAGGAATATGTCTTAAAAATATTATTACACATCAATAAAAGTCAACTTTGTATGTCATAAGACAAAATTGACACAATCAGGGCAAATATAGATTTGAGGGGGAATTACATGTATGCTCGGTCAATTTGGGTAAAATGACGATTTGATACTTCAAAAACACAAAACATCATCTCATTTGAGATAATAAAAGGATAGAAAAAACTTCGTACTTACAGCTAAAATCAATAATGATTCCCGGAGATGTTTAACTTTTACTGTGTAGTTCGCCATTGTGGATTTGACGACGCGTTTTTCTTCGAGAAAGCTGCAGTCTGTTCGAAATTGATTTTAAAAAACGCGCACTGTTTCATTTTGGCCAATGAAAACCCGATACCAGATTTGCGCATGCGCATTTACTACTTCCTGATTAAGGCAAAGACCCAGGCAAAGGTAAATAAACTTGTTCCCCGATCATTTACATGTATATTTTTCGACGAATTATACGTCTTTTGTTTTCCTTTACAGGTGAGACAGCATGATGAAAACACTGGTCGATTTTTTGATACAACAATTCATTAAATTGTCTGTTAACATTTCTACAAATCACCCCGTTGTGATATTTTTTATGTAGGTGTTATTTCGACCGTTCCACCAATTCGGATGGCCGTGAACATTGCTTTGCATTGCTTTTTGCATCATCCACGGATAGTTGTACTTCTGCATATTTTTTACACAAATCATTGACTTCTTGTTTCCATGCGAGTTTGTGTGTGATAAAATATGATAAGATTCTAATCAAGAGGCAGTGACAAAGTATATATACTTGTATGTTGTTCATCATTGCCACTTATTATGGTTCCTGACGAATTATTATTATGGTTCATTATCTTCATAATTGATTGATTGACAGGATCTTTGATATAAGTTTGGAATTTCACCAGTACTAACATAGCGTTCTGAAATTTGATGTCAAAGGACCACATCTAAATGTGGTCAAATATTTTAAGGATTTGATTTGTTTCCTGTCTGCAATGGTCATGTAATTTTAAGCTGTGTTTGACAATCAGTTTCCTCCTTGCTTTTATGTGTTAATTATGTCAACCAAACTGAACAATTAAATGAACTGTGTGTCTATATCTCTATATGGGGTTTAATGCAATGTCAAGATATTATGCAGTTATATTACAGCTCTCTTGGGATTTTAATTACCAGTATTATGCAAGTGCTTTGATCTAAGTGTCTTGGGTCACAATAATTGATTACAAATATGGAGATATTTAAGCATGCAGTATCATTGAAATATTACTTATAACTAATTCATGAAGTCAAAATAGTAAGATTTTAAGAAAACATATCCAGAGTTACAGCTTTTTTTTATTTGGTCATCACATTTAAAACATAACTTTATTTTTCCAAAGACCAAATAAACACATTTTTCAAATGATCAATTTTATGGTTTTATTCTTTATTCAAGATGAGTTCTTACGTACAACACTGCAAGTGAAGGACAGTTGCATACGTCAAGTTATGGAAGCCAAATGTTAAGTTTTGCAGATGAAATTGGATAGTGTGCAGGGAAAGTCTAAAGTGTTTTCAATAACAAACATCCTGTCTATACCTGACCTTCATTTGAAAATAGGTGGGTATTTTCATGAAATTGTCTTATAAAATGTGACATAGTTGCATACAGAACAACATTTATCTCATCAATGTCAAATGTTAATAACATCATGTATCTGACGGTAGAGTCAAAATAGTTAGTTATTTTTGATTGAAAATTGGAAGAATAAGGAGAGTTTAACTTCTTCATCTGGAGTAACATCAATGTGTTAATGGTTACAGATTAGTGTGTGCAAGTTAGTATCTTATTAACTACCTTAAGAAATGTATTGAAAGTGAATTCTTTTGGTCATAGTATGTTTTTATGAAGACTCCTTTCTACTGCCTAAGAAGGTGTGTGAGGATTGGTATAACCACCAGAATTTCGTTCTGTTAGTTAGCTGAGTCAGACACTACCTCTCATTAACATTCATATCTTGTGTTACAATAATTTGAAAACATGCTGAGAGAGGCATCGTGATTTGAAGTTTTTGTTCATAAATGTACAATAAGCTTCCTAAAATTGAGCTTCACTGTTCTTATGATTTCAAGTTCTGTTTTGCAATTTATAGTCTTTTCCAATATTTTTTTTGTAGACTTTTCGTATATCTTTTTAAAGAAACACATCTGTAAATCAAAGTTTCTTTTTTGCCTATTGATTTTAGGTCTCGTTTGCTGTGGGAATGTCAAAGTATTCTTCTTAGATGGAGTTGATGAAGAAATGCGGCATATATCTCAGCAGCTCAGTTCGATATTATTTGGTAAGATTACTTTATAGAATAAAATTTAAGTCTTCAGAGCTGTGCTCATAAAGTCAATCGGAATTTCAAATTTTTCTAAATCATGCAGTATGATTGATCTTAAATGATCACATAAGGAATTTGTCTAAAAGGGAAGGATTTTTCAAGAACAGATATATAACATGTGCTATATAACTATTCAGGACAGCCACAGGACACATTTGATGCACCTAACAAGACTGTGTTGTCAGACTTATTTTTTTATCATTTCTGCTTCAAAAGTATCTTGCCTAGCATACAAGAGAGCACATTTTTTTTGTAATTGTAAGCCATCTTAGAATAGTTTTGTTTCTTGATCTTATCAGTTATAATTTGAAAAAGAACCTATGTATATCATAATACATCAACCACAGTGTAAAAAGCTTTTCCCAAACTTCATCTAGATTGTTATTCATGGGCAAATATGATCCTTCTCCACCGCTCTCATGTTTGACCTCTGGTAGTCCTGCCTCCAAAACACTTAAACAATGATGCTTGTCATGACTATTCTTTCCTTCCCTTCCACCTTTTCATTAAGTAACTGTCTCACGAATGTTGGTCTGTATAAACTGATGTGTGGATCTGTTGACAATTTTTATCATATGAATATAAGGGCCTTCAAGAGTCCATATACATGTAAGCTACAGTCTGTCATTAAATATATTTTTTATCATTTGCAGTTAAATCTTGGTAGAACTTGGAGAATACATCTACATTGCAGACAAAGGCGACTTGAATCAACCAACACAAGACATGAAGACCCCCTGACCGCATGTGACCCATTGTAATGTATCAGGAAGTTACCTAAAGACACTGGTTTCTTATTTCCATGCATTTCGTTTACTTTAGTTTGGGAAAAATGTGCAATGTATTCTTGGGATAACCATAGTTATGCAGTGGCTGACTAGTGTGATTGACTAGAAGCTGGAAATGGAGCACACAACTGTACTGCTAATCTTGACAGAGTATTTATATTGTTATTCAACCATGAAAAGCAAGAATTATCAGGATATTTATTTTTATTAGCAAAAAGTAAAAAAGGTTTCAACTCATTCTAAGAGTTCTTGTTTTGACTCCCTTTTGTTATTTCTGAAAATGTCAGTATATGTGGGGATTTTCAAAGTCATTCAGCCAATATTCGCAGAGTTTTCTTGATTTTGGAAAATAAATTCAGAACAACTTTAAACAAATCTTAATTCAAAAATATTTCTGGAGATAATTAAGCACTACTCAGATAATGTTCAGAAATTATTCAGACTGTAAACAGCTTGTGTCAGACAATATTCAGATGTCTGAATCTAACCTCAAGACTGTTTTCAGAATCAATCCAGACTACCTCCAGACAAAATTCAACATAACAGCTTCATGAGGGAATGCCACTGACATACCAGTGGTACTGTTCTCACTGGTATTCCACTGAAATGCCATTGCTAGTGGCATTAATGCAGTGGTATACCAATGAACAGTTGCCAAATTCCACTGAAATACCACTGAAATACCACTGACCACTGGAATACCAACACGATACCACCGGTATTCTAAATACCAGTGGATTCCACTGGTATTCCAGTGGTATTCCAGTGGTATTCCACTGCCATTTTCTGTGGGGTTCTGTCCATTTTCTTACCTTGAAATATTTCCAAAGAAATTCTTTAATCTTATATCATAGCAGATTGGGTTTTCACATTACATATACAGTGTTTTGCAACAATCTTTTTATGAGTTTTTAAGAGTTATATTTGGAATGCATTTAGAAACCACTGACAAGTCAACAGAAGTTATCCCCTCATGTAAAATCTCTCCTGACCGAAGTTTGGGATAAAATCCATATAACTTGTGACATGACAAGATGAAACTCTCTAGTCAAACTCTTGTCATGGAGTTCCCCCTAGATATCATACTGTTACAATATATCACTATCTATAGTCTGCAGATGGTATATTCAATTTGGACCTCTGAAAATTTGGCAGATGTTTGAGATAAGGTGGTTAATATCCTTGTTTATTTTTTCTCCAGTATCAATGTTTGGGGTAGCCTAAGTCTTCAAGACCAACATAATAGATAAAGCTACCAACAAAATAGCATTGGCAACATTACTTTTTAAAATACTTAATGACAAAGTCCAAGTAACCAAGCTATGCAGTTCTTTTATCTGGAATTCTGCTGAAATATTGGATAATATTTGTTACCTGGACAAACCTAAGGGTTGCCAATAGAAAATATTGACACGTCTGTGAAGTCAATCGAGTCAATATTTGTTGTAAGTTTGATGCATATAGTGGTGGCCATACAGGGTTATTCTGCGGTTTATTTTGAATTTGTATGGGAGAATTGACTTTGTGATTGTTAAGGTGTGATTTCTGTGAGTTGTTTACTGCAGTATTAAAGAATGGTGTCTATATGTTTTGGAATTATAATCAGTGGAATTTTTTTTTTACATTTTCGATAATTGGAATGGATTCTGTGTGTTATTGCAGTAGTGTGACATTATGATGTTTTTGATGTATTTGGTTCTTATAGTCATACGATAAATCTGGTAGTATAAATCTTAACGAGCAAATTCTCCTTTTCCCACAATGTTTTCTGCCCTATCTGAAAATTATTTTTCAATTTCATCACATTTTGAAATGTCGTCTGCAAACTCTTGAAATTTGGGACAGTAAAAAATTTGGCATTTGGTAAAGAGTTAAACCCAGGGTTGTCATTAATTAAGAGTCGACTGCCGGCCAATTGGACTGCTTCAAATGACTTTTTGGTCTGCTCAAATAACAAAAAATTTGAAACGTGGTCATAAGTAACACCTAAGTTTTATGGGTTTTTGCTTCATTAGCCTCCTCAAGTCAAAACTTGGACTCTTTATCCAAAAATTAATTACAACTCTGGTTAAACCTATTCTCTATATGGACATTTTTGATTGGGCAAGTTAAAAGCAACAGACAGCAACAAAAATAGCATTTTCTCTTCGATATTGGGTAAAAACCATTGTAATAAAAGGTCAATAGTTATTAAAAGTAATTTATCCTTTTGTAACAGTGGTTTCTATATTATTTAGCAGTGGATCCATTAGTGAAGTACAAGGGATTAAACAATGTTTAACCTTTTACCAAACGATACAGACATTTGACCAGTTTGTTGCAGACGACTCTGGAAACCATTGTGGGAAAAGGAGTCCCACAACGTTCTCTGCCCTATCAGAAGGTTATATTTCGATTGCATCACATTTTGAAAATGTCGTCTGCAATCTCTTTCAATTTGGGAAAGTCGAAAATATGGCATTTGGTAAAGGGTTTAACGTAATGTATATTACAGTGACCCGGCATCTATAAAACAGCCTCCATCTAGAGCGCGCCCTTACCGCTATACAGATATTGTTGATCTTCTCCGACACACTTTATCCAGTGTGAATACCTCACCAAGGACAGGCACATCCTCCCCCACCAGCCTAAAACTGTTAGGCTTCGACCAGGAAAAAGGTAGGTTATCAGCGTTTTCTCATCGATTGGGAAAGGGTTCAGTGCCGAGATAATTGGGTTATTTGCGTTGTTTCAGTTTGTTTTTCTTATAATTGGGAATTTTAGGATTTGTTTTCAAATAATAGAAAACTCTTGATATGTAGCTTAGTTTTTCTTTAAAACTTGAATCATGGACACTGCAGAAAGAGTATAGTAACTTTGTCAATACATGCTTTGAGCCAAGACTCTGCAATTGATTTCGAGTGTTCTGTTACAAATAATTTGAGAGAATGAAGGTCTAATTTGGGAAACAAATCTTAAACTTTGGAAAAATGTTAACTAGATTTGATTGGGAAAGGGTCCTTTTACCAGACCCAAACAAAGAATTAAAAAAGACGCTGATTATATAATGGAACTTAAGATAATGCTGGAGTGTTAATCTTTTTATCACCTGCAGACATTTTTTTTATTTTTACTTGAAGCAGGCGACTTTAGACAATCGTTATGTGATATTGTGAATAGATTGAAAAAGCATTATGGCAAAAGAATAAATGAGGTAGAAATCATTGTTACAACATATGAAATGGCTTAATTACAATTAGTCATTCTTCTTTTGTTTAAGTTGTTTATAAAGCCATACTAATTTCAGGTTATTGATAATGAATGTATATTGTGGTGGTCAGCACACCTATCCATGCGACTGGTATTTTCTCTGCAGCAATGAACAATATTCTTTCTAAGCTGTTCAATGCTTTTCTACTAAGTTTTTAAAGGAACTTGTTTTGAGACGATAATCACTATTAACCCTTAGAATGCTTTAAAAATTAAAAAAAATAGAATTTTGCGTCATCTGCTCTCCAAAACCTTCAAATTCTGCTTAATTTTTTTGAGGAAAGATACTCAGAGTAGCAAACAGGTTAGATCACAGACTTGGAAGCTGGCCTGGATCCAAACTGTTTGCATAAGCATGAAGTTGGTTCCAGCACTTTAAGGGTTATTTATAAATTTCTATTGTATTTCTCCAAAGCTGTCATCTGTAGAATCTTTGTGCTCTCTGAGTATAATGGTTCTTAAGGAAATCTCTTTGTGTTTTCAAGGGGATGCGAGTTTGGAATCCGGAATGAGTTCCCCATCTAAACGACACCTCCCTGGTAAGTGTGAACATTCATTTTGTTTTTACCGCTTACAGACAATTTTAAACACTTTCAAAGCAGATGTCATTTGAAAACCTTTTGAGAATTTGAAATTTGGCTCATAATGAGCAAATTGTCCTTTTGTCACAATGATCTAAAGTTTTCTTGATTAAGAATGCTGTTTCTGATGGATCATTTGCCTCATTTTAAGTATTTGTTTTAATGGTGTCTATTTCAAATTACAAAGGGATATATTTAACCTGTTACATCAGAGATATTCATTTGAATATGCATAAGCTGTAAAAGACAACATAAACACTAACTTGACTTAGTGTTTAACCTACATTTTCATCCAATGAGAATGCGTCAATTTGAATTTTTTTGTTGGTTTATTTTCCATAAACTACTATTCGAGTGTTCTATCTGGGCTCTATGAGACTATTACTCTGGTATCACACATGCGCATAAATGTGTAGTTTTAGGCTCCACCTCCAAATCAATGACATGTGTAAGCCTAGCCTACGGTAGCGATTGAAAGATCGCTGTGACGTCGCGGGGGAGAAATAAACACAGAAATAAATAAAAAGGAATTACAATTAACTGGGTATCCTAACATCGTTGAGAAAAAAAGAAACTGAACTATATTAACCTTTTACCCCATTAGGAATAATGTGACGGGTACAAATTGAAAGCATCAACAGACAACACATATATACATTATGAAAAAACACAGTTTCATTTTGAAATTGAAAAGAAAATATTGTGACAAAAGGAGAAATTGCTCGTTACAAGCAATTTCTTCTTTTGTCACAAGGGCTTCTCAAGTTTTCTGCTGTAGGTGAGGAATAAATTATGGAGTAACGGGTTAAACTCAAAACTACATTACAATCTACATCACTGAATAGTGCAGTTTTCTTCTTCCAAATATGGTATGGCAGATTCTTGGCATGCAATTGACAGCCGCGGAAGGCGTGGTTTATGTCGAATTTCAAAATACTGAGCAGCAGTTTTATGCCATTCGCAGATCATACCCGTAGAGGCGTGGTTTGCCAGCGTCAAATAGAGCGCTCTATGGAAATGTAGGTTAAACACTAAATTGTTTAGAGGCTATATAGTGAAATTTTAACGACATAGAAACCCCGTCAGTCGCTATCGCTCCTTCCTTGGGGTTTCTATATCGTTTAAATTTCTCTATCTAGCCTCTAACCTATATATGTTATCAAAATGACAGACAACACCAAGTCATAGAGCAAGCTCTTGTATTATTTCACACTCTTTACAGAATGTTACTTATCCTCTATGAATTCTCTATAACTCTTCATTTTTGTGTGTATTGACTTGCTTTTTCCAGAGGTTTCATTAAGAGCAGGGTGCCCGGGAATCCCCTCGCTACTTTGACCTGAAACCCTGGCTACATTGCTCAGTATTTTGCTAAATCTAATGATGAGCCAAGGTCCCCCGTACTTCTCTTTTGCAAACCACCCTCCAATCAAAAATGTTAATGAAACCCCTGCACATCCGGGCCAACTGGCAGCAACACTGTATTATATGAATTACAGTGTACAATATGTGATTGTTACTGTTTTAGACTCATTCATTCTTGATCAAGTATCAATGCTGCTATTGAATATTTGGGACTAACTAGAGATACTGGGTGGTTACCTTTTTCAGATATTGCCAGTATATATATTAAATCTTTCTTACCATATCTTTGTTAGATTATTTACGTTTTGACTTCCCATTTCTTAGCAAATTGGCAACAACTCTGTATTATATGAATCACAGTAAATGTTACACATTTGTTACTGTTTTATACCAGTTTATCCTTGACCAAATATTAATGCTGCTATCGAATATTTATGACTAACCAGTGACACTGGGTTGTCTCTGTTTCAGACATTAGATATAGTAAATCTCCCTCACCACATGGACACCAAGATAGACACGTCAAACATTACGGATCTGCTGGGGACCTCACAGCCACCTCAAGGGTAGGTGTTGTATGTGTAACAAAAATTATGATATGGGCATACCAGTACTTTTTCCCTTCAATTTACAAAGGGCTTAATCCTTTACCAATCGCCAAATTTTTGACCGTCTCAAATTGAAAGAATTTGCAGACGGCGTTTCAAAATATGATGATATTGAAAAATAATCTTCTGATAGAGCAGAAAACATTGTGGGAAAAGGGGAAATTGTTCTTAATGAGCAATTTCCCCTTTTCCCACAATGTTTTTAATGAGCAATTTCCCCTTTTCTCACAATGTTTTCTAGAGTCTTCTGCAACAAACTGGTGAAATGTAGTTTCTGTTTGGTTATGGGTTAAGCGTGTTGATTTTGGGAAGAATAGTCAGTAGTATTGGTGGAATGGAAAGTAAAAGGAAAGTGTCAATAACTTAGTTTTTTGGGGAAAATTTAGTTTTTTGAAAAAAAAAAAAGCACAATATAAGAGCAATTTTCAATTGAAAGGTGCCTTTAATAGGCCTCTGCACTATAATGTGAACAAGCCTTGTGTGCTTAACCTTGTATCATGCAAACCCACAGCTGTTTAGAAATTTTTGAAATGAATTCAGAAATTATTGTTCGGAATAAAGAAATTGCTCATGGTGAGCAATTTCTTCATTTTAACAAAATTATACCATAAATTCAGTCAATTTAAAAGAAATTTTTGTCAAATGGAGAAATTGCTATGTTACAAATGTTGATACAATTTTTATTTGCTGATACCTCAACTTTTGACAAGACACTTTTCATAGAACTAAATAGAAAATATTGTCATGCACAGCTTTGGACTCCAAATTCAAATTCTGATTGTTCCCTAAAATATACTCTATTAAACAAAGTTATTGGAATTACAGAGAAACTACTCATATTATAGTGTCAAATAAATAAGTCACTATGGCTTTTTCCCCTACAACACAAGGAAAATACTATTTGTTGTAAATTATTATTAAAGGAATTGGGTGTTACAAGGTATCAAATAATTGACATCATATTGGTGTTGACACATTTTATACAGATAAACACAAACAGAAAGAGCAAAGAAAAGTGATGTCAAGAGAGTTCATAGGAAGATAAAGGACCAGGTGTATTGTTTATTTGTGTTGTTTTTGGATGAAGTTTGCAATTTGATAAAATGGATAGAAAACTTACAGATACTGATAGATGTCACAATCCAACAAATTGTGCTATTGGATCAAGATCATCTGAGGATGGCATAGACATCAAGCCTAGTGTATCAGATAATGATAAAAGTTCTATTATGGAAACATCACCAACAAGTGGTTCAAGAAATGAGCTAGATAATGAAGAAATTGAAGAATTTCAGCAGACCATGATTATACATGAAACTACATCTGACTTTAGTGAGTCAACTGAGGGAAAACCTAATGATTTAGTAAGTGAAATAAATTCATTCATGACCAAATCTCATGCCAAGGATTCAGGAAAGGAGGCGGACCAAGAAGAAAGTGATGAATTTCAGCAGACCATGTTCATTCATGACACAATATCTGACATTGGTCAGGCAGCTGAGCAGAGTTGCCAAACTGGCACTGATCCTTCAACCAAAACGAGTAAAGAACTTGCCAGTGATGAAGTCATCAGTGACAGTAATGTTGCAAAGGCTCTTTCAGGAGCAAATGATAATGAACCAGCAGGTGGTAGTAATGACAGACCAAAACAGAACTTTTCAAATAGACATGATGTAGTTAGACCAAAGTCAGTTAGCTTGAAAAATAATCAACCAGTCTATATTGAAAAATATGCAAGTTATGATATATACACTCCTAAGACATATACCAATGACACACCAGAGAAGCATACAATTGAAAGGAAATTTGGGAAGAAAGCTAACCTTGAAAATCTTCCATATGGCATAGCTAGTTCTGACAACAGAGTATACATTGACTCGTTCTCTATCTTGGATGATTTAGAGCAATATGGAGCTGTAGGTGGTAAAAATGATGCAGTGGCTTCAACCTCAAAACAGGATGAATGTCCAACACCTTCACAAGAACCTCTCTCAAGTATCATGCACAGGAAATCTCCCCTTGGCCGGAAATCTTCATCAGTACACTTTGATGACAGAGTTGATATAGAAACATTTTCCCAAAGTGAGCCGCCAAGTGACTGTTTTAAAGCAGTTCTGGCCAAAGGAGATGGTCCAGTACAAGAGCACGAGCCTACAATTGGACCATTTTTACCACCCATGTCAATGGTCGGATTGAATGACATCGGAGGTACAACAACACATGACAATACAGGTCAGGATAGAATGGTGCATTACACGCAACCTAGCACTGCAAATTCTCACTCAAACCCTTTTGACTCTGTACCATTTAAAGATGTCGTCCTTCAGAGAAAAGGTAGTACGCCTAGACAAGTATCTCCTACAGAACTGCTTAGAATTAGACAAAGGAAAGTTGCAGATAAAATCATCAAATCCTTGAAACGTAATGATCTAGAAAATGCTCCTGATAACCACATGCAGTATGTGCAACCTGATTCCTCATCTTTCAGAGACTGTCAAAGAAATGAGCAAAACACACAGGAAGTCTCTAAAGGCAATTACAAAGAGAAGATTGAACCAGAGTTAGAAAAAAGTATTCAGTTACTAAGAGTAAATAGTTCAGACTATGTTGATCCGAAACAGCTGACTAAGTTACCAGATATTCCCCACACCTCAGACATACATGATACCTATTTAAAAGAACTGGAGCCTGTCCAAGACAACGAAGAGAATGAAGTTTTCAATGCTGGTAAAGATGGTTATACTAAACAAGAAGACAGCTTCAACCAGAAGAAAAACAAAAATGAACCAGGATATTGGTTTTTTAAAAGCTCTGATTCAAGTTGTTCAGGAAGCTTTGATTCAGGTTTAGATAAGCAAACGTCAGCAAACTTTGACAATATAGTTGAATCAACTGCAATCCAGGGTAGAAACATAAAAGCTAAATCAAATGACAAAAAAATGAAAGACAAAAAGATTCTTGAAAGATGTAGGAAAAAGAGAAGGTTGGATGAGTTAAGGCAGCTTACACTTGAACATAGCCAATCAGATCTTCAAATACCTGAAGATTCACCAACTGCCTTCACACAGGCAGACACAGTTGATGAGACAAGTTTTGGTTATAATTCTACACTTGAAGGTACTGCTGACAAACTGGGGTATTATGATTCTATTAGAGAGGCAAATCAAAGTCCTGAAAATGATATACTGCTCCACAATGATGAAGTTCAAGTAACTGTGGATTACATGAATTCTTTATTGAAAGATTTCCTACAAAGGATTAACTCAAAGAAAGAAAAGAATATACCAATAACTGCCGATGACTTCAGAGAACTGGAATTGATTCAAACCACAATACTATCTATTAGTAATATACTTGCCTCTTTATGTGTGACTCAAAATGACACTATTCAAGAATCTGAACCTGATCAAAAGCATATAGATTCGCATGATAGGCATGTTATTCAAAGACATTTGCAAAGGCTACAGACTTGTTTAAAGAACTCAGAAGAAGATTTGCAGTATCTATACAATTCCTCCGTAAATGATTATACCTCAGAGTGTAACAGGGCATACCAAGAAATGATGAATGAGAGAAAACCAACCAGTGAGAAAACACAAATTTGTCAAAATCTGGCAGGAGAAGAGACTAAAAGTATCAAATGTGAAGAAGTCACAAGTGAAATACAGGGTGAGGATGAAACAATGCAGGAAGAAATGTCAAGTTCTGAACATGATTTTTTTCACAATGATCAGGTTCGAAGAACCATAATCTACATGAACTCTTTATTAACCAATTTCGTTAACATGATTAAGTTGAAGAAAGAAAATGGCATTCCAATAACTATGGATGACTACAGAGAACTTGAATTAATACAAACAACAGTACTTACCGTCAGCAATAGGCTTTCCTCCATTGAAGAACCAATTGATGCTACTACAACTTCCACTGACAGTCTTTCTGAATCTATTCAAGCAGAAGGTACTGATCAAATCCATATTGATTCCCATGACAAACATGTTATTCAGAGACATTTGCAAAGGATACAGACTTGTTTAAAGAACTCAGAAGAAGATTTGAAATCTCTGTATGATTCTTCTTTAGATGGTTGTACTTCAGAGCGTAACAGGGTGTACAGAGAAATGAAAGATGATAGACAAACAACCAGTGAAAGGACTCAGTTCTGTGAAATTCAGCAAGGAGAAGAGACTCAAAGTCTAAACCATCAAGAATTCTCACCTGAAAGACAAGAGGAAGATGAAATAAATCAGGAAGAAGTGTCAAGCTCTGAAAACGATCTTTTTCACAATGATCAGGTTCGAAGAACCGTTAATTACATGAACTCTTTATTAACCGATTTCGTTAACATGATTAAGTTGAAGAAAGAAAATCGCATTCCAATAACTATGGATGACTACAGAGAACTTGAATTGATACAAACAACAGTACTTACTGTCAGCAATAGGCTGTCTTCCGTTGAAGATCCACTTAATGCTTCTACAACTTCTGCTGACAGTCCTTCTGAATCTATTCAAGCAGACGGCTCTGAACAAATCCATATTGATTGCCATGACAGAGGAATCATACAAAGACATTTACATAAATTAAAGACGTCTTTGAAGAATGTTGAGAAAAGCATTCATTCCATGTCCGGTCCAACTTTAAACATAGCTGGAACTGAAGGTAAACAAACATGCAAAGAAGTATTGCAAGGCAGCAAAAGTGTCAGTGACAGAGCACCTTTGAAAGATACCCTTGTGAAACCAAGAAAAGATATCAGACTTCCCAAAGAAGATGTATATCTTAGATCCAAAGACAAAGTGGATAGCTGTGAATCTATTGATTATTCAAAATACATAAGAAGCTCTAGCAGTGGTTATTTAGGAGATGAAAGTGAATCTGAAATCAACATGCCAGATGCATATTTTAGGAAACAATTAGATAAGCAAAAGGATGAAAGTAAGGGAAGAGGAAGTGAAGAATCCTTTCAAGGGAAGGACATTCATAGATCTAGTTGCAGTGAAAATGAACCCTCACTAGATATGTCACAATCTGTAAGCCTGAAGGACTTCATGTCCGTGTCCTCATTATGTTCAACAAGGGAGAATGACTGGTCTGCCAGCCCAGATAGTACAGAAGGTTTTCACCCGTTTACATCATGTCCTGACAATCAAGCTAAAGCTTATCCTGGATTTTTATGGTCCAAAATTGCGCCTGGAAATGCAGTAAATGCAGATTGTATCTACCCGGGTTTCTATTTGGCTGAAAACGATGGTGCAAGACTTGCAAGAGGTCTTTCAACAGAACCTCAAGTTGACAGTGAGAATGATTTAACTACAAGTAGTGTCAGTTTGACATGTAATCAATACTTCAATGAGTGCTCAAGCTCGGAATATGAAAACGATGGTAGTGATGATAGTTATGAGGATACGCAAAGAAGTGAGATGGAAATGAAACCAACTCCATTGACAGTTCCAAGGCATGAGAAAGCTACGCCTTGTGAGAATGTGACCACTGAACAATCATTGCAGGTGATTCAAACAGTTTCCTGTTCATTGAAATTTTTGAGCTGTTTTACAAAGGAACAATGTTACTAGTTTCTTGAAAGTTTTGCTTTGTTTTGTTTGTTTTAGTTGGGAACAATGTGATTGAAAAGTTTGACTATTTTCAAAGCGAATACTCTTTCCCTTTTGATGGTTTACTGACAGATTACCTTAGAGCAAACTTTTAGATGTTGAATATGCTTATCATGAGCCAATTAAGTTAAACTTATTTATTCACTAGAATGACATAATTAATACAGTATGATCGGAACTATAACCGCACAAATTGAAGGCTGCTGCAGATGAAAAAAATTTACAGAAACACAATATTTTTTCTTGATGGTGCATGGTAGTAATGATTAGGATAAAAGAGTAATGAATTGCTAATTTTGGAAAATTTATCATTTTTTACGATGTTTTTTAAGTCTCCAACAGCAGATGTGATTATGTGAGTGTTATTGAAGAATGGGGTTAACTGATGATTATGCGGTAGTGGAGGGAATTAATGGGACAGCTTTCTTAAATCTTATCACTCCATTGAATTATATCATGAAATTAAGAGTACATCTGACAGAAGCTTTATCATTCTTTGCAATAATGTAATGAGAGGCTTTATCTAAATTAAACAATTTATTTCATATTTCAAACTCAAGGACATGTAAACTGAAGAGAGGAACAATTTTGATAAAGGTAAATTTGATGCAAGCTTGAGAAATTCTTATCATAAAACCATGCTGAATCATCCATTGCTTTTCATGGAATCATTCATGGCTTTCAAGGTAGACTGGGAGCTTTTGTGCTGACTTCCTGTTTGGCTAAACTTAACAGAGGAAAGACAAAAGGGCTGAGGTGCTGCTTTTCCTTCTAATGTGACATTCATGTTATGTTTTGATTTCATTCAAAAGGTCAAATTCTTAAAGTATTCAAAGCAAAGGATTGACAAAGTAATGGAATACCTAGTGAATCATGGATAAGAAATCTTAGTACTGAAAAGCCAGTTTCAGCAATTAAGATTATATAATAGTCAATGGGACAAAAGGCAAAATTGCTCATTACAAGCAATGTTATAAGAATGATATCAATACATGTATAAAACGGTATATTGTAAACTATATCTCAGTACTCATAATAATAACTTCTTTGAAGATGTTGTGCTAGTCTAATTGATACTGATCTTCAATGTTATGTCTATCAACCTGTTACAGAAAGGTTTGATTGTCACTACTTCTCTATGAAAATATGATTTTCTGTTTTGTTGAGACATCATTTGTGTTTTATTCAATTCCAGCTTTTGCATAGTTAAAATCGTTTCTTGCACACTTTTAACATCGTTCATTATTTAGAACATACATTTTGCTAAACCAGTTTCTGTTGATTTAGTTTTTATCATCAATTATATTTTTTTGCATTTAATTCAAACTCCCAAAATGTTTTTGTACAACAAAAGGCTTGATGCACAGTTTGAAAAGGTTGTACTGAATTATCAATTTGTGATATGAGCCCAGTTCAGAGTGGGAAATCAGTGCAAATGTATTTGATGGAGATCTTCTTTAAACCTCAACACAATTTGACAATTAAGTCTGTTGCGAAAGGGGATTGTAATTTTTTTCATTTGTTAAGGACTACATGTACTTTCATGTTGGATAGAATGTATCACTGGTATATTGAAAAGTCTTTTTTGAAATCATAAGCAGCAGTTATGTGATAATAGTTAAAGTCACTTGTCCTTCAATCATTAATGTTTAAAGATAGAGATAGAGATATAAAAAAATTATGTCCTATGTAAGTAAATTTGATTACCTCAAACAATCTGTAAATATTGGCGCATTATGCAGGTGGGGGAATCACATGACCACTGTTTACGATCTTAAAGGCACATAAAAGGAAAGGAGATTAATGCTATATCAAATGATATTATCTGGTAAATCTTTGGTCATATTCAAATAGTTATCAACAAAAAACCCCATCAGCACAACTTAAACTTGAAAGTCAACAAGAAATAACCCAGATTAACCAGTTTAATAATTCAGATTGTGTGGTTCTTCATCCCTGACCTTGACAGTTAGTACACAAATGTTTTAACTGACCAATCAGAATTCGTTATTTTGAATATGTAAACAAAAAGGTTGTTGATAAACATGATTGAAATGGAGACAACTATATTTCAAGCACAAAATAAATTATGTTAAAGGAGTCTATTAAATAGGATTTGATGCATTTGTTAATCAATTCTCATGACTTTTATGAACATTATAAAAGAACTCCATATATTTTTTCAGTAATTTATTTGTACTCATCTCCTTTTATGTGCCTTTAAGTCCGAACAAGATGGCTGCGCCACAGGTATTTTTGCATTTTTCACCTACTTTTGCCAACGATAGCCACATTGTGTACACCACATGAGTCGACCATTAATTTTTGGTTCTGATGGTATATGATAACCCATGCTTTACAATGGCATTACGTCTGAAACTCGGCAGAGAAACCGCAGCTGCGCTTTATATGTAATGCCATTTTAAAGCATGGGTTATCATATAACACCAGAACAGGAAAGTTGATGTTCAACTCTTGCAGGGTAGACAACGCGGCTATCATTGGCTTATAAGTTCGTGAAATAAGCAATGATACCTGTTTTGTCATGGGAGAGGCTATCTTGTTTGCACATAAACATTGGTCATGTGATTCCCCGCCTATTAAGGCATATGCCAAAATCATTTAGAAGATATCTGTTTTATATTGGCAACTGCATATGTTGAACAAAAAATCTCATTTTTTTGTATGAAAGTTGTTACATTCTTTATCTAGTCAGGGCTACATAATAAATATAGTATGTGTAAGTTTTATCTGTTAAACCTTGCTTTTAATGTATATAAAAAATTGTGTTTCTTCAACCTTATCAGTCATCATGCTTTGAAGTATGCTCAACCACTAATGTAATATGTTAATGTCAATGATAAATGGTATAAATTTACCCATGGCTTTTACTAAGCTTATGTTTCATAATTGTTTCAATGTGCTGTAATGTTTAAGTTCAAAATAATTTTAATGGTTTATCTCAATAGTTTTAGGTTGGCCTCTGTACAATATATTCCTGTTGAGATTTTTCTTTTAATCTATTATGGCTAGTTAAATGAAAGCATTTCATTATTTGATAATAGATGAAGAAAATGTTAATAAAATTGTTAAAAAAATGATATCAGAACTTTTGACATTAAATTTGAAATAACAGTTTACATTTACAAAAGCTTATTTTCTTTTTCACTGTTTCTTGTTTTACCTTTTATCATTTTACAAGAGATGATGAATTCAAGAAACTGCTTTTTTATGTTATCATATTGCACACTAATCTGTATTGGGGCTTATGATTAAATGATTAATCTTTCTCACAATTAATCTCTATTCTCCCAACTTGCACCTAATCTTCAGGAGGGGTCACCAGATAGAGGTCAAAGGTTATATGGGTCATCACAGAACCTGGACAGGGTAAGGTCTAGTTTCTATCTTTGTCATCCTGACAACTCATTTGTTATTAAGGTAGCCCCTGTGTAAAACATAGTGAACATTTACCATGTATGACCACATATCAATGGTTCAGTGCTATACTATGGTTAGTGTTTCACATTTGTGAAGGACTTACTATAGTCTTGAATTTAACTCTCTTTATGATGTTTTCCGTGAATGTTGAAAGACATTTGGACACTTGTAAGCTTGGTGAGCTTATGTACAAATAAGAAATGCTAAACCATCATTATCATTCTACATCAAATTGATTTTTGAAGCCGAATCGAACCACTTTAGTTTCCTGCTGGTCAAGAAGCCATTTCAAAAGATGGAGATGATATACTATTAATGATGAATTTATTTCTTAAATCATTGACAAAAATTATGTATCCTCTTGACACAGTGTCAGCGATTAAATTGGGAAAGGATGAATTGCTTACATTGGCAGGTAATCCATCAAAATGTGTAATATAACATTGAATTTCCTCCTTTTTTTTTCTGCTAACTTTTTGTCATTGAATATTAAAAACAGCCGATATGCTTACCAAACCATCTTTGGAAAGTCTTTCAATGTAAGTCATTGAAATTGTTTTGGGAGAAGAAGAAATTACTAACTTTCTTTCCCAATACCGATTGAAATAAAACTTGGAGTGAAGGTGTGTTGAGGTTTTTGTGTTAGGGAAATCATGAAGTGTGAGGTGGGGGATAAGTTTTTCTGTGTCCATGTCTTAATCACATACATTGGTTCCGGGCATCACTGTTTAGTAACACAATAAACATTGAATCTATAAATGTTTAAACCTACTTTAGGTTTAATTCACCTATGTATTTGATAAAGGTCCTGGTAGTGGCCGTGTGGTAACAATATTTTTTTATGAAACTTTCTCTGCTATTTTCTGATATAAACACCTGTAAATGCATCTGTAGTAAGAGAAACTTTTTGTCTATCCTATTCTAAAAGAAAATGTTTAATTCAAAGCATGGGGCAATCATCCCCTTATGAAAAATCCAAGATGGATTCCATCAGGATTCCTAGCGGAAAGAACTCCTATTCTCAAGGCGGCCTTAAACTTGTCTTATTCTGCAATTTCAAATTCTTACAATGTGTGAAGTGTAGGAGTAAATTGGCTGAAGATGATTTTAAAATAGATAGAAAAAACTGGTTAGATAAGTCATTAATGACAGTTTCTCAAGAGTTAAATGATTAGAATATATGGCGAGTGTGAAATTGCTCACCACGAGCAACTGCCATGTTAAAACAACAGATCAATTTGATACATTCTCTTTAGATTGTAAAGGATTAAGATATATAAAAGCGTTTTCAATCGATGTTTTCAGTAATGAATTAAAAGTTGTTATGATATGATATAATATCTATTATTCGAATGATCTTGAATGTTTTCCTTCTAGAGAGGTGATGCCGGGGTAGTGAAGAGAAAGCAGGCCGGGGCTCGAAGCCTGACTCCGGATTCTAGAAGCATAATGATGGAGCGGGTAAGGCCACCATACCAATTTTCCCTTGACCTCTTGATTTGTGCTAATTTGGGGGATTCTTGAGCCCTTATGTATGGAACTGTGAATAGGAAACAAATATCGTTAGGAGTATTATTCAGGAATTAGGGGTCATTTACTGTATAAGTTGGGGGTCAAGGAAGACCCTGCTATATATGTTACCTACTGCCAATTCTCAGTACAAGTACAAGTATATTACTTATGAGGGATGTAGTTCTCTGAGATGCCAATTCTCAGTACAAGTATATTACTTATGAGGGATGTAGTTCTCTGAGATGCCAATTCTCAGTACAAGTATATTACTTATGAGGGATGTAGTTCTCTGAGATGCCAATTCTCAGTACAAGTATGTTACTTATGAGGGATGTAGTTCAAAATAAAAAAACAATATAAGATGACATCTAGGGTTCAATACAAGATAATAGCAAGTCCTTCACAATATTGGTGGAATTACTTTAATTGTGCACTAAATCCTTGATTTAAATTGATGGATTAACATGATAGCTAGGTTGATATCCGAATGAAGCATTAAAGAAAAAACTAAATTTCCTTTATTTGTGATTGTTGGTTTAACCCAAGACAAATTGTCTGCTGCATGATTTTTGAGTAAGGTGCAGGGGGATCTTTTATGAACCAATCATTGATTTCTAGTCAATTATCTGCTACCCTATCAATTAATGATTAATTTTCTGATTAACTTCACCATCTGTTGCAAGAATTTAGTCATGCAGGTTTTATAGCTTAAGAGGAGATTTTACTGTTGTAGTCAATCCACTTTCATCATATTGATGTTCTATGCCTTTTGAAGCAGATGAGATTTGAAGAAAAATCATTTTGAAAAAAGCTTGAATTGCTCATGATGCACAATTTCTACTTTTGTTGCCATGGTCTCTGCACTGAATAAACTCATTCTAAATTGAGTGGACAATATGATTATCAAGTACATGTATTTAAAACTGAAGTGAAGGCTTTGTACATGTATTCTGTATTATATGGGAATATAAGCAAGGCAATCCAAATGTAAAGGCAAAAAACCCTATGGTGCAATAGATTATGGAATCAATTTGATACATCATCTAGTCATGGTAGGAAACCAAGTTCCATGTAGATTGGAAGGTCCTGATTTTGATCTAAGGAATGCCTCTCTAACTAAAAATGGTTAAAAACAGTATTAAACCTTAATCAAATCAGTCAGTTGTAAAAACATTCTTCCGTTGACATAATCATATTGTTTTATCAACCATTCATGCATCAAAGACAGTTACACTGATTAATTATTCATAATCCAATGACAATTACACAGTTACCTCCACCCTTCCATGAATAATGACTAAAGCTACCTTTGGAATGTCAGGTAGCAAGGAATTAATAGGATGTGACCCTTATCTCTCTCTGTGTGTCCCTTAAAATGTCATATTCAAAGGTTATTTCTCAATTGATTCTGATACTGAAGTTAACATACTGGTACATGCAACAAATGACTTTAAGGAATAAAACTGATTTGAGGACAAGATGTGCTTGTGAAGAAGTATTTCTCCTTTGTTCATATTGGCTTCTTGTCAATTTGAAATTGTTGTTTGTGGTTACCTTCCATCAAATGAATCTGTAATCATATTATTAAGAACAATGAGCTAATATGCTTAAGTTCTAATAAAATATGTTCTGTTCTATTATAAAGGTTAGCTACAGTTGATTTCTGAAATGATTGTTGGAAAATGAATGATAGCTTTTTGGAGCAAATATTTCTTTTTTCATCAATTATCTCTATCCCTCTAGGGATACATCTGTCATATTCTGGTTTCGAAGCTCTTTTATTTCAAGGTTTCAATACAAAACTTATACAATTCATTCACAGAAATAAAGAATTTGCAACAGTCTTGCATTGAACCCTTGATATGTTGGAAATGAAGAACATCTCTGTTCTTGGAAAAATTTCTCCTTTTCCCACAATTTGTTCTGCCCCATCAGAAGATTTTTTTCAATTTCGCCACATTTTGAAATGTCGTCTGCAAACTCTATTTAATTTGGAACAGTCGGAAATTTACTATATTGCACCTTTTTTCTTTTCGATTTATAATTACAGGAGGTAAATGAGAGTCAGTTCAGAAAACTACAGATGGAGAACTCCACTTTACAGACGGAAAATAAACTGCTCAAAGAGAAAAACAATCGTTCACAAGGTATTCCCGACCATAATTGCTTTCATCATTTCGTGATTTTGCTTTTCATATTTGAATTTAGTTTTATTGGTTTTTTGCAGAAAACAACTTTTAAAGATTTACATTTTTATCTGTTTCAACTGAGTTGTAACAGTTGACATTGAATCTAGCAATCAAAGAATGTTCACTGAAAACTGAATGACTGATTTAGTTGTTTGATGAAATTGATAGCTTGATCCCATTGGCCTTTCACCTTACAGAGAACAAATATTTATGAATGCAAATGCAATTGAAAATACATTATGATAATAAAGAATAAATAGTTGGTATAAAAACAATTTCCTCAAATTATCTGTTTAGTCATAATGTTGCTAAATGCTGTCTGGTACAAAGGTAATATATTTTTTTTTTCAAACTTTTAATCTATTTAAATGGATTGATTGTTATTGTACTTCTTCTGGTGCTCCGGTTCCACCATTTTTTATTTTTTTAATTTGAATTACAGCCCGCATTTCGGATCTAGAATCGCAGTTAGCTGAGGCCCAGGAAGACTTGAACGCCCTACAGGAAAACCTTAACCAAGAGGTGTCTGACCTGTCTGCCAGAAATAAACATGAGATTGAGAAAGGACGGGATGAGATGCAAACAAAAATACTGGTGCTAGCAAAAGAGAGTGAAGCCCTTAAGGCTGAGGTAAAAGTCTGCAAATTCGAATTGATTGACTAAAATTGACATTTCACTGACTGGTCCAATGGTTTTCATGTCTAGTGAACAAGTCTTCTAAAAATGATAATTAAATTGTTCTTGAAAGAGTAGAGAAGGCATTTGTTGAAGAAGCAAATCTGCAATACTCAAAGATATCTGTTAATACCTTTTTTGTACAAATAAATATGGATAATCCAAGCTTTGTCTTGCCATAGGAAACAGTCAGCTGATTTCAATACAATAGTGGCTACACCCATTCGCTTATATGAATTTTATTAAGGGAATTCTTTGTGATAATAGTTCAAATCAGTCATGTCAATAGAAGAAATTATTTGTTATGAAATAAACTAGAAAAGATTTTTGAGACAAATTTATTAGACTATTATGAAAGTTCAATGCATACCTCTTCTTTTAGATTATTACATGATACTAAAACTTAAACGATGATAAGTACATTGAAGTTGAATCAAATGTTACTTATCATATTTTTAAAAAAGCACCTCAAATATCCCGGAAAGTTTGTATCACTGGTTGATATATATTTTATTCAAGTGACAAAAAATTAGTTTAGACACAATGAAAGATTCTTGCATGGCCCAGTGGAAAAGATGGGGGACTTGGAACTCGAAGGTTCTGGGTTGCAGCCCCACCAACACCTCTGGTTTTATGGAAGTGACCTTTTGCAAGTCACATCAGAGCCCTAGCCTAGCACTGGTGGATCCAGAAAAGCTGTTATATAACTGAACAATTGGTGATATGGCGTTAAACACCATACAAAAAAGTAGCAACAATTTTGTTATTCATAGACTGCAAACTTGTTTAAACTCGTAAAAGGGAAATTTAGATTGAGCATAGGTGTACATTATATTATAATGGATTGATTAAAACAATCAATGATCAATGTTGTTTCCAGGTTTCTAGCCTGGAAAAGAAGTTGGAATGTGCTCAGAGGACAACTGATATGGCACGGCACAACTCTGAAAAGGCGAGAACCATAGATGCCTACAAGCTTGAACTCTCTACAATGAAGGTAACAACAATTCCCTTTCTTCTAATGGATAGATTCTTGTGATTGACTTAAACATTAATGTTTTTAGCCATCCTTGAATTCATGTATGCAATATTTAAAAGAATTTATGCAATGAAATCTATTTTGAAGGTTCTTATTATTTTAAGACAGCAGATCTTTCATTTCCTAGATATTGGATTTCAGATAAATTTTACTTTCTGATTTTGGATCTTTACATTGTAGTCTTTCTCAACTACAGTGAAACTTCAGTTTTCTGTCATTATATGTATCTGAAAAGTACAGGTCTTAGGTTTAAAATCATAAAATCATAGGGTAAAGCTATATCATATTAAAGTAATAAAAACAACGAAAAACAAAGAATGAATGTAAGACTGCGAATTGTGGCATTTTCACTTTGAATATGTGTTTGAACAAGTTTACTACAAGGAATTATATACTTTGTGTTTTCTATTCATTGACCAATCATTTTTATGGATGACACTCAATTGGATTGAAAAACACACTCATACAATCATTTCATCTTTTTCTCAACAATACAATATAAACTGTACCAAATGAATGGATTTCTACATGTAGGAGGAGTTAAACAGAGTGAAGGCATTACTAGAGCAGAGTGAGAAACATCTACAGGAGGAAGAGGACCGCCACACAGAGACAAGTAAACAAGTGCTCAAGCTCACAGAGTTAAAGAACGCATTACAGCAACAGTCTGATGCTGGCGGTAGTGGTGCTATAGTCGATAAGCAGGTAATTAATATTTTTGTAAAGAAGTGAATGTATTACTCTTGATCTAGAATTGACCTTTTTTGGAATGCAACATTAACCCTTTACCAAACACTAAATATTCGACTGTCCCAAATTGAAAGAGTTTGCAGATGACATTTCAAAATGTGATGAAGTTGAAAAGTAATCTTCAATGATAGAGCAGTAAACATTGATGGAAAAGGAGAAATTGAACTTTAAGAGCAATTTCTAGTTTTCCCAGAGTGTTTTCTAGATTCGTCTGCAACAATCTGGTCAAATGTCGTTTTTGTTTGGTATTGGGCTAAGGAAGAACAAGTGTAATGGTTCTTCAACATTTTCGATATCCATTATCTCACAAAGTTAACTTAGTGTCAGAAATTGAATAAAAAACTTATGCAAATATTGTAAGCAATATGGCATCCAAAATGTTGTGAAACGGTTTAAGTAAGAGTTAAAGAATGCCTTAAAGCAACAGTCTGTTGCTGGTGGTATTGGTGCTATAGTCGATAAACAGGTAGCTTATTAGGGTAGTGCATGTTCCTGCAACATTTTGGACATTATAATCTCAAAAATGTTGCAGAGGTGTCCAAATGAATTTTTGACACCACTGCAAACTTTATTAGCAATTTTGTATCCAAATTGCTGTTGAATGATTACCAGATAGAACATGAAATGCCAATTGTTTGAAATTATTTGAATAGCACCATTAGATCAAAGGATAAACCTGCTCATGATTGTAACTCCAATCAAATGATTATCCCTTTTAATCAACTCAGAACTATTTCTTAAGTCAGTGCATTGTATTTGTTTTTATCCTGTCAATAGTTCCAATCATGACGTCATAAGAACGCCATGGCACATGGCGTCATGTTTACATCATTCTCTGCTTTTTTTCACGTGTTTTATTTTCATTTTGTTTGTTTAAAAGTATACATAAAGGTAACAGGATAAATAGAATAGATGATTGGTGTCTTTGAATAGGAAAAGTTATCGGGCTCGGCATCGGAATGTTATCCGTTTCGCCTTCGGCTCACCGGATAATATTCCTAAGCCTTGCCTGATAACATTTCCGATTCACGACACCAACCATCTATTCTCTATATACGGCTACTTAGCCAACACTGCTTTTCACATGGAAGCTAACTCATGATTATGATATGATTACCCACATGTCTATCTCATTTATGATTGAATGTATTTCAGATGAAATCCTTAGAAATGAGATTAAAAGTCACTGAGGAACGCCTACATAGTGAGAGGTCGGACAGAGCCAATAATCTGTCAGCTGTAGAGGAAAAACTGCTCACAGATAACTCTAAACTACAGGTATGTTCATAACCCACATCACATGGTATTGATGTACATTACCAATTGTTACCATTGTTGTCTTTTATAAAAATTATTCATGAGTCTTTCAATGTGCTTACCTTTGAGGAAAATTTGATGTTGTAGCTTCTCCATAGAATCTTCAATAACTTGTTAAAAATTTCTCCAGTTTTCGTCTGAACTGCTTGTTGGTTCTTTCTCTATAGAAATAATTACCTTGTTGACATATCTAGAAATTGTTTAAACCACTTGTACTCCTAGTTACTTGTTGCTTGCTACAGATAAAAGTTTAAGATCAAATGGTTATTGTTCCATAAAATATCGATCAAGAATTGACCTTTTGATTTCCAAAACATTGAAATCAATGCTGTGCATTGTTACTGAGGAATAAGTTTTTTGTAACAATATCTGTTTATATAAACTTTCGTTTTTGATTCATGTGTATTTCAGAAAAATACATACCACATTTCTCCCTTGTAGAGAGATGCAAATCAGACGCATTCTTCTATTCATTTTTTCCTTTGTTTGTATTTTTTAGGTTTCCAAGCAGCTTTAATATTTCCTTACACAAAATGATGACCCAAATTCCTTTCAAAGGCGTATTATTGATCCATTCATATAAAACACTATCATGCCTCTAAATAGGTGTCTGGGTTATTACATAGTGTGTAAAATCATGATTGTATGACTATTTCAAAAAGTTTTGATTTTTTATATGAAATATACAATACAATTTCCTAATAATGCTTTGTTTAGTTATTCCTTTTTATATCAGTGAGCAATGCCTTCAATTTCACTTATGAAACCCACTTAATTTATACTTCAGGCCTCTGAAAAAGACCTAAAAAGGCAGCTACAGAGGGAGAAGGAGAAGAACAGAAACCTGGATCACCGTGTGAAGCAGCTTAGAGAGGACAATGAGAAACTGAGGATAGCCCTGCCTTTCGATGAATCGGTGCTGGTGGCAGACAGTCACAAATATGATATACCTTATGGCAGTCATTCTTCACAGAGGCCAGAGACATTGAAGGTATGGTTGTATCTTGTATGGAGAGCGTAAATGATGTTTGGTTCATCTCTTGGAGTACTTTCTTATTTTGTGTGCTCACTCCTAAGTTGGTATTTTTCTAATAATTCGGTACTTACTTGTTGGATAATTATTTTTCAACATTGAAACCATTTAGACAAAATGAAAATTGTGAGAAAACTTAAACATATTTTTAATTTTTAAAAGCAGTTTTACACAAATCAAGCAAGCATGAAATGCTGTCATAACTTTTGAGAAACTAAAGTGGTAATTATACTTACTCCAATCCTGTTATGAAGAAGTATATTTTTATACAAAAAAAAGGCATACACTTAAAGAGCTATTCTCTGAGATAAATGGTTCTTTCTTGTTTGTGTATCATATCTCAACTAAGTTCAATTTGTGGTGTTCACACAAGCTAAGTTTTTTTGTTTCTCTGTATCACACTCCATGTTTCATGAAGATATCCATACAATAACTGTAATTGCTTGTTTGAAAGAGACTATCTTACACTGCAAATACCCTTAATTGATTATAAAAGATGCAAACATAGTAATAAATGTGAGATGTTTCTTGCTTTTATATAGTTTTTTACAAAAATGAATTTGCTATATCTTATTTGAAAAGTGTTTAAGAAAATATCCTCGAACAAGCAATTATTAAGAGTACATGTATCTTCTCTTTGTCTTTCTTCTCTGTTTGTGTTGTTTCACTTTATGTTCACTAAAGTTACGAAAGTGTTTTGAAAACTGTTCTAATTTTGTCAATGGTTTTTATTGAAAGGATGCATGGTATTTGATGAGCTTCTGCTAGGAACATATGGGAAGATGTACCATACACCTTCTAATGAACTGATTTGAACATTATTCGTTGCATTTTGCATTTACTCATTACTTTATACAAAATCATTTCAATGTATGTGCAGCAGCAGACAATTTCAGAAACCTTGTAATTCGTCATTTTTTTCTATATGAAGAAACTTGGCGTAGCCATAGCGTCATATCTGTCACAAACATTTTGTATTTCTTTTTTTTCACTAAATTTTTAAGCAATGTTTTTTCTTTGTTAATTGTTATTTGTTATTGCAATTTTTAATGATGGATAGATGCTTTTGAATTACAGTGTGCACTAGTGATTCTTAGGAGTGCATTTTTGGATATATGGCAAACTACCTGTAAAATTGATACATTGTTGACTCTTTGGAATGTCAGACATACAAATAATTGACTGCACCTATAAATCAATGGTGGATGGATTTTTAAGTCTATTATCTTGCGTAATTCAAACACTTGAATGATAGTCACTGTAAGAAATGTTTTGACAAAACAAAACATTGCTTAATTTTGCTATATAATATTGTTTTATCACAACATTTCTAATGGATTTATGTGTTTAACAAACCATTTTTCTTTGGTCACAATATCATCCTACTCATATCCAGAACAAAAATTATGTTCACTTTTTTTTTTTTGAATTCTTTCAAATTTGTTTTATCACAATACTTTCATTAGGTACAATGGGTTATAGTTCATTCTAGTTTGGTTCAGTTTAACAGTTCAATGTTTTTGATGCATGTGCATGTTATTTATTTGTTTCACTCACAGAACCTGTCGGATGATATGAACTATATCTTGTCACAAATTGAGAAACAAGATGGCCTTTCTGCGGGACAAGAGGAGCAGATCATCTGTACACTCTGGAACAAACGGGAGCTTGCATACAAGCACCTGCGAGAATATGAGCTTCAAATTGAAGAGCTAAAAATTCATGACAATAATAACATTGTTGATGGATTAAAGGTGACTGAGATTTTACATGCTCATTCATGGTTTTTAACCCTTAGAATGCTTGGTAATTTTCTAAAATTGATTTTTGTGTATGCTTTCCAAAACCTTAATATCTGCTTAATTCTTATGAGGAAAGATACTCGGAGCAGCAAACAGGTTAGATCACAGGTCAGCCGCAAATTTACTTGGCGGCTTGCCTGGATCTGACTTGTTTGCATAAGCATAAAGTCGGTTCCAGCACTATAGATCTAAGGGTTAAATATTAATATATTAATCGGTACGCTCTGGAACAAAAGGGAGCTTGCATAGAAGCACCTGCGAGGATATGAGCTTCAAATTGGAGAGCTTAATATTTATGACAATGATAACATTGTTGATAGATTGAAGGTGACTGAGATTTAATATTCTGATTCATAGATTTTATACAGTAATTCATCATCTGTAAGCTATGGAACAAATTGGAGCTTGCACACAAGTACCTACAAAAAATGAGCATCATATTGAAGAGCTAAACATTCATGACAATAATAACATTGTTGATGGATTGATAGTGATTGAAATTTTACATGGTCATTCAAAGATTGTGAAGGTTTGATGCAGTTATTGGTGATGACTTATGAAAACCTTTTTGTGAGTAAAGACATTATTAGCCCCTTAGCAGAAGACGGTATTTAGAAATATGTTAAGAGAATATCTTGCGCATTATGATTCTAATGATGTTTTTTCATACATGTTGTCCTTGATGAGTATGTTTTGTTACTTTTGTTATTCTTTTTAATCTTTCTTGTTACCAACCGTTTAAATCTGGGATTGTATATGTCTGCTCCAGACATTTATTATTGTTAGAAAAAGTGAATCAGCTCATACAAGTTTTTCATCTTTCAACTACAATTTTCCACCCTTTCAGTGTTTTACAATTGAGTTAGTCTTATAACCATTTCAATTCCCAAAGCAAATATTGTTTATCCCTTTACCAAACGCCAAATTTTCAACCGTCCCAAATTGAAAGAGTTTGCAGACGAAATTTTAGAATGTGATGAAATTGGAAAATGGTCTTCTATTAGGGCAGAAAACATTGTGGGAAAAGGAAAAATTGCTCGTTCCAAAGTGGTTTGCAACAAAGTGGTTAAATGTCGTTATTGTTTGGTAATGGGTTAGGATTTCGCCTTGTGTTCTTAACACACCAGCAAACAGACTAAAATAATTGTGTGCTGATGTTAAGAAATATTCCTCTTCAGAATCTCAGGGATACCTATAGCCAGTCGGAGGACAAACTTCGTGCAATGGAAGAGAAGATGGAAGACATGCAAGCGCAGATGTTAATCACAGACAACACCTACAAAGAGTAAGTGGTTGTCTATACTATATTGGTTATTTGGTTTCTTGACCTGAAACATCTTATTCTTTTCTGACCATTTAAAATCATGTACCCTGGGGTGCTTGTCCCCCAAAAAGTGATGAATTGCAAATAACTTGTGTATAAAAAGAACAAAACAGAAAGTGTTAAACCTTTAAAAGTACTTTTTTTTTAACTGTCCCAAATTGAAAGAGTTTGCAGACGATATTTCAAGATGTGATGAAATTGGAAAATATTCTACTGAATGGGTAGAAAACATTGTTTGAAAAGGAGGAATTGCTTGGTAAAATGTCATTCTTCTTTGGTAAAGTGTTAAAGCCATGTACATGGGGTGCTTGACCACCAGGAATGTAAAGAATTGCAGATAATTTGTGTAAGAATAAAAGAAAAAAAACAGAATGTGTAATCTTTAAAAGATACTTTTTTTAGTATGAGCTAAATTTGCTTGTTTAAGTATAGATTGAAATGTAGTTTGAAATTTGATTGTTCTATTGTTATTTTGTTGGGTTGATCAGAACGAAATGGTGGTTTTAGATTAGCTTTACCATATGTATATATATGAAGTCCATTGTCTTATATGCATTGTCTATTACACAAAGCTTTGTTCATCTTTCTTACATTTCAATCTTTCCTTTTGTAACACAGACAGCTGAGTGAACTTGTAAAAGAGCGACATGAAGCCTTTGCCAAACTGAAGACTGCTGAAGATTTGCTGGAGGCTGTAAGAGCTGAAAACGAGTCCTTACGGAAGAATATCACGCTTTCATTCTCTGGTGGCATGTCAGGACAGGTTCATCCTTCAACAGGTAAAACTAGGAACAATATCTGTTATCATTGATGGAAATACAAATCCTTACATTACACTTTTTACACGTTTCCCTATTACAAGATATTCAAAGCAGTCATCTTCAAAACTATTCATCAAAGGGATAAAGAATGGTTCATGAAAATCTGCATAACTGGTGAAAACCTTGAAATCATTTTGATGAATCAAGTATTTACTCTTCATAAGGAAATCATATTTTACTCTTTGTTTTTTAGTGGCAAATAGTGATTAAATGTCTGTAGTAGGGAAAACATAATTGCATAAGAATTTACACACTATCCAACAACTCAGACTATTTAATTGACTGATTTAGGATTCACCATAATACAGATTTTCAGTCATTTCTTAAGCCAAGCTTACTAAGCATTGCAGAAAAGACTATAGGGAGCTGAATAAACATTACAGCATCATCATTACTCAGCCCAACAGAAAAAGAAATTGACTCAAAGAACTTAAGGAGACCTGCATCTTTTGATTCCCCATTCATTCAAAAATGCCATCGGAGTAATTTGCTTAATGAAATATTTAAAGCAAGATTAATGCTCCAGTTACCTTAATTTTGACAACTTTTTGTCATCATTTACTTGCATTAGTTATTAGTTTTTATTGACATTTTTTCCAAAAGGGGAAAGTTTCGAAGCCCTCAAGCAAGAGAGTGTTAGTTTGGAAGGGAAAGTGGCCATTTTGAGACGCACCAATGAGAAGCTAGAAGGCGAATTAACCACCGCTAAAGTGCAATTAGATGCAAGAAACAAAGCTCTTGAGGTAAAATCAAAAGTTTATCTTTAATCATTTATATTTGTCTTGATAATCTCATAGAGACCGAAATTTACATTCAAGTGTTTATAGTAACCAGGTTTTGTCTTGTTTTGAATTCTCTGAGAATCTGACTTTCAATTATGTTTTTGAATCTGATGGCAACATTTATGGAATTGCTATTTTTCATATATTACAGCAATAAGTAAATGATACCTTTGTCACAATATTTATGAATTATGCTGTTGCTCATTAATATTGTTTTGTTCATATGATGATGTATTAGAATTGTGTTTGTGTGTTACAGATTACATCATTTACGGAAAGGATTAGTTTTTCTTTTAGATGTGATCAGACTTAGTCACCTTCTTAATTCAATTTCCATCTGTTCTCCCTAATCCTGTATACAGTGAGTATTATATTCTTTATCTGGAAAATGGCTCCGCCTAGTTTTTGAGATACTAATTTTAATCTACTTTACAGGATGTCAACAGTGAGCTGGACCTGGCTTACAAGAGATTACAAGGGGAGGAAATTGACGACACCAAACAGATCAAAATAGACAAACTTACATCTCAGGTGCACTTGAATGAAATTTTCAGCATTTCTTACACACTACTCTTTCAATACTTGCTTAAATATACATTAGCAGGTGCCATAAATCATTACCAAACAATAATGACATTTGACCATTTTTATGCAGAAGACTTTGGAAAGCATTGTGGGAAAAGGAGAAATTGCTCCTAACAACCAATTTCTCCTTTTCCCACAATGTTTTCTGCCCTATCAGATGATCATTTTTCAATTTCATCACATTTTAAAATGTCGCCTGCAAGCTCTTTCAATTTGGGAACGTCAAGAATTTGGCATTTGGTAAAGGGTTAAGGAAACTATTATGACTCACTATCACAGCTTATGCTTTTAACTTCAACCTTTACGTATTTTGCAGATTCTCATAAGGAACAAAATTCTTTCTTTTGGTTTTCTACAGAAACTATAATACACATTTTTTGAGCCTATAAAACATTTTTATATTTATTTCTGTTGAACAGTATATGAAAATTTTACTTTAAAAGTAACCACTCAGTATAAGCCAACAGTTTTTATATCTTCCTAACTTCAAAGGTCTTCTGTTACTGGACATAAAAGATTATTTGTTTTCATTCTATGATTAACTAATATTCTTACAGGTGATTAATTACCAGATTGAGTTAAAGTCCTGGACGGACAGGTACAACGATATGGTGACTGAGAAATCCAAGTTAGAAACAGAGTTGTCTTTCCTGAAAAAGTCTACGAATCCTCCCAAAGGAAGGCAACAAAAGATGGAGCAAATTGGCAGCAAGGTATTTGGATATTATTTAGACGTACAAAAGTTATAGCATAACTTTTACTTTGGGAACTCTTATGTTGTCTTATTGACCTCTGTGAATTATTCAAATTATTCCATCTAATGGGACGGCGTGACATGTCAAAATTGAAAGTAACAGCAGTCCAGTATTTCAAAAATGAGAAATAAGAATTTCTTTTTGATAAAAGAAAAGAACCTTTTTGACTTAAGAAGATGTTGTTTGTAACAAGCAATTTCTCTTTTTTTTTGAAGGGGTTCTTTGAAATGTCTATTAGAGATGTGTTAGAAGAATGTACATGTACATAAGAAGGAAGGTTTAAAGAATATAACGGTTTGGTTGATTTTAGCATCTTTGTTAAGGTTTTCTAAAGATTAATATAGCATTAAATCTGTGAAAAAAGGCTTTTGAATACCGGTAATTCTTATTATATGGATGTCGTTTAGTTTAAAATGTAACATTAAATGGGGTAATACGTTTATAACAAGTTACCTTGGAGTCTATTCCATCATATTGACATTGTTTCTTAATAATTCATGTTAAAATTTCATTATTACAAGAGAATTAGAGTGTAATATGTGTTTGTCATTTAATAAACTATATTTATTTACAGGAGTTGATGAAACTAAAGGATGATTTGATCGAGAAGGAGAGCCGATTGGTCAGTGTTACTAAGCAGCTGGAGGACACAGATCATGAGTTACAGAGAGTCAGACAGGAGCTTTACGGGGAACAGATGCACACTTCAGAACTGGAAGAAGAGGTATTGTCATAATTCATATGATCACCTACACCTTTAATAATAGGCCTTTGAGTGCACACTCGTTTCTTGTTGATTTAAATTTACCTTTTGTGGTACACAGATGATCACCTACACCATTAATAATAGGCCTTTGAGTGCACACTCTTTTCTTGTTGTTTTAAATTTACCTTTTGTGGTACACAGATGACATTAAAACACAATTGCAGCAAGTGCAAATTATAGCAGAGCCTTAAAAGGAGCATAGCCTGATATATCTGGAGTGTTATTGTTGATTTATCTCGGCTTTCCCCAATGTTTTCTTCATGGCATCTGTGGCCTAGTGGTTAGAGTATGGAACTTGAAATCGCATGGCCCCTCCTCATGTTGGTTCAAATCTGAGTGACGGTATTTGCATTTCAATGAGAGTCAGTCTTCCGGCTGACTTACGGAATGCTCATGGTTCTTCCTGTCTAGACTAGCCCTAACAGACAATCAAGTTTGGGGTCTTTCTCCATCATAAATAGCCGACAAAGAAAATAACTGATATAATATTGACCTGAGGTAAAAGAAGAAAAACCAATGTATAGATAGATGTTTTGATGCCTTAATTTTGTTTTGGGTTAGGGTTATTGTCTCTGTCAGCATAACTCAACTCTGAAAGACAACATAACACTATCCATATACAGTATTATGTATGGTTATCTATATTACCCCTGTTTGGTATTTCCAGCTGGAAACCCTCCAGCACACAGCCAATCAGAGAGCCCAGATGTTTGAGGCACTGAGTGGGAGTGAGAGAGAACAGCTGGCACAGTATCAGATCCTGAAGGAGACTCTCGACGCTGTCAATCAGGAACTGGCACAGAAACAGGCACAGGTATGATCCTTGTACTTTGAATAGTATGAACATTGATTAGAGCTCTATACAATTGTATTATTAATTTTCTTTTAGAATATGCATATTGAGATATGGCATTTGGAATCTTCAATTTGATGTGTCCCTCCATTTGTGAACATGCTCACATTTATAACAATGACCGTGTTTGTGAAAGCAGCTAGTTGGTGAAAAAATTCAGGGAAAATCCAGGAAATTCAGTTTGGGAAATTCCAAGAATAATGTGTTAGTGAAAAGATGTCTACTTTAAGACTTTATCAAATTCACTTAAACATTGCATGAGTCACAAATGACTGAATAAAGTAAGTAGATAGTTGTTTTGTTATTTATTTCTCAATAATAAATTAAGACTGTCTCCCTTGATATTTACTCTGGTGTTTTTGATTTCACTGAAGTCAATTCCAGATTATAGATCTCTCTTGATTTGAGTGTGGTCTTGTTTCTTCTGTAAATCATCTCTAGAATATCTCCCTTGATGTGTTCTTCGTTTCACATGCATCAATTCTAGATTATATCCCTAGGTGTGTTCTTGAATTTCACATGCATCAATTGTAGATTATCTCCCTTGATGTAAATTTGAGTGGACAGAGGGATAGAACAGTGGAGCTAGAGCATGAGGTTGAGCAACTGAGGCGGGAAAAACGAGACTCAGATGAAATATACACAGAAGACGAACAGAATTCTGCTCATCAGCTGAGGATAGGTGTCCTAGAACAAGAGAGGTCACAGCTCAAGCAAGAACTTAGTGTAAGGTTATTTGTACTATATCTAACCCACTCACTCATATTAGAATTTGTTGTTTGACCAAATTTGAATTTAAAGCAACAGCAGACATAAAAAGATTACTAGTAGTATTCTTTTTTCTTTAAGATTTTGTTTAGGAACAATCATGGAAAAAGGATGAATTGCTCATTATGAGCTTTTCGTCCTTTTGTCAAAATGTTCTTATCACAAAATGTTTTATAGCAGATGCCCCGAATTGAAGGATCATGGTGAGATATTATTATGATATCTCAATCACTCTATGACTAACCCATTCTCTTATATGTACTTGCCTTTCTTGTTTAAACACAGTTTACAGTGCATGTTTTTCTAATACTATTGAAATTATAGAAAGCATTAGTGCTTGCTTATATGTCTTTTGCAAAAGGATAAACTTCATAAAGTGTAGTGAAATAACCCCCTAACACATTTTCATTGGTTTGATTGACAAAAATTAAAAACATAGGCAGACACTGATTTTGAAAATCAAAATGGATTAAACCCATGAAGTTATTGTTCTCTATATAGCGTTTGTTTTGTATTAAGCTGTACCCGTGGTTATTATAGGTTAGAGGCTAGATAGTGAAATTTAAACGATATAGAAACCCCAAGGAAGGAGCGATAGCGACTGACGGGGTTTCTATGTCGTTTAAATTTCACTATATAGCCTCTAAACAATTTAGTGTTTAACCTACATTTCCATAGAGCGCTCTATTTGACGCTGGCAAACCACGCCTCTACGGGTATGATCTGCGAATGGCATAAAACTGCTGCTCAGTATTTTGAAATTCGACATAAACCACGCCTTCCGCGGCTGTCAATTGCATGCCAAGAATCTGCCATACCATATTTGGAAGAAGAAAACTGCACTACCCAGTGATGTAGATTGCAATGTAGTTTTGAGTTTAACCCGTTACTCCATAATTTTTTCCTCACCTACAGCAGAAAACTTGAGAAGCCCTTGTGACAAAAGAAGAAATTGCTTGTAACGAGCAATTTCTCCTTTTGTCACAATATTTTCTTTTCAATTTCAAAAAGAAACTGTGTTTTTTCATAATGTATATATGTGTTGTCTGTTGATGCTTTCAAATTGTACCCGTCACATTATTCCTAATGGGGTAAAAGGTTAATATAGTTCAGTTTCTTTTTTTCTCAACGATGTTAGGATACCCAGTTAATTGTAATTCCTTTTTATTTATTTCTGTGTTTATTTCTCCCCCGCGACGTCACAGCGATCTTTCAATCGCTACCGTAGGCTAGGCTTACACGTGTCATTGATTTGGAGGTGGAGCCTAAAACTACACATGTATGCGCATGTGTGATACCAGAGTAATAGTCTCATAGAGCCCAGATAGAACACTCGAATAGTAGTTTATGGAAAATAAACCAACAAAAAAATTCAAATTGACGCATTCTCATTGGATGAAAATGTAGGTTAAACACTAACTTTATATCTTGAAAAGAAAATGCTGAATCTTGTTATGCTGCATTGTTTACAAAGGTTAGCTTATCGTATTTGTGTTCAGAGAGATTGTCATTTAGCTTCAGAACCACATGCAGAAGTCTTCTTGCCTTTTATTTGATTCATTTTATGCTGAATTCTTTTTTTGGGATATGCAAAAACATATGACAACAACTAAACTAATTAAGAGTAACACAAGATGTTGTCATAACTTAAGATGTAGCCAAAATAAAGGGTTTGAAGATTAAACAAACCAAAACCCTCTCCATTTGTTTCTTTAACAGCAAGCGTACAGTGCTATTCAGGCAGCAGAAGAACAATACAGAACTCTTCAGACAGAAACCTCACAGATTGAGCAAGAGTTGGTGAAAGAGAAAACCATTATTCTCCAAATAACAGCAGAGAAAGGCGAGATTGAACAGCATTTAGAGGTAATGTATAATGACTATCTTTAAAATGCCTAGTACCTCCAAATAGGCATACATAAAATTTATTTATGCTTTTAATTCAAGGTATTATGAAGTAAAGAGTTACAAATGATGTCATTTGTCACATGCAAATTTCAGGAGTTGGCGGAAGAGCATGATGCTTTGATACAGGAAAAGAACCAAGTTGAGGAGGATCTTATCAAATTGGAAACCAAGCTACAAGAAATTCTCCAGAAGTATGAAGCCGAGTCGAAAAAACAGCATTCAGACTTTACGAAGCAGTATCCTACTCTACCTCCAGAGGGCCGTAAGGTAGGAACACAGTTGTTTTGTGTGTTGGTTATTGATGTTTATTAATGAATGAATTGAATATGAATTGTGTTTCATGAACTAGCCCTTATAGTGCTGGAACTGACTTCATGCTTATGCAAACAGGTTAGATCCACTCCAGCAGCCAAGTAAATTGGCAGCTGGCCTGTGATCTAACCTGTTTGCTATTCTGAATCTCTTTCTTCATCAAAATTAACCAGATATTGAAGATTTTGGAAAGCAGATGACAAGAAAATCTTTTTTTAGAAAAATACCCATCATTCTAAGGGCTATAGGCCTACACAACAGAAGGATTTCCAATGTAATAACAAATTTTATGGAATTAGATCGTTTTATTATGAGTATGTTTGTGAATTGTTTTCAAGATTTTCAAGATGTTTTCTAGACTGGTCAGATTGAAAGCAATAAAGAATATGTATAGAAAAATGCACTTTCATTGTGATATTGGGTAAAAAGCAGTTGAAGGATTGCAATAGATTCAAAACACATACATTGACATCAAGATAAGTCAATATGAAGAAGCTAGTTAATAAATATTTGGTTTTGGGTAAGATATGATTAATGCTAAAATATAACTATATAGGTTTTAAATCTTTATTAATCATATTTTTAAACCTATGCTATTCAGAGTTTATTTGGATTGTCTGTTTGAGAAGATTTTGATTCAAAAGCATTTGATTTCTTTTAATTGTCTTAGTTGTTTTATCTCATGAAAAATTACTGGATATCATTCTACATTATTTTGACACCTGTATGTATATGTTTTATCTCCTGTTGTTGATAGCTGGTGTCAGAGTTGGACTCATTAAGACTGGTGGTGGAAGGAAAGAATAGAGAAATAGAGATGCTGACAGACAAACTCAGGTAGGAAATATGGCTAATATATATATAGGAAAGCCAAAACCTCTTTTATCAAAATGAGATTTGCCCATGTCCAAATGAACAAATATCTTTTAACAAAGCTTTATCATGTCTATGTCATGACAAAGTATATTTGAACTCCTGTAACAAAGAAATTGATAGAATAATAGATTTTTTTCTAAAAGAACATAAGCCTTCACATTTTTACTACAAAATCAATAATTTACAAAGGTATATTTGTGTGGGTTTTTTAGGACTAAATTCCCCTGTTCCTTTATTTATATTGGTTTTAATGCAAAGACATCGGAAAATTTAAGAAACTTCCATGAAATAATTAGAAAAATGCTTTTTTTTCTCCTTTTTTTTTTAAGAAAAAATTTTACTTTTAGATTAAGAGTTAAAATTGGTTAGAATCCTTTAATCCTTCCTTTTTTCAGCCGAGGTAATATGGAGATAGAATTTCTAAATCGTAAAGTTGAGCTGGTGCACAATGACAGCATATCAAACAGAGAGGATGTGGCCAGAATGATCTCAGAACTCACTCTGAAGGTAACATTCAACCTTTAACCATATCCCCTCCTTTATATATGCTAGTTTATACATACTTGTAATTAAGGACATGATAAACATTTGTGACAAAAGAAGAAGTTGCTCATTACTACAGATCTAGGGTTTGATGCAAGACTATAGTAAGTGCTTCATAAACATGAAGCGTTTACTATAGTCTTGCATTGAAGCCTTTAGAAATTTTTTTATGTAATTAAATGAACAATTTCTTCTCTGTTTTAATTTCTATAGTACCAAAGAAATATCTACTACTGACAATGTTGAATTAAAAAGATAAAGAATAGTTAAGAATGACCTTGTTTAATTAATAGTTTTATGCGAAGGATAGTATACTTCATGCATTAAGATAAGAAAAGGGTAATAATTGACAAAGAAAACATAGTCTCAATCCCAGTCTTAGAATGTTTACGAAATCCTTTTCAAACTTTTTATATTTGAAACAATTAAGAATTAATCAAATTCAACAAAATCAGTAATTAAGTACGGATGATACATGGACATGTACATATTTCCAGATGAAAGAGGCAGTTTCCACGCGAGAAGTGAACCAATATTTAGTTGAAGAGAGAACCAAACTTCAAAACCAGAAGACGCATTTAGAACGGGAGCTTGAACAGGAGAGAAAAACCAATGATGATAGGAAGAAGGAAATCACTGATGTCATCAGAAAGGTACTGACTCTCCACTTTATACAACTAATGCAAAAAATAGTGTGAAGCTTCTTGTGTATGAGAAGCTTTTATGTGTAAATGACATTTTTGCGGATTTTCATTAGATGTAGTCCCATTGTTGACTGACAGAATGCTTATTGTTCTACCTCTGTTGACTAGCTCTTATAGGCAGTACATCAAATGGGCATTGCAATTTTACTTAAATACTTTTGATATGATGTAAAACTCTAAAATACCAACACACAATTTTGGCATAAGGATTGGGTGTATTGAAGTTGTTTGTGGATCAGTTCATAGAAGCAGTTAATCATTTCATTGTGGTTGTACTTATGCTTTCTTTTGTGGAAATCCTTTGTTTCCTTGCATAGTACTGGTAGATTGCAGTTACAACCTGTGAACAGTAATAGTGCTCAAGAGTGAGCTTTGTTAATTAATAGATCACAACAAAGGTATTCAAATTAATGAAAATAATTGGAAACATTTTGAGAGAATGAAAATTAGCTTGTGACGAGTAATTTCCTCTATCATTACAAAATGTTTAATGATGGTCACTAGGCTGCTAAAGAAGTTTAACTTATTACCAAACAATTACGACAGTTGACCAGTTTGTTGCAGACAACTCTAGAAAACATGGTGGAAAAGGAGAAATTGCTCTTAACGAGCAATTTCTCCTTTCCCCACAATGTTTTCTGCCCTACCAGAAGGTTATTTTTCAATTTCATCTCATTTTGAAATGTGGTCTGCAATCTCTTTTAGTCTGGGACAGTTGAAATTTTGTGTTTGGTAAAGAGTTAAAGTAAACTTTTACTGGGATAATGTCAAAAATTCCCCCTCTTTATAGCTTTATCAATGATAAGTTGATATCAATCTTCCTTTTGTTATTTTTAAAGAACTCCATCATGTATCTACCAATGATAATTAAAGTTATGTACTTAAACCTTGATCAAATTGCTACACTTCTTTCGTTATACAGATTGAAAGGACTGAGACACACAAAAAGTCAGTAGAAAAAGATTCGAAAGACAAGGCGGGCACCATTGCGAGTTTGGAGGCGGAGTTGAGCAGTAGTCAACACAGTTTAAATGAGGTGCAATCTGAAAATAACCAGCTTAAAACCAAACTAGAGTATTTAAACCATGACCTGAAAAACCTAACAACAATAAATGAATCACTGGAGAAGCATTTGGAAATGGAGAAAGGAACAGTAAGTGAATCTGAATGTTTTTGTGACTAGTTCTTTATTTTTATCTTACATTTTGTGTTCCATGTTGCAAAGATTTTTTGAAACATTTTGTTAAGAAGAGATTGAGGATTTAATTATCAATTGCTCACTTTTAGATGTTGCTACAATCTTTGTTGAAATACAATGGAAAGATCTAAAGTTTTTATGAATTTAATAAAACAAACTTTTTTATTTTGGATCGTATATGTCTGATTTTAATCAATTACTGAGTCAAATGAAGAAGTTACTTGTGCCGCTGAATTTTTCTTTTGTTCCAAAATTGTTTTTACCAAATGTCACAAAGATAATGTATTTTCTTTATACTTATGATGGTCATCTACTTCTGCAATGTGAACATTAAAAACAAAAACTAATGAGGGAAATAGTTTTGAAACAGTTTTGTTCAGGGATCAGATTTATTCATTACAGTTTGTTGTTCTAGTTTTTGTTTTCCAGAGGCCAATATAAGGGATGCATTTATTATTTAATCATTTTGATGATTCCTTCATCACAAATGCAGTTGATGCTCATTAAAAATGGATGGATAAAGTTATTCCAATGAATACAAACAACATAAGGAGTCTAGTGAATCATCTTACAATCTTTACCTCCTTTGGTTTGGAAATCCATCAGGAAAAAGTATTTTGGCTTATTTGAAGAAGGTCAATGGATCTACTGCTTTATTCAGTCCTCATTGACAGATAACCCTTGAGAAGGTCTTCATCTGTTATGACCTTTGGTATCATGAAATAACTAAAATACTGTTGATGGAAAGCTAGACCCCAAATGAACATGGGGGCTGCTGTGGTGTAGTGGTTAGAGCACAGAACTTGAAATCACATGGCCCCTCTCCAATGAGTTCAAATTCCAGATAAGGTATTGGATTTTTCATGAGAGTCAGTCTCCTGACTGACTTAAGGAATGCTGATTGTTCTACCTGGCTTCACCAGCGCATATGGACAGTCAAGTATGGGATCTTTCTCTCTCATTATGAGTTGGGTATCGCAACATAACTGAAATCATAGACACATTGGAAAACCCATATAACCTTATAACCAAATAAACACTAGCATCTGATTAAAGCCTGAGTACCTCCAGCCCCTTACGTTGACCTCTGATTGTTGACATGTTTGTGTTACTGTTTGTTCTGTAGTTATCTGAGGAGAAGAGTAGTCTGTCCAAGCTTCAGGATGAGTATGCCACGCTGTCTCGAGACTTTCAGGTGTTACAACACGACCATAAGGTCCTGTGTGATAAATATGAGACAGAACTGAAGAATGTAGACAGTCTAAGTGTAAGTGATTTGGATAGTTTTGGTTAACCCATTACTAAACAATTAGGACATTTGACCAATCTGTTGCAGTTGACTTTGTAAAACATTGTGGGAAAAGGAGAAATTGCTCTTGACGAGCAATTTCTCCTTTTCCCACAATGTTTTCTGCCCTATCAGAAGTTTATTTTTCAATTTCATCACATTTTGAGATGTCATCTGCAAACTCTTTGAATTTGGGACAGTCAAAAATTTGGTGTTTGGTAAAGGGTTGACCGTATCGCTTTTACTTTTGCTCGTAAGAACAGAAGAACCTAGACAGACTGATTGTTACTTATTTGGATGGTTCTTTGAATTGTTTGCCTTTTTACCTGTTTATATAATATATGCCGTAGACTGTCAAAAATCAATTCAGATTCTATATTATAAATTTTGCTTAAGTGTTGGCTAGATGATTAGTTTTTATGTATCATACATCAATGCACTTGTAACGTTGAAATCATATAAAGTGTATGGTAGTTTTTACTTCAACCCCTACTCCATGATAACTAACTACCTATTCTGCTGCAGAAAACTTTAGGAATCATGTGACTAAAGGACAAACTGTTCCTGGTGAGCAATTTTTTCTTTTGTCACAGTGATTTCTACCCCCATATCATACAGATAACCTTTTTCCTTGCCATTTTCTGTTGTCTGCTATTGTTCTTAATTTGGACTAGTCGCGAATTCCCATGAAGGGGATTTGCTTGAGAAACCTTTGTTACTAGCATTTCCTTATTTGGCAACAGTAGATTTAAGCAAAGGCATATTACAGTCCTGGGTACCGTTTTACTAAACAGTTTACGCTTAAGATTTCCGTAAGTCTAAAACAACAGTTCCTCTTATTTAAGTATTGGGATAAGCAATATTGCAAAGTAACACATCATTGGAATCGTCTCTCCGAGACGCTTCCAATGACGTGTCACATTGCAATATTGTACTTTCATTGAAGATACTATCCATGTTTATCAATTATGACTTACCCAAATATTTTCCGTAAGTTGTTTAGTAAAACGGTACCCTGTTTCTTCTATAGCTAACTTGGCTGTCGGTATAATAATGTTAGTATTGAGCAATAAAAACTATTCAAAGCTACATGTATTCATACTTATGACTCTACAAACTCAATTGAACATACCTGTCGAAGACAGATCTGAAATTTTCAGGTCAAGTCTTTGGCTATTTGAAACATTTTTTTGATGCACATCTCTTACTAAGGGTATATAATAAGTCAAATAATTTTTATGATAAAAGGAAAGAGTGTTCAATTTGGTGTAAATTTCAACCTAATGTTATGAAAAAGCCAAATTTTCTATTTGTTCTTAATCATTGATTTTAAAGCTTCCCTTTTTGTAAATCCTGTATTAAGGAAAGTGTTCATAGTTATTCACTATCTTGAATTTAATTTGAATCGTGTAATATGTATATGTATTGTGAGCCGGAGGCCTATTTGATGAAATAAATCGTATTGTATATTGTATCGATCAATTTTCAGAGAGATTTGGAGGTGGTTAAGCGTGAGAAATCTGAGATAAAGGGAGAGTTGGAGACCTTGAAGATTGAGCTTGATGGTCAGAAAGGTCAACTTGTTATCACAAAGGAATCTGTACAGAAACTCACTCATGATAAAGGCAGCATTCATCAAGGTAAAGACTTCATTAGGATTGATGCCACGAAACTGAGATCTATAGAATAATCTACCAGCGTTTTTTCACATTTGTATTAGATATCATCTCATATTGGTCATTGGTTTTTAGTTTAAACTTATATTTTTAACATTGATTATGACAGAAACTTGAAAGTTATTCAATTATCTCTTATGACCAGTACTCACATTGATTTGTGGTCTTGTCAAGGCATGTTTACCTCGATGCTAGCAGGGATCAAACCTCATACCCTTTGTAATATAATATCAAACAATAAGATCAAAACCCAATCTCATAGTTTTTGTTACAGATTTGTTACAGACTTATGGTTGTTTTGTAGGGTTTGATAAAAATCGCACTTACGATAAATTTCAGATTATGAGAGTATGTGTCGCACACTTACTGAAAAAGAACGGCAGCTGAATGAATTGAAGGCTAGATCAGAAGAGAAGCTTGAACTTGTTCAAAGGGAACATGCTCAGGAAACACGCAGACTCGAGGAACATAAACACTCAGCTGTACAGGAATGCGAAGCCATGAGGTAGGACATTCTTTAATTAACTGTTTCATCAATTTGGTAACTGTTCCATTTAAATAGCATCAGAATACATTAAAATTGACAACAGAACGCAATTGATCTCTCCCGCTTTAACAGCCTTTATGGGTAGTTTAACCCTTTACCAAACACAAACTTTTCGACTGTCCCAAATTGAAAGAACTTGCAGACGACATTTCAAAATGTGATGAAATTGAAAAATAATCTTCAGATAGTTAGAGCCATTTCTCCTTTTCACACAATGTTTTCTAGTCATCTGCAACAAACTGATCAGATGTCATTATTGTTTGGTAATGGTTAACTGTTACTTTAATTTTGGAATTGGTCTACTTAAATAGCATAAGATTACATTCAAATTGAGGACAGCATGCCAATTGGTCTCTCTTGCATTAGCAGCCTTTATGGGCAGTTTAATCTGGAGTTTTTCTCCCTCTATAGTGGGAGAGCTGTCACAATATGACTAAAATACTGTTGGTGTGATGTTAAACTCAAAAAATGAAAACAAAACCGACAGGTTTGACTGCTAAGTAAATTGCTGTTTAACAAGTTGATTAATGTGCTTACAGAAAAGAGTTAGAGAGTGTGAATGAGCAACTCAAACAGAAGGAGATTCAGCTAAGCACCTTTGGTAAAACACTGCAGGAACTAGAGGCTGTCACAAGGTGAGGAACATTTTTCAGACATGGCTCAATGAAATGATTCGTTTGAGTACCAAAAGTATACAGTTCTTTCATGGTCATTTGTGGAACAATCAAAACTGTGGTCCAGAGGTAGAGGGGATGGCTTTTGAACTGTTGACCATAGGCTGTAGGCCGAGGGCAACAGTTCAAAATGTCATTCCTGATAATAAAGGACCACAGTTTTGACTGTTCCACAAATGCCCATTAAATAACTGTTTCATTACCTTACGCATTATATAAATGGGGAGCGACGCGAGAAAACCTACCTTATGGTCAAAATTTTCGATTTTCGTTTTTACAGCGATTATTTTAGTTCGATTTTCCTTTGTTAAAATGATATAAGTCTCATGTAAATGCGTCAAGTAATACGGTTCCTATAAGCGTTCAAAGACGTCAGGTAAGTAGAGAAATATCTCGCGAATGACGCGACGTCAGCGTTTTGGCAAACGGCGTAATCTAAATCGACGTTTGAATTTTGAAGTTACCACATCTAAGCTCTTCATTATATGGAAACACCTTTCTAGTTCATCCTGGTACTTAAGTTTACGCAACAAAACTGTCATGTTTAGATTAAACTCAAAGAAATAAAAATCCAACTAAATTGGTTGACATATAGATCAAAGAACATTAAACACTACATATCTAGCGATCAACAAATAGACTATACAGGTCTCTTCTTGTAAAATTTCTTTTTCACTAATGGCCAGGGATCAGGAAAATGCCGGTTTTGGACCGATTTCGGTTGTGTCGGACCGATTGCAACTGGCGATTTTATGAAAAAATTGGTCTGGATATCACAGACAGATATGGAATTCTACACACTTAACAATACACGTTTCTCTGTTTTCCCAAAATCAATCCGTTAATTGTAATTCCCATGTAAAACAATGTCTTCAGCGTGCATTTTGGGGTTTGATTATGGAAACTAATCGGCACACTTGATTGAGAAGTACAAATTACATGTTTTAAGCTCGAGAATTGATTATTTAACAACATTTGGTTCATTTTTAATGGCACATGGTAGATTGCAAGAAATCAAGGACTATTTATGCATGGTGTTCTGTTCCATGAAAAGTTTGCTTCCCTCGCTGATTTAAATGTATTCTATAAACATTGAACACTTTTCATCATAAATGTAAAGCTTGAAGAATCAGGTGGTTTTTTGAAGATGATAAACAACGAACAGATCATCCTGTCTGCTTTTTCTACATTAGTTCTTGAAAGATAACAATTCAGAAACAAATTGAAATATATTCAAAATGTATTTGATGTGATGTCAAATCCAATGTTCATTTGCTATTGCCATCTAAGTATAATGTATGGTTTAGAGTAGGAAGGACACAGAGAATATGTCTTTTTTACCGTAGCGAAGAAGTATCGTTGGGAAGGCTGTATCTAGGATCGATTGGGATTTGGAGATTTACCGATCCCTGCTTATCCCATCTGTATGCCACATATGCCACCTGGGCTCTAGTTTCGGAGTCGTTGCGGCGACACTTTAACGTTATGTGAGCTAACACAAAGTCAACTAAACACATAGTATGACCAGTTCTATTGAAGTCAATTCTATCATTAGTATACGCATAAAACACAGAGCCGCATGTGCCGATCGTTTCAATTAATATTTGATGTGCGTGCATATTTGTTTCATTGCGGAGTATACATGTGTTATATTGCGGTAATTGTCCAAAAGTCAATAATTGAAGAAGTTTTTTTTTTTTTTCATATTTGAAAAGAAAATATTTTTCCAGTCAAAATGAGTTGTAAATCCGAGACCTACATGAGACTTGCATGTGGTATAGTATCTTTCTGTGCTGCCCTGACACCACCCTCCAAATAAGGTAGCCAACGACGAACTTATTATTTTGCCCCAAAATAAATACAGTGTAAGCTGTTTATGTAAAGAAAAATAATAAGCTATATTATACAAATTGAAATGCATAATCGAATTGATAAAGATGTCAATAGAGATGAATATTGTGTTTGTTCACGAGTCAATATTATCAGGTCAGCAATGGGAGTTACGGACCGGTAACCGGATGCCATATAATATTGTGATGTTGGGCACTAACCATATAACATGCAGCTGCTTGACGAATCATCAGGTCATAAATACGTTATGACATATGGCGCCATTCTCTACCTGTTATCTGTCGCTAGATATTGATTTTCCGCTTTATTTCCCTTTTTCGCGTTTTATTTTCATTTTTTTACTTTTGATTTGATTCCATATCACTAACAGGCTATACAAAATAGATGATTTGTGTCTTTGTGTAGGAATGGTTATCGGGATAGGCTTCGGATTTTTATCCAATTGACCTTCGTCTCACCGGATAGTATTCATACGCATTGCCCGATAATATTTCCGATTCACGAGACAAACCATCTACAGTCCAACTTGTGTTAAGCAAACCATCCTTTTAAGCACACAACCTGTCTTAAACAATCACTTCAGAAAGTCCCATTGTTGGATTTATAGTGTACATCAATTTGTATTAAGCAGCCAATTTTCTCAGTCCCATAGGCTGGCCTCTAAACACAAGTTGGACTGTATTGTCTAAATATCACTATGATACAGTAAGTCAGTCATGTCACTGTATTTAGTTAAACTAGCTATGTTTCTTGTATCGCATAACCAGTGGAGGACAATATTCACCAAAGGTAACATACAACTGTGTAGGATTGACAGACAAATAAAGAATGTCTAAATGATTTATGAAAAATATTGTGAGTCAAAAAAGATCTACATTAAAAATGGAACGGATTTTGTCTGTACTAAGATATGTGAAGTACCACGACAGTTATTTGGATGCATTAAGCATACATCGTGATCTTATTCATAATGCTCCAGTACCCAGTACCCAGGAGATAACGGAGTCTGGTCCGTTTGTCTTGTTGCCATCTTTCCCGACGGTCTGATCCTTATCTATTAGAGAACTGACCTGCTTTGACTGGTTATCTATGCAGACTCCAAACAGTTAAATCTTTCTAAGGAAGAAAGATAGACCGGTCCTGTTGGTAGGGCATATCATGGAAGCCTCACGTTTTGATTTAAGTCAAAGGTGAAGTGCTCGAATCTTTGCGATGTTTCGTGACCGATGTATTTCCACAGGAATTATTGTCTTTGAAGCTGCTTCATATTATCAATGGATATATCGTGGAATAGTGTTAACGTTTCACCACAAACATCTATTCCATTTACACGGAAGGTTGACCCATCTCTCTGCCTTTTCCCCCCGCCTTTGTTGAGCTCCGTGACCGGGATCTGTAAGAGTGTCATGACTTTCAACTCTTTTTCATGATTTAAAAAGGCTAGAGGATGAGCGACAAAAATTATCATTTGTTTGGCACTTTAGTTAACATCCTTGACCACACTATTGGGTGCAAAAATCCCCAGAATAGGGGTCCTGGTCTGTAGGAGTAATGAGTAAATGATTCATCCTTACTGGTGGCCGCAATTTATGACCTAGCCCGATCACCGATGCTCTAAATTCACTTCCGTTATCAACTACTGGGTGTCTGCTGTCGTTTTCCTTGAAAACATCCTCTAACAAGTCCTGACATGTGGTTGGTGTTCTTTGAAAGTGGTTTGATCAGAAAATGAGTTTCAAATAAACTTGATTCAACTAGGAATACAAGAATGAGAAAAAAATTGTCGGAAACATTATTGATATGTTTACTTTCCTGATCGCAGCTTAGATTTTAATGAAAATGAGTATCATAGTAGATCTAAATGTTATAAATATAGTCAATGGATGAAGAATGATTTTTACTCTTTACTTCAGTTCCTTCCTAGACTGACACATTTTACCGATGGTTTAAGGATTAAATGTTCAAATAATAGATCTATCGCGTTTGAAAACAGCGGGGAAACTTAAACAACGCCGTAATAAATGACGTCACTTTAACAGCGATTTATCGATTATTGCGCGTTAAACCATAAGGTGGGTTTTCTCACGTCGCACGTCAAATGTTTATTTGGAGAACACAGGCACAAAAAGCAACAATTTTCCTCATCACTTTTTTTTTATTCACTGGAAAAAAACAAGTTTTATATTAAATTTTGTCAACAGGATTAAAACTCTATCACTTTTAACCTTCGGAAAATACCGAATAATGCCAAGCGATATGCAGGCAATCCAATGTGTAAACGCTTGTGACATCATGTCTCTATTCATAGATTGCAGGCAGTCAACAATTCAAAATGTTGACAAGTCAACAGCCTGTAGTGCAATTAGATAACCAAAGTATGACAGCTTTCCATTTTCTCTCTATAAAACAGCAAAAAATAAGGAATTAACATTCATATAAAGGTTTTTTATGATTAATCCTGCTACCCACAATATGGGGTGTAGAGAAGCAATATGTTAGCTGGAAATAGAAATAATTCTCTAATCTGGACATCTGTTAATGCATATCTACACTCTACACATTTGACCATTTTTCAAAGTTTTCAAATATTTGCTTTGATATGTATATGAATTAAAAGTTTCTTTATCTAAATGTATCTAAAATTAGGTATCCAAGTGACCATCCAAAGTGTAGTGTAATGAAAAAGAAACTATTTCTATGAAGAATCGAATAAATGATATTTAGTTGAAATATAATTTATTGTAAAATACTTTTACAATTGGATTCAGATGCAAGCTATAATCTTATTAAGTCCCTTTCCTTTTTAATGATATTTTCAATCCTCTAATTTGATGTTGGGGAAGGCACCACTTAAGATTTGGTCCATAGAATGGTTTTTGTGAGAAAAGGGACCAAATAAACTGTTACGGTATATATCGTTTAATTCTAACTTTTTGTTCCATTTCAGAGAGAAAAAGGCAATAGAAAGTCAGTTCCAACGACTGGAATCTTCCTCAGGTGACTCCAAGTTACTGCTGGAGGGTCAGAGAAAGGAGATTATGACACTGAATGAGAGTCTGGCTAAGTTACAGGTTTGGTTTTATTTTACAGATCTCCCATTCCAATATTCAAATTCTTATATTCAAAGACTCATATCAATTAAGAATTTATACCCTTTCTATATTTGTAGAATGTGAAATTGATAAATTTCACCTCTCCCCAAATTCATTCATTTAGGTTTTGCTTATTATAGTGTCATACCTAGTGAAAGGACTAGCTAGTTTGGCTTATGATACACTTTTCACTGATAATACCAAGTACCTCCAAACTTCTAATACTATGCCAAGTGCCAAGTGCATATAAGTTGATAATTATTAATTTAACTAGCTTACAGGTCACTAACAGGCCATTTTGGAACAAGTTCCACGAGAAACATTTTACAGGGAAAATGTGAACAGTTCCCATGGGGTCAAACCTTTGACCTCCCTGTCCCAAGGTGAATGCCTTAACCACTAGGCCACGGTGATGGATCATTTATATCATGTGACATTGAACGAATAATCCAAGCAACAACAAAAACTCCAAGGACAAATTGCATAATCGAGCAATCAAAGAATTATGCTGATATATATTGTTATATTTCAGGAGAAAACAATTCATATTGAATCAGAGAACTACAGCTTGGAATCCCAACTGAAATCTGAGAAAGAGAACTCTAACCGGGAGGTTCGCGAGCTTCAACTTATGGTCAAGGAACTGAAATCACAGCATGAGAACGAACGACATTACCTCAATGAAAACCTTTCCCAGGTATTGTCAAATCTCATGTATTATATATATTGAGGGTTTAGTACAATACTATAGTAAGTGCTTCATGTTTATGAAGCACTTACTGTAGTATTGTACTGGACCCTCAATATAAAGGATGTGATTTTCTCTAAAGGGTAGCATAAGGGAGCCGGAGTGGTGGGCTGATGGTGCAGGGTTTTCCCTTGATGCCTTGTTTTCTGCTGATCTTTGGGTCTTACAACCCCTTATATATACAATGTACAGAATTTTGAATGAAAAATTGTAACATTTATGGGTCATATCCTTTAATTTAGGGTTGTTTACTACACAAGTTGGGGGTCAAGAAAAACCCTGGCTTATATTCAGAGCTCTCTTCTTTATACCAAAAGAGAGTCTACTTATTATCCCGAATTGGAGCACATTCCAATAATGTGAAATAGCAAATGAAAATATGGCTTGAAGATATGCTATTAAAAGGATAGAAATTGTTGATAAAAAAATTGCATAAACTTGTCCTTAATCAATAACTATTTGGAAAAATTTCTCCACTGACCAGTAAAATAAAAGTATTAAAGTTGTTTGATAAAGTGATACAGAATAGTTGACTTCTTCAACCATCTCTTTAATGTTTAAGTTCATAAAAGGTCAGCACTGAAAGAATAGATAATAATTAGTGCAAATTAAGATATTCTAACAAGTGTTTGTTATAAACATTGCTTGATTCAATTGTGACAAAAAGAGAAAGTGCACAAAAGTCATTGCGAGATTCTTCTTACATTACATTGTACTATGCATTTATAGACACAGAATCGTCTAAGATCTGTAGAAACCAGTTTGGCATCAACGGCGACCGAGCGAGATCAGTTGAACGGTCACCAGAAGATAAAGGAGAGAACGATAGAAGATCTGAAAGCACAGCTCTCAGATGAGACCACTGGCAGAGCGTTGGCGGAGAAATCTGTTGGTACTCTTAGACTTCAGCTGGATGATGCTAAAAATGCTAAGGTAATCTTTTTAGTATTTTATTTTTTAAATTGCTTATTTATCATGGCTTTTTTGTTTTATTTTTCTCTTATTTCTCCGTATTAGCCCAATGACATTTTGTAACTTAGTACTAGGTTAAAGAAATATTTGACTTTCTCGAAAAATTTCACACAATAACCAAGAAATGGAGAAAGTTTACCTGGTCTCTTGACAAATGCCTTTTTGTTTTGACAAACAATTGTAGTTTGGATGAATTAAGTTCTTCTACTTTCTTATAAAGCTTATCACACGATAAAGCATATTCTATATCAAACCTTTGAAAAATCTACACAAATTTGAAAAGTAGTGAAGAAAATGGGAATTTTGTTTTATGTTGAAAACAATCTGATAAGCGGAAAATCATTAGATATACGATAGAGATTTATATTCTTATAATTAACTTTTTGTTTTACAGAATGTAGCCGAGGCAAGGTTCACAGAGATGCAGACACAGTTGAATAAAGCAGAGACTCAGTATAAAACAGAGCAGGAGAAGAACCATCAGTTGATGAGTAAAGTACAGGAGCTTCAGGCTGTTACTCACACTACAGAGACCAGTGTTCGGGCCAAATCAGAGCACCTGGACTCTTTACAGGTAACCAACTACTGCAATGGGAATTATGAGATGGAGGGTCCCTTTTGATTGGTTTACGTATTGCCAATGGTTCTTCCTGGCTTAACTGGCCATTGCAGGTATAGTAACCAACTACTGCACATAAGGTCCCTTTTGATAGACTGGGAACCAGTCTCCCATCTGTCAAAAATAGGGACTGATATGGAACAAATTTACCAGGCAGAAATCTAGCTGGTAATGAGGGAAGGAAAACATCATACTGTCCTTGGAGATGAATGTTTGTCAATTGAAACGAACGCTTGGCAGTGATATGAAGTTTCTTTCATGGAAATATTGGTCTAAATGATTTCAAATTGAAAGTTTGACAAACAATTGATACAAATCAGTGGCTAATTAGAGTCTTATAAAGGACTGTCTGCATTGAATTAGTTTGATATATATCTCAACAGTCTCGTTTTTTCTTTGAAATGAATTTCCATAATTTATCTTTTCTAAAATAGATGATAGTTTTCCGGCACTCATCTTACATATTATTCTAATTACACAATTACACAATGATATTATTAAATGTATATTTTACAGAAAGAAACAATGAGATTAAAGCAACTGATAGACAGCCAAAAGCAGAGCCATTTAGGGAAGATGAAAAAATCAGCATTGGAATTCAAACAACAGCTGTAAGTATTCTGTTTTGTAGGGACTTTTCACAGTCTTTCTTATCTATTCTACAGAAATATGCATTTTCACATCTCTTACAAACACAATTTTAAAATGTCATGAATATTTTAAGAATTCTGTTTAAGGTAATCATTGATATTGACTATGAATACCTCTATATAATTCTTCACACGGGACTTTATGACTGCTTTAAGGACATGTTTTATAAGAAAATAATCCTTTCATAGAATTTTCTAAATTTTTGATATGTTATCTAAATTTGTATTGTAAATTCAAAAAAGAAAAGCAAAGGAGGTTGACAAGTTTTTTTGTAAAATGACAGTTACCATGGTAACCATTTGGGGCAAAAATGTCAAAATGACCATACCATCTTCAAAGGTAATAAAATAATTTCTGGAAGGTTTATTAACACAAAAAACATGAATTCATATATGCAATGCTTTATAATTCAATGTTATTTTAGATTACAACAATCTGAACAATTTTTGTAATCCAAATCAGTTTTTCAAATTTGTGTATTCGACAAAAAACAATGAAAATTGATATATTTATTATAAATAAATGAACATATTTAAAAATTCCTTTCATAGAATTTTCTTATTTTTCAGTATGTGAAGTAAAATTTAATGTTGAAATACAAAATGCAAAAAAAGTATATGTTGACAAGTTAGTTTTTCTGTAAAATGACAGTTTCCATGGTAACTGTATTTGAAAAACATTTATAAAAACAAATAAAAGTAACTTTAAATTTGAAGAATAGAAGCTTGAGGCTTAATATGCATGAGGAATATATAATAATCTTAAGACCATTTTATAGTTCTATGGATAATATGATCGTTCTTTAGAAAAATATTGCATACAGTAAATTTCATCCTAATAAAAACGTTTATCCGACTACTATGCAAGTACCTCTTTGGTAACAGATTATTATCTCCCTTGGATGCCCAGATGAAGTGCGCAGAAAAAACTATTAAGAACTTCCTTAAGTTAAAAGCAACTGCAAACATCATTGGCAAAACTATCTTTTCTTCAAGCTATTGGGTAGAAGAAAAACTTAAAAAGTGAAATTGCTAAGCTATCTGTTGCATTTACATTAAAACCAGCAAATCTAAATAAATAGATTAAGTTTTTACCATAGAATCTTTTTTATCTCTCTCTTTTTTTTTTTTTAGATTCCATTGAGAAATTTTTCTTGGAATACAAAATAATTAATGAATTGAATCTGCTGTCATTTGATAAAAGACTAACTATTTCTAAATTTTTCAGGGATCTTGCCCAGGAGGAGAAAGACAAACTTGCGGTTCAGGTCCAACAGATAGCAGCAGATCTAGACGCCTGCAGGGAACATTTGGCGATTAAGAATAAAGAAAACCTCAAGGTGGGTGGAGTTACTTTCATCTTAACCCATTACCAAACAATAACGACATTTGACCAGTTTGTTGCAGACGATTCTGGAAAACATTGTGGGAAAAGGAGAAATTGCTCGTTAAGAGCAATTTCTCCTTTTCCCACAATGTTTTCTGCCCTAATAGACGATTTTCAATTTTGTCAAATTTTGAAATGTTGTTCACAAACTCTTTCAATTTGGGACAGTTGAAAATTTGGCTTTTGGTAAAGCGTTAAACTATTGATACAGATAAAACATATTATGGGATGATGATGAACTTCAACATTCGTTCAATTTGAGTATTTATTAACATTTTAACTCTACAAAATGACTAATTTGCTGTGAATGGAGAAAATTATACAAATACCTACATATAAAAAAAGATTGATAAAAGATGTTTAGTTTAAAGTAAAGCACAAAGTTCTTTGGAGAAAAAATTGAAAAAATGGCTGCAGGTTAATCTCTGTTAGTGCATAAAGAAAAATGAGCTTGTTTGAGAAAGTTAAAGTAAATAAAGTAATCAAGTGTTTGTGACAAGTGTATAATTCCCCTTCTTTACAGCTTCAAGAACAAGCTCTAACACTAGAAGACAGTCTCAGGGAGAGTAAAACCAAGCAGAAACATTCAGAGGACACTCTTAAAATAGAACTAGAGAAACAAGAACAACTGACATCAAGGTAGGAAAGGAGACAGGGACATTTGCTTGACTAAACTGGGCTTCATGTGTATACAGTCAAACTTGTGTTAAGAGGTCATGGAAATGAGAAATTGCCTGTTAAAGATAGGTTGGCTGCTTATCACAAATTGATGAACACTTAATCTAACAATGGGACTTTCTGAAGTGGTTGTCTAAGACAGGTTGGCTGCTTATGAGGGTGGTTGCTTAATGCAAGCTGAACTGTACATGCATTATCTTTGTATTGTGAATCCCTTCCTAGATAACTATGCATTTATAGATCATTATATATATCTTTGAAAACTTATTTTTTATACAATAAGGTCATAGTTATCAGTTATGAATAGCCAGGGGAAAGCTTCCTGTTATGACAAAGTTTATTACACATTGGCCAAGATAAAAAAACAACTCAATCTGTTGCATTGCTGACTGGCATCCAATTTTCCAAAGTTTAAAACATGCTATGGCATGACCAACATTGGTTATAAATCTTTCTTTGATATGTTTTATCTGGCTTATTTGTCTTTAATAACTGGGGGTATTAAAGTGGGAAAATAATCATTGGTTTAGAAAAAATCTTGACTACATGTACAGACCTGGATACACAGATAGGTGCAATGACCACAATGAATAATAAATATGATAAGCGATTGTGAAGAGTCAAGGACTTTGAGATGAGACATCAAGGGTTCAAATCCAGCTAATGGACTTGATATTTTTTAAACTTTGACAATGCCTAGTTCCCTAGACGATCAAGGGTATACTTACCAAGGTAAGACAAATAGCTTGGTCACAAACTGCTTATGGCCTGTTTTGACTGAAAGAGCATACCATACTAGACTATTACATATCGAATCCAGTTTAATTAAATGACATGGTTTTGTTATCAAACACAATCATGTTTATTGAAATTTAAGTATTATTTTATTCATTTTGTTTTTAGTTCAGTTCTTGGTTTTATAGTTGATGAAGAAAGGTAAGCTTTAGCACCGGTGATTGGAGATAATTCTATTTAGGGGATGGTTTTGCTTGAAAATATCAGCAGTAAAGGGATAAGTCTGACAGATTTCCCCTGTACCAACTACTAGTGAGGCGGTGTGACATCTCTTTGAGAGACATTTGAAGTCTACAAATCGATGGTTCAGCGCAATACTATAGTAAGTGCTTCACGTTTGTGAAGCACTTGCTATAGTCTTGCGTTGAACCCTCGAAATGTTGTATCTACAAATTGTAGATATAACATTTGGCAAGTGAAGAGACCTGGCGTTTAACATCTCTATTTTATTATTTTCAATAGAATTAAAAGACTTTGTGGTTGTTCATAAATAGCTGTTTCTAAAATGCATATAACAAATTATGATAAAAACGAGGCAATCAGTATTTTCGTAAATTTTTTATCATGGAGCCTTTCATTTATCATAATTCCAAACTCCATATGAGTCAATTATTTTAGAAAAGAATTGAGTAAACACCAGCTGGGTGTGACAGATGGGCTTGTTGGTGATTATCTTATCACTCATGTAGTTGTTCTCCTAGACTCTTCTCATACTTTAAGTCATGTGACATGGTTTATTAGGTATTGTTTTGTACAAAGGGGACAGGTCAGGCAATGCATGTTTATTTATTATACATAGGGTGCTGTTGATTCACTAAGTTATGAATGCTAAAATATATCTTGCAAATATCAGAGAAAGTGTTGTGTAAGTATACAGGAACAATAAAAAATGTTCAGGATATTTTTGAATATTTTATGGTATAGGGTGTTTTTCACTTTTCATTTTATAACTGCACACATTTCTACAGATATTTTAGCCATTTTGTTTGATTTATATTCATGTCCTACAGTTTTTGAAAATAGGAAGAGGGTTTTTGTTTGGCATTGGGTTTTTTATGCATTGAATACCAGCTTGTACCAATCCTTCCTACTTAAAAGACATCTTTTGGGCCTTTTTGAAATCCATCTTTGTATTTGTCGGGCGGCTGTCAAGATACCAAATTGAATTGTGATTTAATTTTTTTTGACAAATTTAATGAAAGGTTTTTTCTTTTCCCATTTCCCAATATTGGATGCATGACTGTTACAACTGAAAGGAAGTAATGCTAGTCAAAAGCGTAGTATAATGAACTTAATTTTCTTTGATAGTCAGCAGAGAATTAAGATCATTTTGATTATTTGAGGTTTAATGCTGGAGCCAGGCTAAAGAAATTCCTCCCTTGTCTGGAACTCTACCCGAAATCTACAGCTTTTTTTATTTGGGAAGGCTAGTATATTGGCAATGGATAATTTTGTTCAATTATACATTGGTTGTGACACATATCAGTAAACCTTACATACATTAATCACTCTTGAACCTTGGAGTGCAAGCCTCATTTATAAGGTTCCTAAAAGTAGCCTTGTCAATAGAAATAAAAGTGCATGACAAATTATTATTTTAGAATAATGGCGTTTAGACAAAGTTACATGAATACACCTTCAAATTGAATGTCTATTATGAAATTCTCGGTTGAATATTATTTTTAAGTAGCTTTGAATAAATGATCTTTTGCATATTATTTATAGATAATTTTGTCTTTTTTAAGATTTATCTCCCTCTGATCCTGGTTACTTAAAACAGTGAAAAGTATGAAGCATAATGTTTATGGTCTGATCGAATCTTTTCATAGGACTGTACTTACATAAACATACAGTGATTTGGCAATCATTTGTTGATATTTTTTGACCATCTAATGTTTTGTCATTACCTTGACCAGCCTTTATCGACTGATGAATTAGGGGTATTCCTTCATCTATGATGAACCAGCATTGCAGTATAACGGAAATACTATTAATGCTATGGAAAAAAAACAATGACACAAAAAAGCAATCATATGGTCTAATTGAGGGTAAAAAAACCTGTTAGTTACTTTAGTATGGAAAAAAACACAAACAAAACACCTTTAACAGTCCATTTCATTCTATTTGCAAACGCAGTTGATCGAGTCATTGACTGAATTCAGATTTTGTTATGACCCAAATATGGATTATAGTCATCATATCATTTTCTTTTTGACATAATGGATTATTAAAACATGTAAGCATTTAAGAGAGGATAAATAAAATATGATATTTATTACAGGTTCAGAGATCAAGATGAAGAATTGAAGAGGTTACGCAACTTTTTGGCCAAGAAGGTGGAAGAATCAGGAGATGCTGATAAATCTATGTGGTAAAATTTCTTATGCTTTCTCATCCAATAATAACAGTAGTTTATTTTTGACATTGATTGGTATTTCAAGTTTTCCTCATGGATAAGGAAGCACAATTGTGTCTTATTATCAAAATTGCAATATCACCATCCAGCACAGTGGTCTAGAGATAGGGTATTATATGGAAGTTTGCCAGCTCATTAACAGTCTGAGATTTATACTAAAAGACAATGGATGTATATGACTTACTTCCACTGCACTCTATGTTTTTTAGGCAGATTAACAACAGGAATGTTTGTTCAAGGTCTTAATGGTATTACTAGTTTGGACCTAGGGATCATTGTGATTTAACTTGAAATTGTTGAAAACAGTGTTAAAGATTTAACTTCAGTTAAGATTATAATCTACATCATTGTTATGATTATGGATTGTAAGAAGTGAAAAAACATCCTCTGCAATAGGTAAATTGGATAACCTACAACAACTCAAGTATTATAGTTAAATTAAGTTTACAAACATAATTCCATAATAGGTATATAGATGGAAATCAATTCATTCAATAGAATACAAGCCAGATCAGGAAAATGCAGGAGAGGTATTGAAGGGGTTTTGGCTGTTTCTCGGACCAATTGGGATTCAGAGATTTTCCTGATACAAGTTATATGTATTACATGAAATCTAATATAAATGACAACTTCAAGATCTTCATTGAAAAGCTTGTACTTACAGGCATGACATGAACAGGGTAATACAAGAACTCAGTAAGCAAATGGCCAACCACCTTGACGCTCAGAAAGCAGGGGGCGGTGCCAAAGATGGGGAGGGACAGTCCCTGGTGCGCTTCAAAAAACAGATAGCGGAGTTACAGGGTGAACTTAACACGGAGAAATCCCTCCACCAGATCACAAAGACGTCTCTACAGGCGCTGGAAGAGGACTGTCAGAGGTTGAGGCATCAACTACAAATGTGGAGAAAACGGGATCCACACTCCTCGGAGAAGTATGTGATATTTACCGTATTGGTTTAACCCTTTACCAAATGGCAAATTTTCAACTGTCCCTAATTGAAAAGGTTTGCAGACGACATTTCAAAATGTGATGAAGTTGGAAAATAATCTTCTGATAGGGTAGAAAACATTGTGGGAAAAGGAGAAATCACTTTTTACAATCAATTTCTTCCTTTTCCCTCAATGTTTTCCAGAGTCATTTTCAACAAACTGGTTAAATGTTGTTATTGTTTGGTAATGGGTTAAATCTTTCCTCTAATTTCAAACAACGATGTTTTAGCTGAAATAATATTTAGAAGCAATGTGACAATAAGAAAAGTTGCTCATATTGCTCATATTGAGCAACTCTTCCTATTGTCACATTAGTTTAAATTGAGAGTTACTGTATGCTGGAACCATGAAGATGGTGAACCATATCCAAGACATATCATATTAAGTTGCATCACAGGGAATAGAGTATTGATAGTCTTTTCCAATGGCTTAGTCCTCTAGCCCTAGCAATTATAGTTGTTTTGAAGCAAGTATTTATAGTGTTATGTAGAATTAAGTTCATATACTGCTTAAGTGTTGTGAGTGCTTCAAATTGAAATAGGTTTCTGTAAATTGACTAACTTAACTGCATTGTCGATTAAAAAAAGGAAATAAATAAGGTCATATTTTTCATGTAAGGGAGATAAGTATGACTGTGATATATTATCTCCTTTCATAGAGAATACATTAGTTTTTATGAGATTTACTGAAGTTCAATGGTTCTACCTATATGGTTGATTGAACCTTGATTGGCAATTAACATAAATTGAGCCTCCCTTTTACTCTTATGACATGATGTTAAGATCAACCGGTATGCAAATCAAACTTAGTTACGACTTGATATCATTCTTTTATCATAATGCTTATGTTATTTGTTGTTTTAAGATAGAAGGGTATATTTCACTGTTTTTTTCACTGTCGTACATGAAATGCTGGTTTATAAGAAGGTCTAAACACTAAAGGCTCCTGCGTGGCCTATTGCCTAAGTTGGCGTCCTGGAATACAGTGATGCTAGTTTCGAGCCCTGCCGGTATGTCTGTTTTTTCTGGAAGTGTTGTTTTGCAAGACGCTCTAGAGCCCTAGCCTAGTACTAGTGAATCCAGGACAGCTAAAGTACAAGCTAATAATTGTTGACTCAGTTTTGAACCCAATAAGATAAGATGAAAGGAAAAGTGAAACACTTATATGGGGTTGTAATGTCAATTCTAATACATACTCATTTATCTTGTGTAGGATGAATTCTAATCATGCTAAAAGGTATACTGTTTAGTTGTATCACAGTTTCTTTTTATTTGAGTCAAATATTGTAAAAAAACTGAGCCAATTCAAAATCATCACTATGCTAAAAGCTAAGTTTGTTTAATAGCCATAAAAACCTGACCTGTATGGATGGATCTATTTTAAATAGTCTCAGAAAATTACTCCTCTTATTTAGATCATTGGTTTGTTAACCCTTATAGTGCTGCAACCAACTTCATGCTTATGCAAACAGGTAAGATCCAGGACAGCCGCCAAGTTAATTGGCGGCTGGCCTGCGATCTAACCTGTTTGCTACTCTGATTACCTTTCCTCAACAAAATTAAGCAGATATCTAATGTTTTGGAAAGCAGATAACACAAAAACCTATTTTAAGTAAAACACCCAGCATTTCAAAGGTTAAAGCTACCAATGATTAAGTAAACTGTTTCTTCAGGGTGAGTGATAATTCTTAAGCATTTTCAAGAAAACAGAGCAAATGATCAGTATGGAAATGATTTAAATATATTGCTTATTACATATTTTTCTAAGTCCAATCTGTTCAAATTATTTGAGTTATAAATTAATACTTGGTCCAAATTTGGTCATTTATCAGTATTTTGAATATTAGTTTATGCCATTTCCTGTTTAGCTAATCTTGATTTTAAACTATTTGCATTATTTGATGGACTTGAATCAAACTCAGTTTTCCTTCATATTACGACTCATTCAGTTTTGTTGCCATGCTGCATGCCATGTATCTATGTTATTAACAGACATGTAAACTCCAGAGTCAAAGGTATATTGTCCCATTTTTCCATCTAATGTCCCTTCTTTACTGACTTTGTCACATTTTTGTTAACAATCACTTGTTGGCAGCCAAAAAGCTGTTGAATGAATTGTCACAAATTATCACATGATTTTTTTAAAGTTTGCCAAAGCAGACTTTTTTGGAAAAAATATATCTATTCTTTTTCCAGCTGATTTGATTCAGTTTCTTTTGTGACAGTGTACCTATTAACAGTTCACATATTGAAAAACATTTTAAAATGATTTAAATAATCTTTTGATATTTCATGTTTTCTTCACATATTGACTAATTCCATGCAGTCATATACAACATCGAAGATTGTTTCCAAGATGAACTATTACACACTTTCCAACCTTAGCCCATTACCAAACAATAACGACATTTGAGCAGTTTATGGAAGATGATTCTGGAAAACATTGTTGGAAAAGGAGAAATTGCCCTTAAAGATTTTGAAATGTCTGCAAACTCTTTCAATTTTGGACAGGCCAAAAGTTGGCGTTTGGTAAAGGGTTAATCCCTCATTTGAAAATTCTTAACTTACCCCACCTTCTGCAGAAGGCTTCTAATCATTGTGATAGGAGGACAAATTGCTCCTTATGTGCAATTTATCCTGGTTTCAAAATGGTTTCTTCAAAAAAAAAAAAAGATTTGTTTTTCTGGCCATTTCTGTCATCTGCTGTTGTTTTTTAACTTTGACCTGTCAAAAATTTTACATCAAGAAATCAGTTAAGCATCTCCAGGTCTTTGTTTTATTTTTAGCTCACCTGAGCACGTAGTGCTCAAGGTGAGCTTTTGTGATACCGAGATGTCCGTCGTCCGTGCGTCCGTGCGTCCGTGCGTGTGTCAACAATTGCTTGTGAACACTCTAGAGGCTACATTTATGATCCAATTTTTATCAAAATTGGTCAGAATGATTGTCTCAATAAAATCTTGGCCAAGTTCGAAACTGGGTCATGTGGGGTCAAAAACTAGGTCACTAGGTCAAATAATTTAAAAAGTTTGTGAACACTCTAGAGGCCACATTTTTGGTCCAATTTTGATGAAAGTTGGTCAGAATGATTGTCTCAATAAAATCTTGGCCAAGTTCGAAACTGGGTCATTTGGGTCAAAAACTAGGTCACTAGGTCAAATAATTTAAGAAGTTTGTGAACACTCTAGAGGCCACATTTATGGTCCAATTTTGATGAAAGTTGGTCAGAATGATTGTCTCAATAAAATCTTGGCCAAGTTCGAAACTGGGTCATGTGGGGTCAATAACTAGGTCACTAGGTCAAATAATTTAAAAAGCTTGTGAACACTCTAGAGACCACAATTATGGTCCAATTTTTATCAAAATTGGTCAGAATGATTGTCTCAATAAAATCTTGGCCAAGTTCGAAACTGGGTCATGTGGGGTCAAAAACTAGGTCACTAGGTCAAATAATTTAAAAAGTTTGTGAACACTCTAGAGGCCACATTTATGTTCCAATTTTGATGAAAGTTCATCAGAATGATGGTCTTAATGAAATCTTGGCCAAGTTTGAAACTGGTTCACGTGGGGTCAAAAACTAGGTCACTAGGTCAAATAATTTAAAAAGCTTGTGAACACTCTAGAGGCCACATTTATGGTCCAATTTTGATGAAAGTTGGTCAGAATGATTGTCTCAATAAAAATGTTGGCCAAGTTTGAAACTGGGTCATGTGGGGTCAATAACTAGGTCACTAGGTCATATAATTTAAAAAGCTTGTGAACACTCTAGAGACCACAATTATGGTCCAATTTTTATCAAAGTTGGTCAGAATGATTGTCTCAATGAAATCTTGGCCAAGTTCAAGACTCGGTCATGTGGGGTAAAAAACTAGGTCACTAGGTCAAATAATTTAAAAAGCTTGTGAACACTCTAGAGACCACAATTATGGTCCAATTTTTATCAAAGTTGGTCAGAATGATTGTCTCAATGAAATCTTGGCCAAGTTCAAGACTCGGTCATGTGGGGTAAAAAACTAGGTCACTAGGTCAAATAATTTAAAAAGCTTGTGAACACTCTAGAGGCCACATTTATGGTCCAAATTTGATGAAAGTTGGTCAGAATGATTGTCTCAATTGAAATCTTGGCCAAGTTTGAAACCGGGTCATGTGAGGTCAAAAACTAGGTCACTAGGTCAAATATTTGAAAAACCTTGTGAACACTCTAGCAGCTATATTTATGGTCCAATTTTGATGAAAGTTGGTCAGAAGGATTGCCAAAATGAAATCTTGGCCATGTTTGAAAGTGGGTCATTTGGGGTCAAAAACTAGGTCACTAGGTCAAATAATTTAAAAAGCTTGTGAACACTCTAGAGGCCACATTTATGGTCCAATTTTGATGAAAGTTGACCAGAATGATTGGATTATTTACCATAAGCTTGACTGTCTTAAAATTTTCCAAATTTATTTACTGTTGAAAACCAATAAACGACTTTGAGATACATTTTCCAATTGTTATTATTTTAATTTGCCCAACCAATTGTTACTGTCCCTGCTTTCACAAACCTAAATTTCCTTCATCTTAATTCTCTTTGTCTTGGTGAACATTAACTCAAGAAGACAAATACAATACACATAAAAAAATGTTAACAAGCAAGAGCATTGGCTTAGAGTATTCAATGCAATTAGCACTTAGAAGAGTTTGAAACATACCAACCACTCTGTCTTAAATATACCTCTTTTTCAAACAGAACTCAGGTGAGCGATAAAGGGCCATTATGGCCCTCTTGTTGAATTTTAATGGAAAGGATTTTGTAGAATCTACAAATACTCCCATTAATGACCTTGTATTTTGATTATTATCCTTTATTTCCACATTGGATTTCACTCAAAGCCAACAATAACTTAAACTTTTCACAGCCGCTCAATTCACTATTAGGTACAACACTGGTCAGAAGATGTGAATTATTTACTTATAACAACGTATTGTATTACAGATCTGATTCTCCTACCAATTCAGAAGGGTAACTTTGTCTGTTATATGATTCAGTTATATGAATTACTTGTATTAAAAAGGTTTTAGCGGAAGACTTAAATAAATCCTTCACAAAAGTGAGGCACTCACTATAGTCTTGCACTGAAGCCTTGTTAGGTTCTTATGTTCCGTTTTATCATATTTGATGAGTTTTTACCGCAGGTAATTAATTAGTCAATTATTTATAGTTCTAGAACATTTTGGTTACGTTTTGTAATGTTACATGTAATCTGACTGAGTAGGATGTGGCAAAGATTCTTTTGGGTTGACAGTTCTTACATAATAGTTCACCATATTTGTTTTACATCAATTGTGAAGGAAGCTTAAAGCTTGTTCAAAGCCACTCTCGATGACTGCTTTCTGGATACTAAACCACGGGGATTCCAACCCGGGACCCTCTGTACAAGAGCCCTACGCTCTACCCCTGCACCAATGTCTTAAGAAGACTGTAGATTATCCCGATCCCATTGAATACTTGAAAGTTGAACAAGTGAGCCAGACACATATTATGAAATACTTTTATTTACATACAACATAAACTTAACATCTAACTCAAACAATTAACCTTCAACGAAACTGCCTTTTATAGGTGGTTGGCATTAACGTTGTTTCAGTGCAGAACCGTTATGTGAAGAGCAATGGTTCAGCATGGCAAACGGTTTCTTCTTGAAAATAAGAATTACAAAATTTAACCCTTTCCCAAACAACAATTTTTCAACCGACCCAAATTGAAAGAGTTTGCACATGACAATTCAAAATGTGATGAAATTTGAAAATAATCTTCTGATAGGGCAGAAAACATTGTGGGAAAAGGAAAAATTGCTCGTTTAGAGCAACTTCGCCTTTTCCCATAATGTTTTCTAAAGTCGTCTGCAACAAAGTGGTCAAATGTTGTTATTGTATGGGAAAGGGTTAAGCAAAATTACTTGACGTTGAAACCAATGGGGTCGTCACCTATGTGTAGGAAAATCAAGATCTTTGCAGCACAAGGCAAGGGTTAACACTGCTTGCTGAAGACAAGTTTAACTGTGGAGGAGCGATTTGAAAATTAAATATATTTTTACATAAAAGTTGTTACACTGTTGTTTAATTTTATTTTTTAGTTATATTCAAGGGCAAGATTTCATCAGATTTTCCTGTTCTTGATTCTGCATTATTTGGTTATAGAATGGCAGATTGATGTTTGTTTTTGTTAATTAATCAATTTTCTGTTCTTCCATTTCTGACTATATCCGATACCCTCACTTTACGCTTTAATCTCAAGCTATCAATAAGAGGAGGTTGATTGTTACAAATATAGATTTTTTATCAGGTATTTCTAATGGTTTTTGATTTATTGAAAACTACAAACATGTATATGCAACTTTGAATGTCAAGTTTCTGATTTTAAACACATTTTACAACTATGATCTTTTATTTGTATATTTCTAGAGAACTTTTTGTGGAATAATACTTTTGATTGTTAATGTCTGCTGCAGATAACTTTATTGTGGTAATAATAAAACATATTCATGTTTTTTTTAATCTCTATCTTACAATTTTATTTTGATGTCACAAGTTGTCTATTTATTGCAATTTTGAATCATAAAGAATTATAAAGAGTAAGATTTATGTTTTGCTCAGCTTTTATAAAAAGGTCATTATCCCTAAAGAGATATGCTAATACACCATTTTCCTGGTTTTAATTGATATCTGGTTTAATTTAAAAGCTTTCAAAGGCCATTGCCATAAGTGGATTGCTTTATATATTATATAACCTTTCTTCATTTATAGCATTTTATCCGTACATAATTTTTAAGAGTAATGCGAAGAACTGTTCGATCAATTTTTAGTAGCTGTAAACAAAGTCGCTGTTGTTATGGTTAGACTGACCAATGAGAGGGAAGCATTTCCAATAACAAGGAACATAAGCCAATCAAATGCTTCCTCTTCAGTCTTTGCCATTGTTGATGGAAATAAGTTGGATTGTGCAGAGATAACAAATAAATTTGAGTTCTTCATATTACACAGATGACTATTTTCTGCAACTGGAGGTTTTGTAAATTGAATACCTTAAATTGAAAGATGATAGATATATAACACTGATAGGATACATCTTGTTTATTTTAGGAAGTATATCCTATTTAATTCAAAATGATGTAATGGCAGACTTTTGAAATGATGGCCTTGATCAGCCTATTTTACCCATTTCTAAACAATTATGACAAGTTTGTACTAGACGACTCTGGATAACATTGTGGGAAAGGAAGAAAGTGCTCATAACGAGCAATTTCTCCTTTTCCCACAACGTTTTCTACTCTATCAGAAGATTATTTTCCAATTCCATCACATTTTTAAATTTCGCCTGCAAACTCTTTCTTTTTGGGCAGTTGAAAATTTAGCGTTTGGTAAAGGGTAATTAATTCAGTATGAATGAAACACATTATAACAATCTTTTGTTCATTTTTATCACAGGAAATACAAAAACAGAATGGAAGCCATCAACGCCATCATAGCCAAGTCGCAGTCTCAAGCCCAGGCCCTGCTCGCCTCCGGGGGTTACCTGGGTAATAGCATGTACAGTCCCAGGGGGCAGCCCAATAGGGCGGGGTATGGGAGCCCACAGCATCACGACTCTCCCGATAACTCATACAGCGAAGATCTGTCCATCGCAAGTCTACCACCATTGCATTATGGGTCTCCCACCAAATACCCTTGAATTGTGCAAAAGTGATATCAAACTCAATACTCAAAAGATGTTAATTGAAGTTTAAACACTTTTTTGCAAGTTGAAGTGACTCAACACACCTTTGAAGATGAATGCAGTTTGAAATTGGTTTTAAAAACATGCATTTTCTTTTTTGAGTAAATTCAGTAAATGGTTATGAATAATAAGTTTAAATTGAAAATAAAAGTCCTCTGCTAGATTATAACTCAATACCTTATGCCATGTTTCCTAATAAAAGTCTAGAATGTGTTTATGAAATTTTAAAGAATGTATCATCTGACATGTGGTTAGCAATTAAAGTGTAACCTTGAGATTGAGAGCAAATAAGATTTCGAACGTCCATTTGACACATTCTATCCATTCATATGTTGATATAATATGGCCAGTGAATACAAATAGCCAAAATAAATAGCAAAAACAACGATTTTGTTGGTTAAATGATAGAAAGAAATATAGTTTATAGCCTTTTATTTTGTATACTACCAATTACTAGGGTAGTGTTTTACTAAACATCTTTAGGTTAAAAATGTGCGTAAGTAACAATTCCTTATATTTCAATATTCAGCTAAGCACTATTGAAAAGTAACGCATCAATGGAATTGTTTTTCTGAGATGGATCCAATGACATGTCCCATTACAATATTGTACTCTAATTAAGATACTATCCATGTTTATTAGTTTTGTCTTACGCAAATATTTTCCTTAAGATGTTTTAGTAAAACGGTACACAGGTACACTAAAGGATTAGAAAACCTGGATAAAATTTACGATATTAGCCTTAACATTGCCTTAATTAGTATCTTACAGTGTCATTCTTAGAAATTGTTTTTTTTTTTGTTTTTTTTTAGAAATTCCTTCAAACAAGCAGATATCTTTTTAATCATTTTTTTTTTTTCAAAATAGTTTCCTTTTGACATGCAAAATCAAGTGCAATAATTTCGTTAACTCTCTACTTTAGTGTAAAACTCACAAATGGTTTGCATTAATCCACTGCAATATTTCTTAAAGAATTTAACAAGCAACCATTACTGAGATGTTTTTTTTTTGTGGAACAAAGACATAAGATTTGACTGATTAAAATCGCAGTTCATATCAGCTTTCCAGGGTTGTGTTTCATACTTCAATTGGTTAGAAATTCAATTGTAAATGCACATTCAATTTATTTCATACACAAAAGAACCCTTAAACAATGCCAAAAAGGGAAATAACTTGTTGTGGACAAGTAGGGGCAAAAAGATGTGTGACATTTCATAAGCTTGTGACATTAGTGTTGATCTCTGATCAGCCTGAAGTCTCGTGACTTTCTATCGAATGTTGTTGGTTTATACCTTAAGACAACAAGATAAACTCTTCATATTTTCTGTCGAAGTTTAGATAATTGTAGTGTGTCCTTCTATGAAGAGTTACTTGTTAGGAATGATCTGCCATTGTAATGGTCCAAAGCTGATCTTAAGTAATACATCATGTAGATATTATACCCGACAAAGTTTTTAGTTTGAAAATACAACAAAATCAATGCATATATAAGCATGTTATATACTGGTAAATAAAATGGGGAAAGAGGATTTTAAAAGCAATCATCAAGAAATGTTTTAACTTTTACCACCTGCAGACAACATTGTTTTACTTGAAGCAGACGACTTAAGAAAAACTTTGTAAAGATGTGAAAAACCATTCAGTTCTGCTGTTGTGATATGTGAATGGATTGAAAAAAAGCATTGTGCAAAAGGAGAAATTGCTTGTCACAAGCAATTTCTCCTTTTTCCCCAACACTTTTTGAAAGTCATCTGTTACAAGATGCAAAAATGTGGTGTTGGGTGGTAATGTCTAAACATTTCTGTTAATGAGCATTTTTCCCCTATTGTCACAATACCTTCATCATGAAGGTGTTAAACTTCACTCCAAAAAATGATTTTTAAACTGATGTTTTTAATTGAAGCAAGCCAACATACTTAAGCATGAGGTAACTGGATAAGGAGATTGTTAGAAAGATGCAGTGCTAATGAGAACATTTTCTTTAGATAGGAATGACGCTAACCTGACACTGATCTAGTGTAAGAATTCAGAGATAGTTGACAGTAATGCGATTTAGAAAGACAACTTGAATGTTGATTTCAATTTTCAACAGACTTCAGCAGTTGAATCCATTGATGCCCAGAAGTTTGATTGCCTTAATCTTTTATAAGGGGATTAAGTTATATCTTTTTTTCTAATGGAAATCAGGTCAAAGTATATACATGTTAATCTATTTCCTTATTCTTAATTTTGTGCCTATGAGACAAAGCCATTATGGTCGATGAACTAGAAGAACACTTTTTACATAGTCAGTGTTCTCAATAAGAACAGGCCCCTAGCCAAAGTGACCATTTTACATTATGTTTTGGCTGGTTCAAATTTGAGGAGATGTTAAGAACCCCTATGGATCCCCTCTCCAAGTGGCCTGTTCAATTCTTGTTTGGGCCTGTTCAACCAATTCTTATTGAGAACACTGCATTGTAAATTAGACATATGGATTGGAAACATAAAAATGAAAAAATAGGATAGTAAGAGAGATAAGGCTTGTTTTATAATCCAAGTTCATATGTTAATTATGACCTTATGACCTTTAAGTCAGATATATTGGTATATATTTGTAAAACCAGGCAGTCATAGATGAATACAGATCGGTAATCATACATAGACTAACACTTCTAAGGTGATTTTCTAATGAGCAATTTGTTCTTTTCTTACAAGGTTTTCTACTTGATTTCTAAAGAAGTCCCTGTTTGAGATTAAGCTGTGGTTGTTATCATTTTTGATTTGTCAAAAATTTAGATATAGGGGAAGTAGATATTTTGGTCAGAGGAGCATTCTAATAGGTTCAAGGTTCTGTCAGGCTGAACATTTTTCACTGTCTGGAAAATGTAAGCCATAACAGTCTTATAAAATCTAAAATATGCTTAAAACTTTAGATAGATAACAAATCTTATCATACAATGTACCATATTACAGTAGCTTTGCCTTTTGATATAGAAGATGCGAGCATGTCTTATTACGGTAGCTTTGCCTTTTGATATAGCAGATGCGAGCATGTCATATTACGGTAGCTTTGCCTTTTGATATAGCAGATGCGAGCATGTCATAATTCATCATTTTTGACAATAATGCATCACTAAACAATACTCATATGAATGATAATGCAATATTCCAATGTTTTGCAAGCCTTTCTTAACACCAATATTAATCATCAAAGATTAGCAAAGATCTGCTGATGATGATTGGGAGATTGCAGGTATAGGAAGGTATTTGTATAATTGTGTATGGCTGCCATCTTTAAATCTCTATATGCATTATATTTATTGTACATGTACATCATTTGAAGAAAGCAGCTGAGTCTATTCATCCCATTAATCAATTATACCTTACCTTACCTTACCGCAGCTGTGGCTGAAGATTATTAAACCTACTGTGACAATAAAGATAAATTGCTCTGAATGAGCAATTTATCTTTATTGTCACAGCAGTGTCTTCTCAATATTATAAAAAAAGGGTAATTTTAATAACTTTGTGTGTCACATACTAACTAAGTCCCATATTATAGTAAGCACTTCACTTTTTTGAAGCTCTTACTATAGCCTTGCATTGAAAACTAGAAATAGGTGAAGGTGAAGGTATGCCACTTTTTACTTAACAAGAATTATTATGGCTGTATATTTTTGAGATTCATATTTTAAAACAATGCTAATGCAATGATTAAATGAAATTCAAGCATGCATATATTATGAAACAATTTCTTTGCAATGATAATAAATATACACTGATTGCAACACACTTGAAGTCAAAGAATTTTCAGGTTTAGTAGGAATCAGTTTCTTTGCTTTAATTAATAATGAATATGTATACACTATTTAGCAATATACTTCAAGACCAAGAACATTTCTGGTCTATAGGAATTCATAATAAATTATAAATGTGTTCACTTGTTTGCTTGACTTAATTGTTTTAAAGTTCATGTTTCTTTTCAATAATTTCATTGCAAAACATGAAATATTTTTACCTGTATATTTCAAGAGAACACTAGGTCTCACTCTTTTGAGATATTGATAATAACTATCTAGGCTAGTTTTTGTTAATTGATGAATTCTACAAATATATGTATTTTGTGCCAGTTTGTGTTTTCGATTTTTTTTTAATGATTTGACAAGTTTATTTTAGCATGATTATAGAGCACTTTTATAACAACAGAAAGTTGAGGTCATTAGAAAAGTTTCAATGCAACTAATTTTGAAAGCCTAGGAGAAACGCAGAGGTAAGAAAAAACAGCATTATTTGATAACTGCAATAAAATCTTCATTCATTCACATAATACATGAATGTTCATTTTAGTACAGCTGTACTCAATCATAGAAACGTTGTGACAAAAAGCTATCTCATTAGGTCATTATTACATAACATATAATGAAATGTCCTTAATCTGCCATTTTGAAACTTTTATTTTTCAACTGATTAGTTAAGTTGATCTCTGTATACCTCAGATATCAAAAAGATATCTCATTAGGTCACTATTACATAACATATAGGGAAATGTTCTTAATCCGCCATTTTGAAACTTTTATTTTTCAACTGATTAGTTAAGTTGATCTCTGTATACCTCAGTCATTTTAAATGGAATAGTTTCCACCCAAACCAATGTATACTGAGAATGACCAAAGTTATTTGATGAAAAAATATGTTTCAAAATGGCTGATTATGGGCATTCTACCTTAAAAGTATTTGAGTAATTAAGCTACCTTTTCATATCCATATAAACTTAGTCAATATTTAGTCCGTCCATACTAACATTTTATGTCTCATTAGTTTATTAGTTTTGAATAGATATTGATATGTATTACATTTAAAAGATATCAAAACTGTATATTCGCAACTGTACATTTATAGTCAAATGAAGCATTGTTATCCACATACTATTCTTTCTCAACTTCACAACTTTTACTGCCTTTGAAACAGAATCATTTTTGTCCCAATGCTTTCATTCATTGTTACTCATACATTTTCCAGATGTACTTCCTGCTGATTCTGAACAATTGTCATAAAGTTGTCTTCTACTTATTAATGATTCATTATACGGTAAGGGGCATTATACGGTAAGGTGGTGAGATGGCTCTGCAAATACCCCCCCCCTTATAGTTCTTATAGTTGAGATTGTAAATAATATAACGATCTTACATCTTTGTAATTTAAGGTAAAACAACCTTGTATAGCTATTGATATGTATAACTCCTATTACTCATACATATACATACGTATTTATAGGCAGTCTCCCGACTGACTTACGGAATGCCGTTGGTTCTACCCGCCTTGACCAGCCCTTGTGGGCAGTTGAGTATGGGGTCTTCCTCCATCATTAAGAGTCGGGCATCGCTACATAACTGAAATAATGTTGATGTGATGTAAAACCCATATTAAAAAAAACAAAAAACGTATTTATAACACCCATTTCACTTTAAGACCGGATGTTTTAGGATTCTATGTACAAATTGAATTCCATTCAATTCCAATCTTATCATGTAATATAATATCTGTGATATTAAAAATCCATCATTGTATTGCTCTATCTAATATAAAAGATATCTAATATATTAGTTGAAATTACTATCACTTTTTTTGTTTCCTATGATAGCATTTACACAATAGTTATATGTTTACATTTACGTAGTTTTTGTTTTATTTAGTGTTTTATTTGTGATAGATCTGTGATTTCACTTAATCTTACCTGTCTCAGTTTTAGTAAGTGTAGCATTCCAATTTCATTTTACACAAGGTACCCTATGATACTTCTCATTTCATTCCTTAATATGTGCTTGTATCAACACAAATGCAGTCAATATTTTGTTGAAATTATTGTGACAAATGAGAAATTTCTCATTACAAGCAGCTCTTCCTTTTGTCACACTTATTTCAATCTAATTGTACAAATATGATATTTTTCATACTTTTGATTGCAGTCTGCAGTTGATTGTTTTATATTTCGACTAGTTTCCTAATAAGGTTAAATAGCATTTACATTTTTATCACCTGCACAAAACCTTTTATATTTCACTGTATGAACAACAAATTTCTGACAAATATGAAAAAACATTTGCAAGGAAGCATGATTATGGTGCAATTTGCCACATATTTTCCCGATTTATTTCAGAGGAATTGTACACACATGCCAAAAGTGCATCTGCTGATTCACCCCTGGTAACAACAAAGTTGAATACCTATTTATAAAAGTAATTGATGGTTGATTCTATATTAAAACTTATGTTGTTGTGTTTTCATTCTACTGACTTCTAAATTGATATATTTGAAACCTGTACCCAACTTCCTCAAAGGTTATCTTATCCAGAATAACAAGTGTTAATCTACTTTAGTTTTTGGCACAAATAACAGTTAAACTTTTCAAGACAAATGGTATTTGAAAATTACCCTGCTGATGATAATGTAGTCTATGTCTTATTGGAATTGTAGAATTATCAACTACACATTGACCAAGTATTGTATAATGTATTTAATTGAAGACATGTTAAGTATTATTGTATTGTTAATCAAATGTATTCAATGTTTATTAGTAACTAATCAAAACCCTAGTTTCTATAACTGTTTAGAAGTTAAGTCATTTGTATGTTTCTAAAGAAATTAACTTATGAAAATTAATACTAATGAATATGTATTATTAAAAAATAAACCAAAAATACATGATAAGTTGCTGTTTTGTTGTCTTTTATTATACCGGTCTATCAATAGATGGAAGCTTCTCTTTACATGTACCTACTCACTGTTTTATTACATGTACCTACAGAGCACAATCTGTCAGATAGTCCCTTTAAACCTTTATCAAACGCCAAATTTTCGACTGTCTCAAATTGAAAGAGTTTGCAGACAACATTTTAAAATGTGACGAAATTGAGAAAAAGTCTTCTGATAGGGCAGAAAACATTGTTGGAAAAGGCGAAATTGCTCATAACGAGCAATTTCGCCTTTTCCCACAATATTTTCAGAGTCGTCTGCAACAAACTGCTCAAAAGTCCATATGGTTTGGTAATGGGTTAAGGAAGAACTAGTTTCATTCCAGCCTACCCTTTCAACAGATGATTTTCCAATGGTTTTTTTTTATTGTAAAATGGCATAATAATTATATTACAATGCCTGTCTCATAATTGTTTCAGAAAATGATCATGCTAAACTGCTAACAACCTGGTAACACTTTTGACTTTCCTTTTAATATTAAGAAGACTAGATTTGGAATTAAACTAGCACAACTGTTTTGCCATGCCATTAAACTATCAAACTATCATACCATCCTACTGTCGTGACATTGAATTACCATACTATCGCCATTGAAAGGTCCTGTCATTAAACAATCATACTTTCACCATCGTATTGCCATGCCATAAAACTGCCATTCTATCACCATCGTATGCAATTCTATCATCATAGTACTTTCATACTATAAAACTATCATATTTTCACAACCCTACTGTCATACCATAAACCTATCATTTTATCACCATCATACTGTCATACCATAAATCTATCATAATACCAACATCGTACTGTAATACCATAAAACTATCATAATATCACCATCATACTGTAATACCATAAAACTATCATTATATCACACTCATACTGTCATACCATAAAACTATCATAATATCAACATTGTACTGTAATACCATAAAACTATCATTATATCAACATCATACTGCAATACCATAAAACTATCATTATATCACACTCATACTGTCATACCATAAAACTATCATTATATCAACATCGTACTGTCATACCATAAAACTATCATAATATCAACATCATACTGTCATACCATAAAACTATCATTATATCAACATCGTACTGTCATACCATAAAACTATCATTATATCAACATCGTACTGTAATACCATAAAACTATCATTCTATCAACATCATACTGTCATACCATAAAACTATCATAATATCAACATCATACTGTCATACCATAAAACTATCATTCTATCAACATCATACTGTAATACCATAAAACTATCATAATATCAACATCATACTGTCATACCATAAAACTATCATAATATCAACATCGTACTGTCATACCATAAAACTTTCATAATATCAACATCGTACTGTCATACCATAAAACTATCATTATATCAACATCGTACTGTAATACCATAAAACTATCATTACATCAACATCGTGCTGTCATAGCATAAAACTATCATCATATTAACATCGTACTGTCATACCATAAAACTATCATAATATCAACATCGTACTGTCATACCATAAAACTATCATTATATCAACATCATACTGTAATACCATAAAACTATCATAATGTCAACATCGTACTGTAATACCATAAAACTATCATTCTATCAACATCATACTGTCATACCATAAAACTATCATAATATCAACATCATACTGTCATACCATAAATTTATCATTATATCAACATCATACTGTAATACCATAAAACTATCATAATATCAACATCGTACTGTCATACCATAAAGATATAATAATATCAACCTCGTATTGTAATACCATAAAACTATCATCATATTAACATCGTACTGTCATACCATAAAACTATCATAATATCAACATCGTACTGTAATACCATAAAACTATCATTCTATCAACATCATACTGTCATTCCATAGAACTATCATAATATTAACATCATACTGTAATACCATAAAACTATCATAATATCAACATCGTACTGTCATACCATAAAACTATCATAATATTAACATTGTACTGTCATACCATAGAACTATCATAATATTAACATCGTACTGTAATACCATAAAACTATCATAATATCAACATCGTACTGTAATACCATAAAACTATCATTATATCAACATCGTACTGTCATACCATAAAAATATCATAATATCAACGTCGTACTGTAATACCATAAAACTATCATAATATCAACATCATACTGTCATACCATAAAACTATCATTATATCAACATCGTACTGTAATACCATAAAACTATCATTATAGCAACATCGTACTGTCATACCATAAAACTCTTATAATATTAACATCGTACTGTCATACCATAAAACTATCATAATATCAACATCATACTGTAATACCATAAAACTATCATTCTATCAACATCATACTGTTATACCATAAAGCTATCATTATATCAACATCGAACTGTCATACCATAAAACTATCATTCTATCACCATCGTACTGTCATACCAAAAAACTATCATTATATCAACATCGTACTGCCATACCATAAAACTATCATTCTATCAACATCATACTGTCATACCATAAAACTATCATTCTATCACCATCGTACTAAACCTCATACCATGTTATTATACCATCATTATCGTATTATCATGCCATAAAACTATCATTCTATCAACATCATACTGTCATACCATAAAACAATCATTCTATCACAACCCTACTGTAATACCATAAACCTATCATTCTATCACCATCGTACTATCATACCATAAAACTATCATTATATCAAGATAGTACTGTCATACCATAAAACTATCATAATATTTACATCGTACTGTCATACCATAAAACTATCATCATATCAACATCGTACTGTCATACCAAAAAACTATCATAATATTAACATCGTACTGTAATACCATAAAACTATCATCATATCAACATCGTACTATCATACCTTAAAACTATCATAATATTAACATCGTATTATAATACCATAAAACTATCATTATATCACCATCATACTGTCATACCATAAAACTATCATTATATCAACATCGTACTGTCATACCATAAAACTATCATAATATTAACATCGTACTCTAATACCATAAAGCTGTCATTATATTACACTCATACTATCATACCATGAAACTATCATTATATCAACATCGTACTGTCATACCATAAAACTATCATTATATCAACATCGTACTGTAATACCATAAAACTATCATTATATCAACATCGTACTGTCATACCATAAAACTATCATAATATCAACATCGTACTGTCATACCATAAAACTATCATTATGTCAACATCGTACTGTCATACCATAAAACTATTATAATATCAACATCATACTGTCATAGCATAAAACTATCATCATATCAACACCGTACTGTAATACCATAAAACTATCGTAATATCAACATCGTACTGTCATACCATAAAACTATCATTCTATCAACATCGTACTGTCATACCATAGAACTATCATAATATTAACATCGTACTGTAATACCATAAAACTATCATTATATCAACATCGTACTGTCATACCATAAAACTATCATAATATCAACATCGTACTGTAATACCATAAAACTTTCATAATAATAACATCGTACTGTAATACCATAAAACTCTCATAATAATAACATCGTACTGTAATACCATAAAACTATCATTATATCAACATCGTACTGTCATACCATAAAACTATCATAATATCAACATCGTACTGTAATACCATAAAACTTTCATAATAATAACATCGTACTGTAATACCATAAAACTCTCATAATAATAACATCGTACTGTAATACCATAAAACAATCATTATATCAACATCGTACTGTAATACCATAAAACTATCATAATGTCAACATCGTACTGTAATACCATAAAACTATCATTCTATCAACATCATACTGTCATACCATAAAACTATCATAATATCAACATCGTACTGTAATACCATAAAACTATCATTATATCAACATCATACTGTAATACCATAAAACTATCATAATATCAACATCGTACTGTCATACCATAAAAATATAATAATATCAACCTCGTACTGTCATACCATAGAACTATCATAATATTAACATCGTACTGTAATACCATAAAACTATCATTATATCAACATCGTACTGTCATACCATAAAACTATCATAATATCAACATCGTACTGTAATACCATAAAACTTTCATAATAATAACATCGTACTGTGATACCATAAAACTCTCATAATAATAACATCGTACTGTAATACCATAAAACTATCATTATATCAACATCATACTGTCATACCATAAAACTATCATAATATCAACATCGTACTGTAATACCATAAAACTTTCATAATAATAACATCGTACTGTAATACCATAAAACTCTCATAATAATAACATCGTACTGTAATACCATAAAACAATCATTATATCAACATCGTACTGTCATACCATAAAACTATCATTATATCAACATCGTACTGTCATACCATAAAACTATCATAATATTAACATCGTACTGTCATACCATAAAACTATCATCATATCAACATCGTACTGTAATACCATAAAACTATCATTATATCAACATCGTACTGTAATACCATAAAACTATCATAATATCAACATCGTACTGTCATACCATAAAAATATAATAATATCAACCTCGTACTGTCATACCATAGAACTATCATAATATTAACATCGTACTGTAATACCATAAAACTATCATTATATCAACATCGTACTGTCATACCATAAAACTATCATAATATCAACATCGTACTGTAATACCATAAAACTTTCATAATAATAACATCGTACTGTGATACCATAAAACTCTCATAATAATAACATCGTACTGTAATACCATAAAACTATCATTATATCAACATCATACTGTCATACCATAAAACTATCATAATATCAACATCGTACTGTAATACCATAAAACTTTCATAATAATAACATCGTACTGTAATACCATAAAACTCTCATAATAATAACATCGTACTGTAATACCATAAAACAATCATTATATCAACATCGTACTGTCATACCATAAAACTATCATTATATCAACATCGTACTGTCATACCATAAAACTATCATAATATTAACATCGTACTGTCATACCATAAAACTATCATCATATCAACATCGTACTGTAATACCATAAAACTATCATTATATCAACATCGTACTGTCATACCATAAAACTATCATAATGTCAACATCATACTGTCATACCATAAAACTATCATAATATTAACATAGTCCTGTAATACCATAAAACTATCATTATATCAACATTGTACTGTCATACCATAAAACTATCATTATGTCAACATTGTACTGTCATACCATAAAACTATCATAATAATAACATCGTACTGTAATACCATAAAACTATCATTATATTAACATCGTACTGTAATACCATAAAACTATCATAATATCAGCATCATACTGTCATACCATAAAACTCTCATGATATTAACATCGTACTGTAATACCATAAAACTATCATTATATCAACATCGTACTGTCATACCATAAAACTATCATTATATCAACATCGTACTGTCATACCATATAACTATCATACTGTCACCATTATACTGTCGTGTCATCGACCGATCATACTTTTACCATTATACTGTCATGTCATCGACCTATCATACTTTTACCATTGCGAAAAGGCAAACAAACGTAGTAGCACAGAAGTAGTTAATGCGGCACGTATATGGCAGGTGATGGGTTCAATACACGTGTATTGTCATACCAAATAATATGAATAGTTAAACCAATGGCTTCCCACCACTTCGTTGTTGATAATAGGGATAGCATTACAAATGCTTAATCAATTCCAGGAAACACTGAGATACAACTGATAAGTCGTTGAAAATGGCGTTAGACCACAACACAATGGGACTCTGTAACCTAGAGATAGAAGAGCAGAATCTAAATTCACATGGTACATCTCCGACTGGGCTCAAATTACCATATGGATTTTCACGAGAGCTGGTTTCCTGGCTTACATACGAAATGCTGATGGCTGTTTCCGGCCTGTACCTATGGATAGCTAAATAAGTTAAGTAAGTAGGTATCTCCAACGCCGTCCTTTTGACATTGCAATATTATTGAAATGCCGTTGATATGATGTTAAACTCTAACAATCAAACAAAAGGACCACACACAAACACGTAAGCAAACGATAGGGCAAGCGTCTTTGGTACAAATATAAAAAAGTCAACACGTTAAGTTTGGCAATGAACTTGTATTTAACAATGAACCATACGGATTAGATATTAATAGTTTTGGACATTTTAATAAACTTGATTATAACAATTAAACATGCATACTCTAGGTTAAAGCTGCTTGTTCACAGATGCCATAAAATGTGGAAGTTAAAACTTGTTTTCTTAACAACTGTACAACAGTTGGTTTATGGTATAATGAGCACTGGAGAAAAGCCATTGTAAGCAAAATTGGTGTGTATGTAAGTATTTAGACCATGTGTACAGCTAATTAATATGTATCTGAATCCAAAAGCGTTGCAACGATTTTGAGATTCACCACATAAGGACTGTCCTTAATTAGATACACTTATGCCTTCTAAATTACATGTAGTTTCGTTCGCCTGTAATAACTGTTTTAGTTGTATATCATACATCAATACAAAAATTGTATTATTTCAACGCCATTTTCTTCCCGTTTTTAAACTTTCAAATTTTCTCTCTTGTGAACAAGCAACTTTATGGGTGTACCTGTGTCATGTTCCCGCAGCATTTCGGATGTATAATCGCTTGCACAGCTTTAGAGGTGTCCGAATGAGATCATTCGGACGACTCTACAAACTATTTGAGCGATCATTTGTTTAAAAATATTGCGGTTACAAGGGTTCAATCGTTAGATAAAGAAAGGATCCACAAATAACTCTGGATAGTCCCGCACTGAATCAGACACTATATGATTACCTGTCTGGTTTGAGACGAAATCTTGAGTTATTCAAGGACTCTTTTTTTAACAATTAAAAGTTTCGTACTGATAAAAAGTTTCGTACTGATAGACTATTTACATAATTTACATAATACATGTATTTGAGAGAAATCTTGAGTTATTCAAGGACTCTTTTTTTAACAATTAAAAGTTTCGTACTGATAAAAAGTTTCGTACTGATAGACTATTTACATAATTTACATAATACATGTATTTGAGAGACGAAACCTTTAATTATTTAAGGACTTTTTTTAAGAACTAGAAGTTTCGAATTGATAGACTATTTACATATATATAAGTGACTGTATAAAGCCGACGTCTCAAACATGCAAAACAATAGAAATAGTAATACTTTTGACAAAAAGATGATTAATTCATTTGGAGAAGAGGTTTATTAAGTTGAAATTCAAATATCAAAGTTACGCAACATCTTCACGTAATTACTCATTAATGATTCATGAACACCAAAATCCTCTTGATATACGAAGAATTGGCTAAAATAAGTAAGTTTTCCTTTTGTCACAAAGTTTTTAAAAGTCGCATGCAACAAAGGCCCATAGGGCCGTTTACGGTTTCTCAAGGAAAACACTAAAAACAAATTGATTAACGAAATCTTCAAAACTCTCTGGAGAAACGTTGATCAATATTTTCGCATTAGAAAGATATCTTCGTTCTCAAGTTTTTCTTTGTTAAAAGAATTGAGTGAAATAAAGGTTTTGTGTTTAACCCATTACCAAACAATAACGGCATTTGACCACTTTGTTGCAGACGACTCTAGAAAACATTGTGGAAAAGGAGAAATCGCTTATGACGAACAATTTGTCCTTTTCCCACAATGTTTTCTGAACCATCAGAAGGTTATTTCCAATTTCATCATATTTTGCAATGTCGTCTATAAACTCTTTCAAAATTGGAGCATTCTAAAATTTGGCGTTTGAGAAAGGGTTAAAAAATCAACGATTTCCCTCCGTAATTATGAGGATATATGTATTTGTACACGTCTAGGGCTCAATGCAATACTATAGTAAATGCTTCATATTCATGATGTGCGTGCTTAAGTCTTGTATTTAGACATCGATGTATCAATACCATATACATGGTTGAAGATATAGAGAACATACATGTTTTGTTTCATTTCACTTTTTGTACAACAAAAACTTGTTGATGATATTCGATATATACATAACCATGACATATTGCATGTTAACCCTTATGGTGCTGGAACCGCCTTCATGCTTATGCAAACAGGTAAGATCACAGTCCAGCCGCCAAATAAAGGCTGGTCTGTGTTCTAACCTGTTTTCTACACTGAGTAAAGCATCAAAGTTAATCAGGTATTCAGGGTTTTGGAAAGCGGACGACACAACAAAATATTCTAAGCATTCTTAGGGTAAATCCGGCTTCTCACATGCGGTCTACAGGCGATGACATTGACCCCGTATGTGCCCCCTTGAAACAATTTCATGACCAATAATGGAACTATTTATGTTAATGTTTCAACACAGGATGCAAGCCATAGGCAATGGTGTATAAGAAATAATTATAATGAATGAAGATTCCTCTCGCAAATGTGTGTTAATGCTTTACATGTACATGTATTTACAGAGTTCGACTTAAGAAATGAAGCAGTTAATGTAAATGGAACGGATAACTTGAAAACTTGAGCACGAATTACGTTTATTCTATTTAAAACAAAGGAAGGAGGCTATCTTTATTCTGTATTTAAATAGGGTATTAAAGAAACACGTATCTAAGTAAATCAATCTAGTTTTTCTTTCTCAGAGGAGAAGTAGTGTTAAAACAAACCTGATCTGGGCGCTATTTTGTTTTAATAGTTGTGCTGCTTTTTCGAAAGATGAATCGCTTACGGAGTTTACAGAGTCGTCCAAATTCGTATAAAACCTCGTCAGCAAATGTACGTCCGAAAAGCTGCGGTACATTGACAAAGGGACTACCTTAGGTTACTCTACTGTGTTTAAACTATACACTTATTAGACTTATACAAAGCCAGGCACCCTTGAATGAGAGGGTTAATTCTTTAACATATGCTACATGTACGGATCCACTTCATTTCATATCAAGTTAGTAACGCATAAAGAAATATTTGTTTTTGGATATAAGTGGATACTGTATTTAACACAGGGTTAGTTATATCAATGCAGTCAGTGCAACTATTCATATTATAATTTTTTTCCCTACCCGCGCACCAATACACAATGACATATTGGTCTCCAACCACTGAGCCCTTGTGTTATTGTGAGATATTAATCAGTATTTTAGGGAGTTTATTGCACAGTATTGGTAAAAAGAATACAATGCACAGGGGATTATACAATGACCGCCTAGGTTTGACAAATTTCTCAATCATACCAAACTTTACGGAATTTGCTTCAGAAAAGTCTAGAAACCTCTGTCAATCGGATGAATTTATCTTAATGTACTAACTCTGTTTTTGATACAGTGGTTTCTAACCAATATTAAAGAAGAAAGTATTCAAGCATTTCTTGCCGTCTGTTCCTACAATCAATTTACGGCAATGTTCGGAGGGTCAACATAATTTTGGCATATTGTGTACTTTTTATGTCTAATGTTTACATATTAAGCACTATTTTCGCATTACTTTTTGTATGTTTATAAGTATGTATCAAAATGAATTGTCCATTATTTCATGTATGTGTATATGTTGTAATGACGATGAACCTTAAGTGATCAAGTCACGAAATAAACTTCTACCCTATTTTGTTCTGTTCTATGATTTTGGCATATAGGAATAGAGCATTCAATAGCATATGGAAAAAAGGTTTTGAACAATTCAGAAGAACTTTTAATGACATTCTCTCTGTGCTGGAAGTTAGGTTAGTATCGAAACCAAGTTTCTGCTGAGTAACGTTATAAGACAGAAACACTGTATCCCCTTTGTTCTACTGAAGTAGTCAAGACATTTCCGTAAACTTAAGACAGTTGATCTGCTTCAGAACTATCCAAATTTTAGCCAAAAACAATCAGTTTAGAATTTTGAATGTTGACATAGTCAAATATCACAACACTGTTACGTTTTACCACAGCTTAAAGATTTTTTTTTATACATTTTTAGTATTCAAAGCTTTGTAGGTTGATTCATATACAATCAATATATAAAATATTAGCCACTTCGCAAAGGTCCTCTCAATTTAATATAAAAAGGCAACAATCCTCAAATAGATAAACGTTTCAGCACTGCACGTTTGAACTTGAATGTGAATTTAAACCATTCGAGTGATTTGATTGGTCGGTTGTGGGAGGCGATTTATCCGATGGTGACTGGTTGGCGCTGCGGCATGAGGGCGACACCTGTAAACTGGTGGGTGGGGAAATCTGCGAAGTATCTCCAACAGATTGGATTCTGTTTAGAGGCGTTGAAAGACTGCGCGGTTTGGTGCTAATGTTGGTGTTGTTTGACATGTCGGCAAACTTCTCTTGTCTGTAAATCTCTGGAATGGGATCAGGCCGTCTGAGTCGAATCCGGTCTACGATTCGACTGGGAAGGATGTCCATCTGTCTCTGGAATGAAAAGACGTACATGCAATTAAAGGTCGCTTGTTCCAATCCTGTTCAGGGGTCTACGTCATCAATAGTGACAGACCCATGTACTACGATGCATCACAGCGCGATATGGCTTTTTCTGTACCGACGAACCGCATCAAAATAGAAACATACGCAACGACAAAGTTTTTTTAAGTATAACCCCATGTATTGATTGTGACATGTAAAAACTTCAAAACAGTTTCATTCAAGATTTGAATCCATAACCAATTAACAAATAGAAAGATGTCCAGTAGTTTTTCGTAGGAGAACAATATCTGTGCAGACTTGCACCTGTCGGTTTGAGTGGCAGCTTGTGACATCATGTCACACCAACAACGTCGCTATCTAAAATTGTTTTACCCACAACCTTTAAGCGATAGTACACAGGTTAGTGCAAAGCGCACCTGTCGAGCACACTGGCTTGTTCCCATATAAGGACATTTGAAAGATTAAACAAAATCTCGTTAAAACATTACAGCATTTACTCCAATATAGATCTTAAGAATCTAACAGAAACGTATAAACATGTTTTTTTTGTATCCGGTGCGATTATCTCGCTTTAAGTTAAAAATTGAACAGAATCTTCAAGCAGCTTTGGAATCTTAAATCAAACAGCTTGCCATGTATGCTGACGATTGTTGAAATAAAAAAGGGATATGAATGGATCAAAGAGAAGGATATGATCAACACTGTTGAAGGAAAAGTGAATTTCTGCATTCTTCCACACGATAGGTTTTCAAGGTTGTCTTCAATATAATTAATAAGGGAATATTTTGTACACGCATTAATGATGTATACGCCCACAGATAACGGATTACAGATGAACAGAAAACAAAATTAAAGAACGGTAAATTTACCAAACCCACATAAATATCTTTTATTTAATGTCCTCTGATGTCACAATCTTTTGCATCTTTTGAAAATGAAACTATACCATTGTTGATTTGACTTCAAACACAAAACTGAATGTGATCAAAGGATATATGACTCTCGCCTTTCATGATTAAAGGTTTTCTTTCTTAAACAAGATAGCTTAATTGGCGTGTTTGCTTGTCGTTGCATAATGACAAGCAATGTAAACCATAGATTAGGAAACATCGGGGTCCAGCACAAAAGTAGTGAGGAGATACCAACGAGATTCCAAGGCTAATGATGATAAAAATGGATTACATGCTATCACTGAAAAGCTCTTGAAATCATCCATTACTCAGGTGTAATAAACGTTCGGGTTATAATATAGCGGCGACATGTTAAAGGCCCATTAAAGGAGATTAATGCTATATCAAACTATATTATTTGGTAAACTGTTGGACAGATTCAAATAGTTATCACCAGAAAACGCCATCGGCACAACTTAAATGTGAAAGTAAACCAGAAATAACCCAGAAAAGCAAGTTTTGTAATTCAGATTTCATTATTCTTCACCTCTGACCTTGACAGTTGATACACACATTTTTGAACCGACCAATCAGATTTCGTTATTTTGAATATGTAAACAAACAGGTTGTTGATATGATTGAATTGGAGACAACTATATTTCAAGCACAAAATAACTTATTTTAAATTAGTCTATCTAATGCATTCCTAAACTAATTCCCATTACTTTTATGAGCATAGTAAAAGAACTCCATATATTTTTTCAGTAATTTATTTCTACTCCTTTCCTTTTATGTGCCTTTAAAGTATTTGTCATGTAGTAGTCCCACAATATTTCGGACGTAAAATGACCCATGAAGTTTTCAGAGTAAATACGAAACACGTTCGGACACCAGTTTTAGCCTGGGGTCCCGGACAATGCGTATACCCCTAATGCGTGTTTAAAAGTGGGCGATTTGACGCCCGTAACATTGTGGTATAACCCTTTGACATGATCACAAATGGTATAAGTAGATCCCAAACTTAACGTTTAGTACATACCACAGTTTTTGATGCCAAGCAGATTTAATTGTTTAAAAGTGTCATTGCCTACATTCATAAAATCAATGCAACCAAATAGAACCAAACGTTTTATCTAATTCCTTATCATCACTCTTTTGTTTGAATTGCAATAGAAATATTCGAAAAACTGAATGCATGGCAAAAGAAGAGTTATTTCGTAACGATTACTAATAAGTGCGCACTGATGTCTTCTAATCAGCGAAGTTGCAAAATTCAATCAATTGCGCAGGATTTAACACACTGGCTACGTGACACTAACGAAAGAAACCATATTTCGAGACATAAGAAGCTTAAGCTTAACTCTTAACCCTTATAGCGCTGGAACCGACTTCATGCTTATGCAAACAGGTTAGATCCAGGCCACCCGCAAAGTAAATTTGCGGCTAGCCTGTGATCTAACGTGCTTGCGACTCTGAATATCTTTCCTTGGCGTAATTAAGCAGATGTTTAAGGTTTTGGAAAGCAGACGACACAAGCAATCTATCTTTAGGAAATTACCCAGCATTCTAAGGGTTAATGCCAATATGATATGTTTTGCTATTGATTATAATGTGAAGCTACAATCTTGATACTTTCTTTCCTTCCATATTAGAGCAAAACCGTACAACGCAATAAATACGAAGAAAAGACGTAATTTGATCGTCTCACACACAGAACCCCACTGACAAAACATTTTGTTTTCCAGAATAGGTTAACGTTCAACCCATTAATACGTTCACAGCCAAAACCATTCTGATGTACTTTCTTTTGCAATATAATTCTTCATCTTTATCATTACGAGTGCCATTAACATTGAGTGTCACATATATTTATTAATCCTACCTACTACAATTTGGCAACAAGTACGTTTAGATTCAATGAATTTGCTAGCTCTCAGTATCAGCAACCCTGTTTTTGGACTAAGGGTGCGTCAGCACCGTAGTCCATTGAATTTACATACCACTTTTTGAGGGACGGTACTTTATCGATACACAAACAGCGGTATGACCACAATTACTCATTAAACATCCGCTTTCGCTGTGCGGACTAATACCTTCTTGGAATTAGGAATGTAGTCCGGATTTACTCGCTTTGTTTTGCTCCGTATTATTATAACTGTTGCCTCATGCGAAATCGTTAAATGTCCAGATGTTTGAAAAATAGACTATCGTTCAGTCTTTGTTCACAGAAATAATAATTATAGTAATGGTGGTAAAAGAAGCAGCTGTTTTCCTCGAGATGTTGCCAAACGAAATCGTCAAATGTATCCTCAATCACCTTGCTTTAAACGCACATTAGTCCTTCAGCGCTATCAGCGCTTTGATATTATACACTAACTGTTGGAACGTTCGCCTCATGAGTGGAAGATTCAAACCTTTACTTATTCAAAATCTCGATGAATCAAAACCTAGCGGATTCATAACTTTGCCTTGGCGGATTTAAAACATCGATAATTCAAAACCTTGATTGATTCAAAACTATGACGGATTTAAAATCTTGATAAATTAAAACCTTGATGTTTTCAAAACTAGCACGGCTCCCAAACCATGACTGAACATAACTGGAGTGACGGCTACCTTGTGACAAGCAATTTCTCCTTTTGCTACAATGCTCTTTAAAAGTCGTAAGCATGTGGTATTAGGTGGTAATGCGTTAAAGTTTTCACACCAAAGGTTAAAGTTTCTGTGCGTCATAGGATTATTTTTGTTTTAATTTTCGAAAATAAAGGAATATAGATTAATTCAACATTTTAGCAGAGATACCAATAGCATATAAGATGAATTTTGACATTTTGCATTTTATAAAAATCCGAGGGAAATCTGACATAATCTAAATATAGAGTCAAGCTATGAACAACCGGTCACGTGACGCTCACGTGATACTAAGACAACACGCTGAAAACAAAAAACGGACGCTGATGCTAGTATCTTCTAAGCTAGGTGTACATCGTCACGTGACAGGCACTTGACAGCCCATGTGTCGTAACTAATTACCATATACCTGTAGTAACATACAAAAGTCGAGGCCGTGGGCGTTTTCAATCAATATCTGCATTTATACCACGATTTCGGCGATTTTCTAAATGAATATTTGTTAGAAGCATAGCAGAATACCATACGCAAATTCTATTTTTTACATAAATATATTTAGTGTATAACGTCCAGGATCTTTAAGATTAGATAATAGTGTAAAGCCAATGAGCCGGTTGACCTTGATTTCTGCGACAAGTTGATACCTGAATAAACTGGTTCCCCGCTGTCTACTGGCTCAACTATGTTCCACAAGAGAGACAGCTGGCAGCCTATAAATTAAGAGCGATTTGATAGGTCGGAATGCAACGTTCCAAAATACGACACCAAGAAGAACGTTTGTTTCCCCTGAATTAGAGTTTTGTAAAAAAAAAAAAGAAAAGCAGACAATCATTTATCAGCATTTCTTTTACACACCCATTTGTTTCTATAGTTCTGTCAACACTCCCATTCCGAAACATTTTGACAAATAATTACGTAATGGAAACTTCTTCTCATGGCAATTTTGAACCGGCCAACGTTCATCTCTAAAGACAGCGTGCTGTTTTAGTTCCTTCCGATACCAGCCAGGATTCTGCCTGGTAGATTTTTACCATACCGGTCTCTACATTCGATAGATGTGAGACGACTTCTCGGTCTCATACCTGAAAGGCCGTGATACGATCCTCGATCTTGTCGATTCTCTTCTCCAGGTTGATGGAGCTCGTACTCATACCCTGAAGGATGTCTTCTATGTGGATCTGCGTCTAGAATAAAAATCAAAGCTACATAATGATATTTGAAATGACAACATTCGTTACTTAATAACTTCTATGAAAGCGCTTAATGCCACTTTTAGTCCCGGATACATTTTTTTAGCATTTGTTGTCCCCTAAATCGATTGGAAATTGAGAACTAGACCCCTTTATCAAGAAATCTTTTCTGTAAATGAAATATCCGTTGATGCACAACAAATCACAGTAGACACGGACTATTGATTCGCTTATATGTGTCCCTCTTACTTAAATACTTGTATTCCAGCTTGAAATTGTTGTAAATGCATAGCAAAGGAACTGTATCTCTCAACTTAAACCTAGCCAATCACAATGACTTAAAATAAAAAAAAAACTGTATTGACCGATCCTCTGAATACAGTTTATACTGATCGATAGGTATACGCCCCATCAGCCCCCTTAATGAACATTTGTGTTGGTAGAAGCCTCGTCTGGAGCTTTCCATGAAAGGCATTCTGTACTGTAGTGTCATCTTAAATAACAACGAATATTGAAATTGCCACCGAAAGAGGAACGCGTTTAATGACACGTTCTAATTGCAATTACATAAATATCAAGAGAAATAATCAATCTGTACCTATATGTATTGGACCAACGTAATAAAATACCAAAGAACACGAATCGGAATCCAATCATTTAACCCTTTACCAAACGTCAAATGTTCGACTGTCCAAAATTGAAAGAGATTGCAGGCGACCTTTCAAAATGGGATAAAATTGAAAAAGTAACCATCTGATAGAACAGAAAACATTGTGGAAAACGGAGAAATTGCTCGTTAACGCAATTTTCCTTTTCCTACAATGTTTTCCAGAGTCGTCTGCATGAACATGGTCAAATGTCGTTATTGTTTTGTAATGGGTTAACACATTTCTTGTGAAACACATTTATTATGAAACACTGTTAAACACTATATCAGGCCTAGAGGTTGTACAACCTACAAACATGCTTAATTAAGAGAGACATTCGAAAATCCTGCCTTCCTAATGGTCATTTTTGGCATAAGGTAGAACTCAAATATGGACAAAAAATTAATCTTACTCTCATATCGTCATAAATAAAGACGAGATTTTACCCAATCAAACCAAAGCATCAACCGTTTGCAACCGACCTAAGCATGCTCAAGTTGTAAGAACCTCTAGGCCAGGCTAAGAACGGGGTAAAAGTACCTGTGATATATTTGTCTAAGTTTCGAGATGATGTACCCTATCACAGGCACAAAAACTGATTCAACGATTTACTTATATCTTACTCGTTTCTTTAGTATTTGTAAAGATGAGACGGTTGTAGTGGTAAATTGTACACACTGTGAGCTTTACCGAACATGATTTGAATAGTACAAACAGCACTGATATGACTCCTGAAACACCGAGAGTTATTGTTCAGAAAGTGTTTCAGCCGATTTCATGAGATATAATTATCATATCATTTAGAGATCGTTATTGTAGAACCGCCTGTTATAATTAATCCTTTACCAAACTCCAAATTTTCAACTGCCCCAAATTAAAAGACTTTGCAGACGACATTTCAAAATGTGAAAAAATTGGAAAGTTTTCTTCTGATAGAGTAGAAAACATTGTGGGAATTACTCGTCATGAGCAATTTCTCCTTTTCCCACAGTGTTTCAAGAGTCGTCTGCAACAAAGTGAAGCCGCCCGGCGTCTGTACTATATAAACGTATACTTTGAGGTACTTGTCACCCGTTCTTATTTATCTAAAATAAGGAATGTTATATAATATGGGTCAACACACTAGTATGTATATGTTACAGGGAATATGTATAATCAGGGAATATGTATAATCCCTGAAAATTTCAGGGATTATGTATAATCCCTGATTCACTCAGGGAATATACATAATCCCTGAAAAAAGCAGGGATTATACATATTCCCTGATTTGATGTCCAGATTTTTAGACATATTCCCTGAAATTAATTCTGTCTTTATTTTCTGGATTTACAAATCATTTACAAGTAATTTCTGCAGTAAAACAAACACACCTTATCATTTGAAACAGTTTATTTCTGAAAGGACATCACATGTACATGTAACATATTAGATAGCTTCATCTACTTTTATTTATTACAAGATTGAGCTGCTTATTAATCCTTTCTTTACCTGATCGAAGGGGACATTCAAATTCTTAAAATATAGTTTTAATAATGTGCAATAGTGCAAATATGCACTCCTGACTTATTTTCAATCCAAAATTTGTTTTAACCTTGCATTATAAAGGTATTAGTAACTCAATCTTGATTTTACGTTGTAATTATCATTTATTTGTAATGTTTGCTTTATGTTAATAGTTGTCTCTTATAATTCAAAATTGAATGGCCATATGCATATATTTTAATGTTTTAAGGTTATGTTTATGTTTTTATATGTATAGAAATGTATATGGATGAGACATTAATAAAGATTATATATTGGTCAGTTTCAGCTGAAGCAATTTTTAACCAAATGACTGTTTGCTTTACAGTTGATGAAAACAAGTTCAAACAAATAAGAATAATGTCGGCACTTAAGTCCTGTTCTTTACAAGATCAAAAGAAAATGATTACTTAATTATACGTAATTGACAACATAATCTGTTCACCTTGCACGGGGTGTTAAAAACTTGAAACGCTTATTTTTAGATTAAGAACATCAAACATAAAACCCGTGCAAACAACTTAATGATGTTTAATCAATTGGATAGATTCGTATGATTGACGGTGCATGTTGCTAATTTATCAGCCAGAAAACAAAGACAGAATAGGTAAATGTGCTGTCCTTTCAGAAATAAACTGTTTTATATGAGAAATTGTGTTTGGTTTACTGCAGAAATTACTTTATGCACTCTCTTTAATTAACTGCAGATATTTCTTTAAAATGAATCGTAAATCCAGAAAATAAAGACAGAATTAATTTCAGGGAATATGTCTAAAAGTCTGGACATCAAATCAGGGAATATGTATAATCCCTGCTTTTTTCAGGGATTATGTATATTCCCTGAGTGAATCAGGGATTATACATAATCCCTGAAATTTTCAGGGATTATACATATTCCCTGATTATACATATTCCCTGTAACATATATACATATATATGATGGAGCTAACTAATGAATTATCTAGCTACATACTGGTTATATATCTCCGACCGAACAACACCTATTTTACAAATGGGATTAGTTATATATAAGGTACATGTACTGATCTATCGTATAGCCTTTGACATGAAAATCAACAAAACAACTCAAACTTTTAACCGAAAGAACCAAAATTGGTCACCTTTACCGAATCACAAAATCATAACTTTCTAAGTGCATATGTTTAAAGCCATACTTGCGCTCATATACACTAAAATTGTGAAAGTTCTAAAATAATTGAAAGTATACTCATAAGTATTTCAAATTCCCATTTACAGAGGAATTGAGATAGTAACACATTCATATGATGCTTTTAAAAGAGTGAATACGATAAGGTTTGTTTACAATTAGCGATGAAACAAGGTCAGCCAAGAAACGCCAGGAACCAATAAACCCCGAGAAATTCTTTATTTTGAATGTTCACGTTGTTAATATTGGATAAATGACAGTATTTTAATGTGTTCACATGATTTTTCTAACAAGGTGACCGCCACATGTAAATTTGAGCTCTCCTTGCTATTTTAGATGTTACTCGAATGTAAACGATAAAGTTAAATTGGTGGACACCCAACTTGTGAAAAAAGCGCTTTGAAAAATAGATAATAGATAGTGCAGGCATTATATAGTGCAGGTATTATATTGTCATGGTAGTTTTTCACAATCTTTCAACACATTCTATCATAATCTATAACTAATTTTACCCAGTTTTGCTTTTTTTCTGAGCGCTAGTATTCTTTTAAAGAAATGCGTATATAGAAAGCGTGGAGTTTCTTACCAATTTATTACTTCCTACCGAAAATTGCTAGACTGATAGATACAAACTATTTTATATTCAATATTTATTTCTTGTTTTGGTATGGATACAATGAGAGGCTGTTCATTCTAGGTATGTATTTCTTTGTCACCATCGAAAACATGGACCATCTACTGTCGTTGCGTATATATATGAGACTGAAAGAGCGGTATCTGCATGAAGTGTATGCCACGAGACTTTATCCTTATACCTTAGCTTAAACTTAGTTATTTTACATCGGTTGTGACGGAAGCTTGAAGATTTTTAAATGCACTCTATATGACTGCTTCCTGGATACTACACCAGTACTCTCACCAATTCGTGGGTTATTCCAGGCAATGTTCACCTCGCCTAACGGGGATTCAAACCAGGGACCCTCGGTACAAGAGGCCGAAGATCTAAGTAGTAAAGGAGACTACCCTAGGACATTGAAATGCCCCAGGGTAGCCTCCTTTACTACTGATCTACCAATGCACCACTTAACTGTCGTCCTTAGGCCTTCGGAGATGGTACAAGATATGCGACCCGGTTTTAAGTATTAAATCTTTAGCTGAAACATGATAGTATAAGACGAGTAGAAAAAGACACCAAAGATATATAATTATCATCACAAAAACATGAACTCCATGCGTTTCGACGTTAGAAGGTAACATTTGTCCACAACCAAAGGAAATTGAATACCAGCGTTCAAGTGCCAGTGTGCTCATTGGCTCTCTTTAACGAAGGATACCATAGACTCCGTCGTCAATGGTTAAGGCTATGTTCTATTAAATTCTACCAATACCTCATTTGGTGTATTGTGACTGGTTAAGTTGAAGACATAAACAGACGACAATGTTAAAGGCTGACATGAAACAGGTTTAATGTATTTGATAGAGAAAAGCCATGGTGATACTTTGAGATATTTCTTGTTTTAAGAAACTTTCGCCTTAGTTACAATCGCTTGTGCAAGAATATATTTTGTGTGTGCTTTTTGCCGTATTTATTATGCATGTCGTCCTTGGCAATCACTATGAAACAATGGAGTTAATTGTTCGATTATCTATTTTTGCGCTTGATAACGTACACTGGTTTCAAATGCAAATTGAACATAGCCTACAAAACATTTTGTACAAATGTCGAACTTATGTTCTGTTAAGGTTATTTAGTTCCTCTACACGATCAAGTTCTACTCTAGAATATGCCACTCCAAGCGTACAACGGCCAAACCGAAAATATATCATAGACCTTTATGCTGTTCACCCAGTTGTCGTCTTGAATCAGATTAAATAGCATACGCAGACATTCATGCGTAAACAAGTTTTGAATCAAAACTCAAGAAGCAGATTTATAGCAGGATGGTCTTTGTGTGATTCTTTTAAAACTAATAGCAAATAAACATCGAATCAATTTAAACCTTTACCAAACGCCAAATTTGTGACTGTCCGAAATATAAAGTGTTTGCAAACGGCATTTCAAAATGTGATGAAATAGGAGAATTGATCTTCTGATAGGGCAGAAAACATTGTGGGAAAAGGATAAATAACTCGTTAAGAGCAATTTATCATTTTCCCACAATGTTTTAAAGAGTCGTCTGCAACAAAGTGGTTAAATATCGCTATTGTTTGGTAATGGATTAAATCTACAAATGACTTGGTATGACTTTATTTGATCAATCACAAACTACACTCCCTTTTCTGTTAGTCAGATGTTTGCTGCGGGAGCCATGACAGACCTGATCCAAGCCGACAATAACCTTCGATTTCAACATCGGCGGTCCTATGAAGCAATGCGATTATGCACAAAGCGCGATACTAAATGGGTTAATTCCAGTCATGACATGCGAAAAATCACAAAACATTCAGACAAACCCGGAAAGTGTCACCACAGACAAACCTGTTTAAAAGGGACCCGTATTCAGATCCATTCATTCTAGCCAACCGTGTGTCATAAACACTTACAATATGAGGAAAGTTTATTTAGTTTAAATTTATTGATTTCACATCGAATAAGTTCTTAATAAATCACTCTCGATTCTGCTTCTTGGATACTACACCAGTACTCGCGCCGATTCGTAGGTTAGTCTCGGCAATTTCCACCTTGCTTAACGGGGATTCAAACCCGGGACCCTTGGTACAAAAGGCCGGCGCTCTAGCTCTGCATCACTGTTGCCTACTCTATATTGACTTTATTGACCCATATATTAAAAAGAATTCCATGTTTGGGTTTTTTAATCACACACTGAACCTTTTTGTTTTAATAAATCTTATTTATATAAGAGACACAAGCAATGTACAATCCGTTGAGAATACTCGAACCGGATTTAGGTGACTGTTTGATTAATCTGGGGCGACACTTTCTGTCTCACTCGATTCACACTGAATAAAGCATTTCGTATTGTTGTTAAACGCAAACAATCAAGATGAGTTGTCCTCGATGGATATTTCTGGGTAACGCTCTCAACACATGCTTTCATGAACTTGCTTTCTCAGAATGCTGGTGCATTAGGTATTGCGTCTTTATGTTTTCGCATGCCTTGACCATAAACCCCCCTATTACCGCACCGAATTTGATACGTTTAAAAAAAAAATGTGACAAAATAAAATCTCTAGGAAAAATTCCTTCTCTTATCACCACCCTTTCTATTAATTTCTATAACAACTTATCAATCATGGTATGGTTTCTTGATACGATCCGATGATAAGCATCTGTTAAGAATACAACCAATATTGTATATAGCGAGCATGTTAAGAAATTCTTAAAGTGTTTTGCTACAGACCAAACAGTTTAGAATAATACAAGACACATAGCACACACTTACCTTTAGAAGGGAACTTTATACATGCCATGTGTCGTGCATCAAATAATTTTCGGCTTTTTAAAACGCTTTGAATGCGTTATATAAGTCCGCTCGCTACATACAAGATCGACCGTAAACTTGAGGTTCAGTATAAGGTAATGGGGTATACAATGAACAGACAAGTAGAGGTACGAGCGGGCGATAAACTACACCTTGTTGGACCTTTGCGTACATTGCTCTATCATATCTGTAGAGCAGGCTTCGGCTTCAAGTATACTTTGTATTTTCTTGAATTTTCTATTTAATGATTTAATCAAACAACCGCATTTTTTTTCAATACATTTTGTAGTGGCGAACGAAATCGTTCAAGATAAAAGCCTGTAAGTAGCACAGTCTTTTCCCGCCAAACAATGTCTACTTAAACATGTGGCGTATGGATTGTTTTATAATTTAGATGTCCAGAAATTAGGCGTATTCCTCTGGCTAACTTCTGAACTGCTCTTCTAAACCCTATATTGTTGGTACTCATTAGAATCGTCTCGACGAGACGGTTCTTATGAGTACCAACAATAAAGGGTTTCTGTAAAGTTTTAAGAATACTGCGTGAAAAAGATCCCAATACACCACTTATATAAAGACTGACTATACAAAGTCTACATGCGGACCCGTCTACATGATCAACAATCCGCATTGTCAGCATAGATCGTATACAGTACTATCGTCTAAGATAAAACTGCGTGGAAAGTAAAAATCAAGTGCAAATAGCTCAGCTTTACGCTTATGTCGCTTTGGGTGTAGTTTTTCGCCAGAACTCGGCCACAAGAAAGAAGTTATGTTAGTATCCACGGGCACCAAACCTCTTGATATGCATCTATGGGTTTGGATATATACAGTCGGTTCCCGTTATACAAACCCGTCACTCCCAAGGGCTAGAAGGAAAAAATGAAGGAGTAGAAGAAGAAATGAGACAAGTAGGTAAAAATGAAGTCAAAGGTTTAGAAACAAAGGACAATCGTATCAGAGTCGAATCAAGCAAGTTCGGGTTTATGGTAGAATGTGTATCAATCTGAACTCATCGGGTTTATCCAATGAGAATCAGCTCACGGAAATACCCGAATATGTTGTTCAGTTCCTTAATATTTCGGTCGTTTAACCGCTAACGAAGTAGGCAAATGTATCCGAAATGTCATTTGAACATACGTGCTCACAGGGTGAGAAATTAAACGATCCGACCTTTTGGTGTTGCCGCAATTATGTATCCCTTCCGAGAGGTTCATTGCTAAAGGTAGAAAACCCATACTCCGCAATTTCGAAACTGATTTTTTCGTCGGATTACTTCGGTCTTTCTTGTTATACGTCGGTCATGGCCAGGACTATTCGGTGTAGAGCGAATAGTACCGGCCGGCACCGACCGAAGAATAACGAAAACGACCGAGGTTATCCGACGAAAAGAAAGAGTTTCAAAATGGCGGATTATCGGTAATATAACTTTAATAAAACTTCTCGAGATGAAGAAGATGTATGAAAATATATAAAGAGTGCATTTTTTTCTTGATTCCCTTAGCTTGACAGGACTCGTAACGATCGAAATTCGTACAGTTTACAAGTTAGGTTGAGACAAATACACAAGGAAATGGACGTATGACTCAAGGTGTGGTTCAATTAACATCTAAAGGTTTGAACGAAAGAAGTTTCATTATACCTTTTATGCTATTTTAACATGATGAATTGATGTATATGCTTGATTACAGGTGTGATAAGTATATAAACCGTGCTACTTGGCTTTCTATTCAAATGTTGATATAGTCAGCGCCCATTGTATTCGTATTTAATGAGAGACAAAATATCAATTAATCAAGCAATAAACAGTTGATTTGCTATTATTCAAACCATGTTGTTGGATGTTGATAGAGAAGACGCAACTAGGAATAAGATACGACCAGTTAAGGTATAAAGATAATTTGTAATAGTGTTGCTATACTTCATAAGGTCTATGGTTAAAGAACATATAGGTAGAATAATGATAAATACTACCCATTTGATAAATTGGTGTTAATGTAAACATCTATACTTGCTTCAACAGTATACAAGACAGAAGGAAAAAAAAAAGAGGTGTTGCTGAAAAAAAAAAGAAGATTATTCGACTTGATCAATCATATATAGAGTACATTACGTAAAGGGGCCGCTAACTGTTAGAACAATACGTTGAGAAATATTCTTGTATTTATAGTCGAACAGGATACACGCCAAAGGAGATTGACGGTAAACTCAGAAACTATGCGCTTCAATGCATGCATGACTGATTGCTGAAATGATAATAGTGGCAAGTACTTTTTTCTTCTGACACATCACAGTTATTACTACCAAATACCCCGATTTCCTAGATGTTTCATACTATATAAGTTTTTTATTGGTGTCAAATTTGACGAGTCATACACTCGTATAAATGAGTCTTGATAATTGGAATAGATTTAAGGAGTTACACAATGGGAATAGGTACGAATATAAGTGGTTTTGTAAGGTAGGAAGTGGGGCTATATAAGGGGGATGAGGCGACCAATGTTGAACGAGGGAGTACACATCGAGGAGACGTTCGGATGCTGTTTAACGTTTAGGGTACTCAATTTTGAAACGGACTCAACAATTTCTATTTCATGAAAAATCAAATTATTTTTTGCTTTATTTGATTGGGAACCTGACCAATCAGGTCTTATATATTCGACCAACCATAAGTCAGAATTGAACTATTAACGTCTCTGTACAATTTGTGAAATGTAACGTGTTTTCAGTTAGACAATAAGATATAGAAGGAGATGAAAAAAGTGAATGACTTCATGACTGCGTTCATATCAACCTCAATGTATTACTTGACAGACGAATATCAGACATCCTGACAAGAAACGTTTATCCCTTTCTAACTATTAGAAATTTCGTATTGATCTCACAAAAGCAGGGGGTTACAAAACCAATATCAATTGTCCGTATTGCCCCGCTTGTCCAAATTTGCTAAACGGACAAGCTAATTTCTACTGAAATTCCCTGTATATTCATTATACGGAAAATGGGAGATCCTTTTTACACTTACGGATAAATAGATTGAAGTCAGAATTCGCCAACCCTGAATTAAGACTCTAATACGCTGTCAAGTTTTAACCTTTTGTTATACCGACGATGTAAGATGGTTTGATTTAAGTCTGTGGGGCAATTGACTGGGCTGGAAATATCAGCTACTATTTTGGGCATGATCGACGGGTTACAATGCAAAAGAAAACAATAACGATTAACATGTGTACCCTGTTTACCCTGTATTTTGGGACCATTTTAGAATTAGTTGGTCTATGTTCTAGCGAATGTAAGTATTATGTAATACGATAGTATGAATTATTGACACAGATCAACCTATGTGGATCACACAATTTGATCTATGACATAGTATTACACAGTTGTTATACATAACTTTCCTACGATATTTGTTTTGCTAATTGTGAGGCTAATCAATTAATCAAATTTCAGTTCAAATGACGAATATATCGCCTAAGAAATTAAGAAGAAGGATATGAGTAAACCAGGAAGAGGGATAGGTTTACATGAAACATACCTTGGCCATATCGACCAGCGTTGTCTGGTTTTCGTTCAGCTTTCGTTGGTCGACCCGAATCTGTCGTGATCTGTAAAAGATGAACAATTTTTAGTGAACTGCGTTTCCCTTTCAATAAGCCTGCATATATTCATGATATAAAGGGCATCCTAAGAAGAAAGACATTGTGTGTTTTTCAAAAGAGAAGGTGTTCAATGAAAATCATTTCAAACAGACTTAGTTAACATAAGCGTGTGAGCGTACGGAAAACGATAGGGATAGGACAGTGCCAAAGTTAAGAGATATAAGTAGCACGGCGAAACGATATGAAGTCGTTTACTTTAAGAATCAGCTGTATAAGACTATTAATAAAAAGGTGAAATACGTTAAATAAGCAATCTCTCATGAAACGTTTTCTGCCTTTTTCAACTGTGACGGTAATAGGGTTTATTTATAAATACTACTTCTACAGTCTCGCTGTGAAAGCCGGCTTTTATGGGTGATTCGGTAGAGTGGTTGGCTTTCTCTCGAAGTTAAGCAACGTACTAAGTGGTTAGTACCTTGATGGGTGACCCACGATGGCTTTACTCCGAGAGGGACCCAATACACGTTACACAACAAATCATTTCTACCCCGTACGTACATGTACATACATAATTCAGTTCAACGTAGACGTATGTGTACGTAGACGTAGGTGTCGATTTGTTAGAAAGCCATTGCTCAACGACAATTTAGTGCAAGACAATGGAAAATTTACAAAAAGTGAAAGACTTCTTGCAATCTTGGATCGAGTCATCGGCATTGCGTTTTAGCACTGAACCTGTCAACAGAAAAGCTGGGAATACAACCAGACATACCGATACAATGTATATTGTGTACTTTTACAGAACTATATATAGAGACACCAATAGTTCAATCGTTGACAGGGGACGAGGCGCTGTTATTACATCTTGACGCGTGGCTAAACGACTTTTGAATGACACAACTCTTTCTCTATGGATCTTTTATTAGTTTAGCGCAACGTTTATGTCTGGCTTAATCATTACTAAGAATAGTTCTGCGATTTACTTCATATACAACAGGTGATGTGTGGAATAATGAGGCATCGAGAATTTCCGTATTCTTATGCCTAAGTGAATATCCTGTTTTAATTGAATCACAACTTACATGTATATATAGATACCACAAGTTCGTTGTTCAGTGCCTATGTTCATACTTTAGATATGTTCACAACCGTGCTTCCTTACACATTTTCGTAGCCTTTTGTCAGTATTACATAAATACCAACTTGCCAGGCTTACAGAACCAAATGCGTATACATCAATTCCATAGCCGTACATGTATATGGTTTTAAAATCTTGGAGACTCAAAATTTTGGTTACGGAAACCGGGGTTTTCTGATCGGCTGGTACAAGTTCAATCCCCGATAAGCATTTGTATTTCGTTGAGTAGTGCCGTAGGGCAAGATACCTCTTCCTTTTCTTTCGCGAATACGTTACCCTTGACACCAATCTAACCTTTAAACTCACCAAAACAGAATTCAAAATCAATTGTAAAGAAAGAACTGATTACGTCATACGTCCTCATCTTTCGCGAGTATGTCGCCTTCGTCACCAATCTAAACGAGAAATTTACAAAAACACCATTCAAAATCAATGAAAGTAAAGAACTTATTACGATGTACATCATTTTCTTTCGCGAATACCTTGCCTTTGACACCGATCTAAACTAGAAAACTAAAAAAGCTCCATTCAAACTCAATTAAGAAAAAAAAATCTGATTATATAATACATACTGTTGTATAGCCTGTAGAAATTTCCGCTGGTGGGCTCGAACCTTGTTTGGGTTGACTTTTGGCACTAGTTTCGTGTACCGATATATCAGCCACGTCTCCCGCAATACGTTGGCCGCCACATTCTTCATCTAGAAATACGAACGTGTAATAAAACATGTGTGCTACTGTCCTAACCCTTATAGTGCTGGAACCGACTTCATGCTTATGCAATCAGGTAAGATCACAGGCCAGCAGCCGAGTTAATTTGCGGCTCGCCTGTGATCAAACCTGTTTGCTACTCTGAGTATCTTTCCTCATCAAAATTAAGCAGATAGTTAAGGTTATGGAAAGCAGACGACACAAAAATCCATTTTTTTTAGAAAATTACACGGCATTCTATTGGTTAACCAGGCTTCTTACAGGCGCTGTAGCGGCGATAACATTGGCCTCGTATGTGCCCCCTTGAAACAGTTCTATGAACAATCATAGATATATCTATGTTAATTTTTCAACATAGGATGCAAGGCAATAGGTAATACTATCAAAAACGAAACAGTTTCTGTCTATATGTTCTATATACAGAGTTTGCTCAACTTGCAGGTTTTGTTCCTTTGTGGAACACGCATGCTTAATCAAGTGCATGCAGTCATGTTATGTCATATTAAACATGGAAACAGACGAATTTCCAGACGTTATGCTGCAAGTCGTAAACCGAGAACTTCTATGTCTACGACGTTCCAAGGGACGTTGTTGTGTTGGTGTACATATATAGCAGCTATGAACGTACTTTTCTTCTACGCTTCAAGGACGTGTGATAATGTGTTACTTTGTTTCTCTCGGGAGGGAAATAACCCCGTTATTATATTAGTAAATCTATAAATGCACAAAGTCTTCACGCCGTATGTGAGAATCCCTTATTCTATAGCACCTCACTTTGACACATCGGCTCTATAGCTTTTTTGAAACCATTGTGACAAACAGATTTATTAATCCTTTCAACAAATTGTCCTTTTTTTCAAAATGGTATCTTCCCAGATATCAAATAGAAGAAAACTTTTAAATTTCTTTTTTTGCTGCTCTCCTACATTTGGTATCATGTTCAATAAGTCAAATAATCCCTCTCTGTGAATTGGCTGACCCGAAAAGACTCTGCATATTTGATCTTTTTCATTTTCTCATTTTATATTTTGTGGTGTTTAAGATCGTAAATCCGCAGCAGAAAAAATTTCAAATTTTTAAACCTAGTACTTTCATTCTGCTAATAGGTATAGTGACAAACTATAGTGACAAACTATAGTGACAAACTAAGATATTGTTTGACTTGTTAGAAATCTTTCTTGTCACAGCGCTTTCTTTCAAAATGTGTTCTAGAAGTCATTGAGATTATTTTTTTAAATTTTAAAGCGGCACCAGGCAATATTTCATGATTAAAAACCTAATATTTTCTTTTTGTTAATAGGTATAGTGACAAACGAAGAAATTGCTTGACTCGATAAATGTCTTCTCTTGTCCGTTGATACAGCGTTAAAGGAGAGACATGTTATCAAAAAACTTCGTCTAGTACATGTTGAAACCCCATTTCAGTAATGCCAAAGACAATGGATGTATGGTGTTCTGAAAAAACACTTTAGCGCGAATTAGTGTTGAAAGTTAAAGGTGGTAATACGAACTCGTTCCTATTTTCTTCAATACATTTCCATTAGCCTGAACCCATTACCAAACAATAACAACACTTGACAAGTTTGTTTCTGACGACGCTGGAAAACATTGTTGGGAAATGAGAATTTGCTCTTAACGATCAGAAGATCATTTTTCCAATTCCATCAAATTTTAAAATGTCGTCTGCAATTTGTTTCAATTTGGAACAGTCGAAAGGTTTGGCGATTGGTAAAGGGTTAAACAATGTCGTAAAGAGTTCCACACGAATCTCATCTCTGAAACCAACATAGGAAATGTTTTACTGGATTAAACACTCTTACACAGTGATGTGTTAACCCTTTCCCAGACAATATCGACATTTGACCACTTTGTTGCAGAAGACTTAAGAAAACGTTGTGGGAAAAGGAGAAATTGCTCGTAACGAGCAATCTTTCCTTTTCCCACAATGTTTTCTGCCCTAACAGAAGATTGTTTTCCAATTTCATCACATTTTGAAATGTCGTCTGCAAACTCTTTCAATTTTGGACAGTCGAATATTTGCTGTTTGGTAAAGGGTTAAGCCATTTTCACATAAAATACTAATTTCGAAAGTCCCATTGGGGAAATCTTTAACTGAACGCAATTCTTATCTAAATACCTACGTGAATGCTGCCTATGGAAAAAAATCTCGAAGAATACACAGCTCGGAGACAGACTCTAACATAATTGATACTGATTGGTTAGAATTCGAGTTTGACCGATCAATAAAAAACCTTTTGATCCCGTTACAAAGAGGTTAAGTGTCTAGTTTACACTGTTATTTAGGACCAAGGAGTGCTTCTCATGTTCACTCAATTATTAATTCGGTTCCAAGTCATGTTTGGGAATATAACGATTTGCTGAAATGCTTGTTTGTTCTTAAGGACTATAAAACCGAATAACAGAAATTGACAGACAACAACAGGCAATAATGATAACGAATGAACGTAACTTATTGCCCGTTGGCATACGACAGAAACTATTGCTACATAGTGATGGCTTGCTCGGTATTAAGAAATAGCTCCGCGTTTTACAATGTGTGTCTTTATCTTTTTATTTATTCTTTTATAAATTGTCTTCTCGAGATTCTTGAAAACGATTCCTCATTTGGAAAGGCATTGGCCTTGTTCGTGGATTTGTTGATGAACTGATTTGGATTGAATGTGATAGACAAAAATAAATAATTACACAGTGAGTTTAAGTTAAAGACGGGATCCACTCAGCTTGTTCCTAAATCCATTTGATCAAGTAGACAGGCTCTATTATGGGTCTATACAAGGTTTCCGAATGTTCTTGTGACGTAACTGGCACTTACCCTGTCAAATCACGCAGGTTTTATCGTCAACGAGAGCTTGTTCTGTGTCGGAATTTCGAATTAACTCCTAATATCCATGTTCATTGTGGTTTGCCAAAAAGGCGACATAAGGAACACTGATTAGAATGAAATATGTATCAAGCTGTATTATTGATTAAAACAGGACCACTTTCCGTTTGTCGTTATTCTATATCAATATCATCCTATAAAAGTTTGAATGAAAAAGGACATTCTGGTGATATAATGAAGGATGCCTAGTTATCTGATGCTATAACCGGAACACAAACATCTTAATTAACTCCATTGCAATATCAAAACAATTGTTATAATTTATCCTTTTGTCACACTGTTCATTCGTTCAGTGAATGGGATTGCTTAGATGACATTTTCAATGTTGGTTGATCGTAGAACTCAATATATGAGATAGTCTATTTAAGAGTTTGAATGAAAAGGCCATTCTGGTGATATGATACTAAAGTCATGGATATATGCAAATATCAACATACAAAAGGTGTAGAAATATGATTTTGAGTCACTTTGTCCGTTAATGCAAATTGTTTCCGCACTTGTCCGTAAAACGGTTAGAAAATTTCAGTGAAAATTCACTTATATGTTAACGCTTTCGGACAATTTGGACATAACCGGACAACCAATTTTGCATTCCTTCTAAGACGGATATTTATGTTACACCGTAAACTACTTTGTAATAGAAAACCCATTGTTACAATGCGGGAAAATTGCTCGTCACGACAACGGTGACTGAGCTTGCCTGTGGAAGTTACAGTGCCCCATATTTAGAGGTTAATGACATACGGCCACCGTGCAACTCGGACACCTTAACGAGAACAAGCCGACTCTTATCCGGACATAGTCTGCAAGACGTCTTTATTTGTTTATATGTGTATCTTTATTTGCTAACTTATTCTATGAGAAACCCACACAAGGTTGTTATATGCTAAATATAGATAACCTCTGTAAAGCATACATGTAGTTGTTGACGAGCACACAAGCACTGGAACTTATCTGCCATAATAACTTTCCTAAATGTATGTGTTTGATTTGTTATATGTGATATAAGTATATCACTCCTTAGAATGCTGGATAAGTTTCTAGAAATAAGTCTGTGTGTCGTCTGATTTCTTCTTTTAAAATATCGACTTAACTCTATTGAGAAAAGATACTCAGCGCAGCAAACAGGTTAGATCCAGGCCAGCCGTCAACTTACTTGGCGGTTGACCTAGATCTAACCTGTTTGCGTAAGCATGAAGTCGGTTGCAGAACTATAAGGGTTAATATACAGTACCAAATTATGCAATGCAGATCGATGCAGTTTAAGCAAAAGCTTGTATAACACTATAACAATGAATGCAGTAAAGAGATGGTACAATTTGACTGTTATGTGAGTGAAACATAGAAGAATAACATATCCTCACCTTTTTCGCTAGCTGGGTATCTTGCATAAAATTGTGTACATGTTTCTCGGCCTTACTGAGCTCTAACTTCCGGGCAATCACCGCTACCACCAATGCCGTGCTGCCACATCCCTAGATATAACACAAAACGGGTTTCTTTTGTCTATTTCTTTAACCCATTACCAAACAATAACGACATTTTACCAGTTTGTTGCAGAGGACTCTGAAAAACATTGTGGGAAAAGGAAAAATTGCTCGTCACGATGTTTTCTGCCCCTTTAAAAGATTATTTACCAATTCCATCACATTTAGAAATGTCGTTTGTAAACTCTTTCATTTTGGGAATGTCTAAACTTTTGCGTTTGGTAAAGGGTTATAGATAAAATGAGTAATATCTATTTGAGGGTTAGAATACACACAAACTCAATTTAGACATACAACTTTTTAGACAATGACAATGCATGCAATGTGTATATAAAATGGAGTGTTATGGATTAAGATAAATAACAAATAAATAACCGTGACATTTGCGTCAGATAAAAAAAAATCTCAGGAATTTTAGCAGTTTTTCTATTGTTCAACCATTGACTCCATAAACTGCATTTGCTGAAAAAGTCTGTTACAACTGTTTTACAAATGGATACATGATAACAGCCTGTTATCATAATGTACGTAAGACTGTATTCATTCATTCGTTGTCCCTGGCGTTTTTCGGCTGACCTTATTTAATCGCTAATTCTTAACAAACCTTATCATATTCACTCTTTTAAAAGCATCATGTGAACGTGTTACCGTCAATGTTCCTCTGTAAAAAGGAATCTAATATTCTTTAAAGTAAATTGTCAATTATTCTAGAACTTTCACAACTAAAGTATCAATGTGCGCAAGTATGGCTTTAATACTTATACTCATCACGCATTCATCAGCGTCAAGGATACAGTTTCAGTACTCAAACCACAAAAACAAAAACATGAAAAGACGACCACAAGGGTTACGCTGTTATTTACGACAAATCAAACAGCAGTCCTCGCACCATGATACTGACACTGCTTCAGAGTCATTATGTTTTACGACAGGACGGATGTGACGTCATAGTTACCATGACACCGGTTGCTATAGCCACCATTCTCCCGCAGTACGTGTTTGGAACAACGTCCCCGTAACCAACAGAGAGGAAGGTTATGGCAATCATCCACATGGCGTTTAGTATGTTGTCGTGTTGATTTGGGTCCAGGGGACTGAAAAAGAACATAAACGCGACTCATTATTATTGTCAGGTTGTATGTCAGATGAACGAACTGATTCTGTGTGCTTCTTAATATGGACTCACTGTGAAACGATATGTTTAAATTCCAAAACTTACTCTTTTGCTACATTAATTTCTAAGCAATATCAAAGTGAAAATGCAATTTTCAAAAGATAAAATGGCTTCAATTTCAACCTATTCGGGAAAGACAAAAGCTCTTTAAGTTGGCAATACACTTAAAGCAAAATCTTGAAATATCATATTTCAAATATTATCTCAAAATGACTTCATCAATAGACCACCCACACGAGCAAAACACATGCTATGATAAAGAATCTTAGACAGAATGCATGGAATTTGCGACAGCTTCTCAGTTAGATCACACTCGATACACGTTTTTTGTTAAATACGTTCTATAACAACCCATGCACTATACTCTACCAATGTTATTTATAAAGTTGTTGGTCTGGTCAACCAATGTTTAAATTGAGACAAGAGTTCCACCTTCTAAAATGAGAAACAGATCAAGCCATATGCCTCATAAATTGTACTAACCTCTAACCAGCTGATACACATATCTATGCTCAAGATATTTTATAACAACACATGCGCAATATTCTACCAATTGTACTTTCTCGTATTTATACAGTTGATTGTATGATCATTTGGGCAACTGATTTAGTAATCAATGTCTAAAGAAAGGCAAGAGATCCAGCTTCTCAAATGGGAGACAAGCCAGGGCAAACACCTCATACATTGTACTAACCGCTCTATATCTTAATTGTTATTTAATAAATCGTTACAAGTACTATATTGACATTCTTTTGCAATAGTTTAATAAAAAAGAACCAGAATTACTGCATACTTTCTTAACAAAGCTAAAGGTGTTTAAGATACCAACCAAATCTTCGCCACTCCTTTGTAAAGGAGTGGTTTTATGCGACCCATACTTTAAAATTGAAATTAAAAATATTTGTGTTCATGATTTTCATTTGGACATCTCTCCATTTAAATTTTATACAATTCCGGGCAAAGAATTCGTGAATGCATTTCGTTTGATAAGCCATCTTAAATCTTATAGTGTTTTAACCAACTCCATGCTTATGCAAACAGGTTGGATCCAGGCCAGTCGCCAAGTAATTTGGCGGCTTGTCTACAATCTAACCTGTTTGATACTCTGAGTATCTTACCACATCAAAGCTAAGCAAATATTTAAGTTTTGTGTAACGCAGATGGCACAATAATCTATTTTTAGAATTCACCCAGCCTTCTAGGCGTGAAATCCCATGATAACTGCAATTATCTTGAACACGACAATGTATGGCAGTCGTGGAAAGGAGACTTGTATTTGAGGACTGACAACTGAACTAGAGGTAAATAACGATATGATTAATCGGTGTAAGTTAGAACATATGCAAATTCTTTAATTTATTTTCCGGTGAAACAGGTGGTTATTTAAAAGTTTTAAAAAATGATAGCCTTTTATTTCCAACCGATCGAAATTTCTTAATTCAAGCAAGAGCTTTTTTCTGAGATTGTTGGCCTGCATACTGGTAACAATGATTGGGGTTTTGATCCTGGCAATCATTCCTGGAATAAATATGTAACACATATACGTTTCCATGATAACTATTTCCAAAGTTATACTGGTAATGGGTACATTTCTCAGAGAGAATGCGCTTGAGAAAATATATTTCTCTCTAATGGTATTTTATATTTTGGCCACAGTAGGTCCTTCCTCATACCACCAAATTACCATAAAAACTCCAGTTCTTGGTACGTCTAGGTCTTGGAGACTTATCGATCCGACCATAACGTATAACTGAGGAAACCGATAAAATACCCAATAAATGATTTATAGAATAAAAGAATAACCCTAAAAAGTAGCAAAATAAGATTTTAATGAGACTGTTGGAACAATGAGATTAGAGACATATATTAACAGATACATTGCCTTTCAACTCGTCCGTCTTTTAACATCACATAATGCCTGTCGAGTCAATGATTTATATACAAACAAAATAACACAACAAAGCGGTCGATGCTTAATGATCGCCTTTGCTTGGACTTTATACAATGGTTTGCGATTTCACATCGTCCTAATCACACAGGTCCACTACGAACGACATTTTGAATTATTGTTAGAAAATTGAGTAAATTGCTCATTTGAGCAATTTGCTCTTTTTTCTAACAAAACAATTCAAATGTTATTCTATTTATTGACTTGGAGGGGCATTTGCAAACGCTTACCAACTACTTGACATAGAATCTTTTAAACAAACCTGTAATTGGCAATTAAAAGAAATTCTTCATTTGTCATGAAACATCATATCGGGGGATTGAAAAATAATGCATTGACACATGGAGCTTAATCTAATATCACGCTTTAAATGATTGCTTCCCTTCTGACAAGTTATTCACCCATATCTTCAATTTTTCACGTCTTAAGACGTATGCAGTGAGGCATTTGAGAAAACATTTTCACACATTATTGTAATTCTTAATATTGAAAGAAATGACGTTCTTTATACGTGATACTTGTCAAATAATGTTGCTTTGGATTTGAACCATTCATTTTAAAACCACAATGAGGAATAAGGGCTAAAGGTATCTGAGAACAGTTGTTTGTGCATACTATGCAATGGTACAACAAGGCGGATAAGGACCTTTTCGTAACGAAAATGTCGTAACGAAAATGTCGTAACGAAATATCGTAACAAAATGTCGTAACAAAATGTCGTAACGAAAATGTCGTAACGAAAATGTCGTAACAAAATGTCGTAACAAAATATCGTAACGAAAATGTCGTAACGAATATGACGTAACGAAAGAGTTCATTCTAGCCTAGTACCACCAAGTTTTAGTTGTTGCAAAAAGGTATTTTATTAAACATAATGCCTGAATCCGACAATACAGTAACGGTCACTCTGTTCTCGTTTCTATATAGAAATACCACTAACGACACTAATGTCTTCAGATGTCTTTTTCACAAAGCAGGTGGTGAATTGAGAACGATACACAAATATTCCATAATAAAGATCTTTATGACTGTTTCAAATTGAAAGAAACAGCAGGTGAGGAAATCAAGTTTGATAAAATGCAGTTTCATATCAAAGCCCCATGAAAGGAATTAAATGCTATATCAAACAATAATATTTGATAAACTTTTGGTCAGATTCAAAAAGTTGTCACTAAAACACTTATCAACACATCTCAAACGTGAAAGTAAACACGAAATAACCTAAGATCAGCCCGTTTAATAATTCATATTGCCAAATTCTTCACCTTTGATCTGGTCACGTAATACGCAAATCCTTGAACGGGCCATTCAGAATTCATTATCAGAAATATGGTGTCAAACCTATTACTAATGAACATGATTAAATTGGAGACGACTATATTTTATGCACAAAATAATGTTAAACGAGACTATAAAATATTGTCGTAGAGCTTTCATAAATACATTTTCATGACTTTTATGAACGCAATAAAAGAACTCCATCTATTTTCTAGTTATTTCTTGTTTTACTCGTATCCCTTTATGGGTCTTTAAGATAGGAAGAAACTTCTGTGACAAACAGGTTGAATTATGTATCAAAGTATCGTGGTAAGGGTTTTAACAATGTTTTAGCAATAACTTAGGGCACCTAGCTTTAATGGCACCTGCTTTAGAAAACAGTATCAACAGTTGATCAATGTGATATGTACAAATGTATACACATGAACACGAAACGATGAACAACCCGTGGTAGGACACCATTTCGATAAAAGCACGGCCATGTAGCAACCAGGATAGTCAGAACTAATGCAACTTATGAACAGACTATACCTTGTTTCATTGATGTATAAATACAAACATGTATATACTCCGTTAAAGCATGCACTCATAAAATAAAAGTCTTATTTTTATAAATTTGATATATATCATAACTTGAAAACTGAAAATTTATTCACGTTCTGTTTATGCCAAGACAGAGCATTATGTAAATGTTTCACTTATGCAAAATCATCTTCAAAAAAATATTTCCTTCACAGATGGAATTATTTAGAAAAGCAATACTTTTGTCTGCCTATCAAAGCGTTCTGATGTCGACGAAATCTGTGTTTGTAACTGTACTACCTACGTGCATCTCTTTTAGGCATGTTGGTCGAATTTATTTTGTTTTAGTTCTCATACATTTGGTACTTAAACCACGATTCTGATTCCATGTTTTATTGACCAAAGTACATGTATATTAAGTGTGTTTTAGTTTTTTTCTTACCATCATATTGGAAATCATCTTAGATTACTTGGCATGCAGCTTTATTTGTCGTGTAATGGTCCGTTCATTTATTGTACAAGTTTGCCTAAGCCGACATGCATATCTATTATGACATGTAAGTATTAATAAAATCTACATGTACAGCCATTTCATCGAGGCTATAGTTCTTTCAGTCATTCAGTAAAAAAAAAAAACTTCATGAATATTTTCTCGATTATTCAGAACGTGTAACATTGTTTTGTGCCAGGTCTTTGGAATCATAACGAAGTCACGATTCCAATGAAGTGTAACTTAGCAATACGAGGGTTCAATGCACAACTATAGTAAGTGCTTCATAAACATGAAGCACTTCCTATAGTTTAGCATTGAACCCTCGAATACTGTTTTTCTCATGCTTTTCCCAATGTTGGAAATGGAATACTGTATCTTACTTATGCAAGTTCTTAAAAGAAGATGGTCAGTAAAATAATCTAGGTCTGGATGAAATTTAAACGAAGTGCATAAGTGTTTGTTGGAGTTTTGCTTATGATAACGACATAGCAAACGTAGGTCATTTTCACTTAGTCGTTTACAAAAGGTTTTCATAAACAGTATAACAACACATTCGCTTATTTTCTCGTCTATAGTTGCAATGATTTCCGTTCTGGAATGTGTCAATTACGTTATGTGTAACTACTTATATCATGCTTTCTAAAGATTTTAACTGAGTAATACAAAACAAATGCAAATCTAAACAAAATCATTGTCAGTCTTATGTCATTAGAATTAAAGCTTTTTTTTTATAACGAAACACTTTCATATTACCTATTAACGATTTAATATATATCTATTGACAAGAAATATAAAACCGATGAAAAAATTAAGAATCTCGACACATGTTATGAATTATGGCATCATACCTGATAATCATTTCCTGGCATGAATGTATTCCGATCATATATATGTACTGAAGTAGTATAGGAGGTTAGCCTGGGAATTCTTCGCATACTATCCGCCTGGCACTCTACTATTTACATTGTGATTTATGATTCCAAACAGTAAAAAGTATGTACAACCATAGGAGGGAGGCAGTTAAGGTGTTTTATTTAACCCTTACAGTGCTTGGCAATTTTCTACAAATAGATTCTGGTATCGTCTGCTTTCCAAAACCTTACATACTTGCTTATCTTTGAAGAGGAAGGATACCCAGAGTAGCAAACAGGTCAGACCACAGGCCATCCGCCAATTTACTTGGCGGCTGGCCTGTGATCTAACCTTTTTGCATAAGCACGAAGGTGGTTCCAGCACTTTAAGGGTTAAGTAACAGAATTGATAATGATACATTGCCTTATATCCTCTAAAAGCTCACACATGTGGTCTAAACGCATAGTGTTGAATCGAATGATGATTTTTGGCATGATGTGTTGTTATACGTCGGTTATTCAGCTCGAAGTGGTTTTAATTCTTACAACGATACGAAGTATACGTCATTGCATTGACGGCATATTGGTATGCAAGCACAAATATTCCGGGCAAAGAAAGTCTTTTTTATGTGTTTTTTGCCTAACATTACACTAATGATAAAGTGTAGGGCGAAGGAACTATTTGAAATACATTATATCGGAGCTTTGCATTTCTTAAGTACTCCCCAAACCCAAAGAACAACGCTGAAACATTCAATATGTCTTATTGCAACATTATTCAAGTACTTTTTAAATCAAGACTACATGTTTCTTATAAGTTTCAATGATGCATTGTCGGTGTGATTATTTCATCAAAGAGATCAAAACAAAAAAACAATGGAAACATAGAGAGCGCCTCCTGTGAGCAATTTATTTAATTCCTTTTGATAATTATAGCATACCTAAAATGTATGGATGGTAGGGTTACATAATTTTGTAACTTATGCTTAAAACGACGAGTTGCATACTGGCTAATAATTATTATACATCAAAATATGTTATGACAAGATGTTTATTTCTTAACGATATATTTAACTTATTTTGATTGATTCAATGAATTAAACAAACCGAGCAAAATCTATATTGGAACATAAGGGCTGGGTGGGAGTTCAACTCAAACAATCATAGTATGTATTTTAATATATACATACTTTTCATTAATAAGACATTTTACAAATTAGAACGCTTTCCTAAGAATGGCGTTGTGCAAATAATCAAAAGTAAGATAATCCCCAATCGAGTAAGCGTTCACACTATGCTATTTTATATACAATGGAATAGTCAAAGTATGAAAACATGATAAATCTAGGTGTATACTGTCTTTATTTGACTGCTTTTTTGAAACAGTATTACGTTCGTTTGAAAAAAATGTTTTCATGTGCCATCGTGATTTCAAAACAAGATATGTTGTTCCCCACCAAAATAACCTTCCTCCGATTCTAGTAAGGAACAAACATTTGTAGACAAAGCCAGGATCAGGCGCTCGAATCAATGGCAGTGAGCCTAACATTCAATTCTGTGAATCATATTGCGATTGCGATTGGCCAATACTTGATCAATCAAAAGCTTTGTATGTCGTGTTGGCTGGTAGATGCTCACGCCTAATGTTTTACTACGCTTTTCGTTAAAAAAGAACCAGCATGCAATGCATGGCGCAGAATGTTTTCTTTGAAAAATAGTATTTGACCTCATGATTTAAAGGTTAATTATAGTGAAGTGTATACCTTCCTAAGGTCCGGACAGAGGGTAAAACTAGGTATAACAGTATGGGCTAATCAAGAATAACAAAAACGCTATATACACAGTATAATGCTCAATAGCTCAAATATTTGGCCTTTTCTTATAATCATGTCATGTCTGTGTAGCTGTTTTGGACTTTCCAACACTGTCAACTAACACATATATACTCGCATTCTACTGTCAAGTCTGATGTTCATCTCTATGGTATTCAGTATATAGAGAAAATCCAGTTCAAGCCTAGACATTCCACACATTTTGACTAAGGACCATAGTTCCCGATTTCTATTGAATTTGTACTCAATTAGGCACTGTTTAAGTAAAAGTGGAACAAAAGTAGAAACATCCTCTGGAATGAAAACTTTTTTGGCTAATGTATTATTCGTAGATACATGTATACGCCTATAGTTCATTTGATTTCATTGAATTACATTAGTTTGGTAAATAGCAAGTTCGATCGCTATATTTTGCTACTGGAATGTCTTGTCAAAGACTAGTTGCAGCTATATTGAGCCAGGTTGTATCCGTTTGGCTTTAAAACTTCATCGGAACGAGTCTGTTCTCCCTCTTAATTCTATATACTATACTCTTCATAACGTATTATCACCTTTTATCCTTTATGGCTACCGACTCCACTACTTGTATGGTTTATCTAGTATTTATAAAGTTTGTAATGCTTTTCAAATGAACAGTGTATCTCCTTCTCTCAGACACTCAATTGTTGATCTTTCCTCTTGAGTTGTTGTCTCCGCCTCAGCTTTGAATTCAATCACACAAGTACTTTGACTCGATGATCAATTGTCAAGAAGATACGAAGATGTCATTCCTCTAAATGGTTTAGCCAGCCGCCACTATCCCTCTTTAAAGAATTGAACCTAGAGCACTGGTTGTAAAACGTGCTTAGTATTAGTAATAGCCTCCCATACACAGGATATTTGTCAAACACCTGTCTTTTCTGACATGCGTTCTTGTCTTCATGAATGTATTTCTCTGGAGAAAAAGAGCTGATCATCGCATCAAGCTGTCAGACCTCGGCACTTAATTCATCAACATCTCTACCACAGATTTTTTACATTATCTACAAGATTCGTAAAACCCTCTAATGACAGAGCCATTCAGGGGAATCCTTGGCGAATCCCCAGTTTCACCTTCCCGACATTGATATTAATGCATATTTCACAGGTACGAAGCTTCAATGTCAATATTTATGCATATTTCACGGACGTGAAGCTTCAATGTCGATATTAATATTCATTTCCAGAGCATGAAGCTTTCAAGTCGATATCAATGCATATTTCACGGTCATGAAGCTTCAATGTCGATATCAATGCACATTTCAAAGACACGAAGTTTCAAGTCGATATCAATGCATATTTCACGGTCATAAAGCTTCAATGTCGATATCAATGCACATTTCAAAGACACGAAGTTTCAAGTCGATATCAATGCACATTTACGGGTATGTAGCTTCAACGTGTTGTTATTGTGCCGCACCTTGGCAGCGTGACCTTTATCATCTGACCTCACACGGCTTGCGGTATGGTACCTTTGGGCTCCATGAACTTTTATCGAGATTCATATTTACACATCCTTCCTGTTGACGTTTGGGAACTGAATCGGGTAGCCGACCTTGTGTGTGATCTCATGGCGCTTAATGAAGGGGGTCACACGAGCTGTAAGTGTTATCTTATCGTGCCATTATTTCTTATGAGTCTCAGTCAAACCAGTCTGAGCATACTCGAGGGACGTTTCTGGAAGGGTTGACTGTCGCGTTAGTTTAGACATGCTGCTGGACTGTAACGGTGCTGTGGTGGACTTTGCTGAATGGCCGCCTGGAGGCGACATGATTGGCTGGACTGGTGCGGAGATTTGCGAGGTAAACATGCGGCGCCTTCTCGGAGGGGAGAGTCGACTGTAGGCCCGGAATTCGGGGATCGGTCTTGGGTCCGCGGTCTGTTGTTCGGGCAAGCCGTCCGGTCGGCGGGCTGTTAGCCGTTCCACGATAAGATTCGGTAGCATATCCATTTGAGTCTGTAAAAGATATTGTGGTAAAACTTCATTAGAACGGTAGGCATTACAGTTTTAAACAGGATCATTTGCATGTGTGACGAATGTATAATACAATACAATGATGTCTCGTTAATCCGAACACGTCCGTTCCCAACAAAATGTCCGGAATAACGAATCATCCGGACTGATGAAGCAGAGCTTGTTCTTATACACATTAAGACATAAACAGTCTGTATGCACGTGTATTCTTATAACCCTTTAGCAAACGGCAAATTGTCGACCGTCCCAAATTGGAAGAGTTTGCAGCCGACATTCCAAAACGTGATGAAATTCAAAAATAATCTTCTGATATGGCAGAAAACATTGTTTGAAAAGGAGAAATCGCTCGTCACGAGCAATTTCTCCTTTACCCACAATGTTTTCAAAAGTCGTCTGCAACAAACTGGTCAAATAATTCCGTTCCCTTACAACTTCGTTCGGATTGCGAGACATCCGGATAATCGGGGTCCGGATAAACGAGGCTTCACTGTTCTTAGGATTGGGACAATCTGGAGGAAGAGTTAGCGCTAGAGTAATGATAAATCTACGGGTTTATAAACAAAGGTACAGGTATGTGGCATATTCAATTAACTTGCATACGTATTGCTTCTCCAAAACTTGTGTTGAGAGTTCTCCTTAAAATCGTACCGCTGATACAATTCTAATTAATGCTAAAACATTATGATTTCTCAAATAGTTTCGGAAATACCACATGTCAAAGACCCTTATATGTCCCTATGTATAACCACCGATAAATAGATTAGTTTTAAAAACAGTTATGTCTGATTTTGCTTAACAGCATACCGTCTAAGTCTTCATTAAATGCACTCTGAAATGCCAATGAACTGGCTTTCTATATCAATGGTGATCATACTTTCAATTGATTTGCATTCCTTAGATAAACTATTAAATACGGCACCACTTAAACGTTTGGGAAATAATTTGAAATTGGTTATTCGTGGCGAAATTGTACTAGTTAGGCAAACTAGTTTAATTATATGTATATCAGACATTCCTTTCATATGCCGAGTTCAACGATCTGGTTATTACGAGCTTTTCGCTTCTTACTAAAAATTATCAAGTGAACAGTTCTAATAAAACCATTCAATTTTCATCGTTAAACTTTCATTTCTTCCACATTTAATATAGCAGCTATACATGTTACATGTGGATTCAGAACTGAAACTCAATTAAGAGAGGCTCAATCGTTTTAAAATGATGGATTTTCAATTAAGAAAGACAATTAACAACGAACCGTGACACCAATATAAACAAATACATAAACAAACATCTACAATCAGCTTTTCTAACGACACTATTCCAAGCCTTTCACAAGTGTGAACATGTACTGAGCCTTATTTTAACTAGAATTGCACTCATTCGGATCATTATTTCATGAAAGTATGCGTGTGACGATTCTTGACGAATTAGGATATGTTTCAACATTCACTGTTTAGTTACAGGAAAAAAGCTTAAGCTTTTGACTCCAATAGCTTTCCGGGATTCACCAGTGCTGGGCTAGGGCTCTGGAGTGAATTGCCAAAGGGCCACTCCCACGAAACCAGATGTGTCGTTTGGGTCTAAAACCCGGGAGCCCCGAGTTCTGAGTCCACAACGATTAACCACTGAGCCACGCACGCAGGATCCCATTTTACATACCTGTAATGATTGTAGTTTCTCCTCTATTTTGTTGACTCGTTTCTCGAGACTGTTGGTGTTTCCCGACATCTCACACACCATTGTCTCTATATGCGTCTGGGTCTACAACACAAGAAAACGCAGTTTAGTTTGAATTGTTTAAAGCCTTTCCAAAACGCCAAATTTTAGACTGTCCCAAATTGAAAGAGTTTGCAGACGGTATTTCAAAATGTGATGAAATTGGAAAATAAGGTTCTGAAGGGAAAGAAAAAAATTGTGGGAAAAGGAAAAATTGCTCGTAACGAGCAATTTTTCCTTATCCCACAATGTTTTTCCAGAGTCGTCTCCAACGAAATGGTTTAAAGTCTCGTGTTTGTTTGGTAATGGGTTAAAGGATACTTTCTGTTTGGCTCTTTCAAGGTATAACCATTTAAGGGCACCGTCAGGCAATATAAAACTACATGTTTAAGCATTGATATACTCATTCTTATCACGCATCCCTTTCATTAAAGTTGATAAGTTGTCTTTACAATGATTGTGGTCCCAATGAATTTGTAGATGCCACCGTGAATGAGCATAATGAATGCAGACTGTGGCTGCAAATCAAAAGAAAACATTGTATATTGTCTTAGGTTTTGCAGGAAGGTATAACCGTTTGCTTAACCATCGGAATTAATTAAATTACATTGGGAAACCATCATACCAACCAATATATTTGTTCTTAGATCAACTGGCTTTTATACACTTAAAAGAGGAAGCATGCAGATGACGACCAAAACAGTTTCTAAGGTCGTGTTGTATTCGTTAGCCTAATTGTCCTACAGGAACTCGGACCATAAATAACGTAGAATTGTTCACAAACTGTGTATACTTGTTAAAAACTGTGGAGACCTGGTCATGATTTATGTAGACACACTACATAGTTTACATGGAAAACAATACTATGATCATTGGAACTACAAGGAAAAGATTTAATCTACATTTAACATCGCTTGTGTAATAAAACATGCACACCATTTAGGTCAGTAACACTACAACATACTTTTGTCCTTTCCAACATACAAAATAAACCTATAACAATCATATAAATTCCAAATAATATCCATATCATGTATACAATGCATGGAACCACCATCGTTGTTGCTTCGTAAAATAACAAATAACAAAAATAAGCAATCAATGTTAGTTTTTTTTAAGCACTGCTAAACTAATAATAGGCAGCTTCTATTATGGTATTTTCACGTCTTTCTCAATTACAGTCAAACTTATTGTTAATAAACAATCTAGAATGACGCAATAAACGTCCTCAATCCGTTTTTCTTTAATACAGAAAGCTTGGCTTGGGATAATCTTTTACCAAGCATTTTCTCACCAATGCATCGATGTAAAATGTTCAATGTGTCGCAGTATGAAAAGAATGGAGGTAGTCGCGTTTGAAGAATATATTTGACACTTTTATACTTTCCAAAGGAAGCTCAAATAGGAACTCTCTATGTGTTCATTAGTCCACAGCTGCGATTGTTCTAAGGTGACGAACATCTTTCATGTTATTATTAACTTCTTTCATAAACTTAACCCTTATAGTGCTGGGTATCGTTTTACTAAACAACTTAAGGAAACTATTTGCGTGAGTCATAACTAATACACATGGATAGTTTCTTCAATGAAAGTACAATATTGCAATGTTACACGTCATTGGAAGCGTCTCGGAGAGACGATTCCAATGATGTGTTATTTTGCAATATTGCTTATCCCAATATTGAAATAAGAGGAATTGTTGTTTTAGACTTACGCAAATCCTAAGCGTAAACTGTTTAGTGAAACGGTACCCTGGTACCGACCTCATGCTTATGCAAACAGGTTGGATCCAGGCCAGTCGCCAAGTAAATTGGCGACTGTCATGTGATCTAACCTGCTTGCTACTCTGATTAGTTTTATGTTATCAAAACTAAGCAGATTTTAAGGTTTTGGAAAGCACACGACACAACAGTCTATTTTTAGAAAATAACCCAGCATTCTAAAGGTTTAGTATTGCAGTTGTTAACTTTAACTGCTAGTTTGGTTAATTTTATCAGCGGCTAAGCTAATAACATGCATAACTCTAGAACAACATCACTGTCGTTTTGACTTATGTTAAGAAACCTACTGCTCATTTACAAAATAAATTCTAAGTAGTGTAATGTAAGTTGTGTAAAGTAAATTTACATTTCTTCCAAAGTATCAAGCGTAACCCAAACGAGAACAAACCAAACATTCGTTTAAAATAACAATTTCCTTCAAATGCAATATAAGTGTTGCTTTTTTACGCCTACTTCTATCGTGTCACAGTAAATGTCTTGCGTAAAGGACGACCAAATAAAAATGATGCTAGATTTCTTTAACACACAAGCCATGGTTTATGAGACAAAAACAGCACATATCCGTCATAAAATGAAAATGTACCAATCTGACAATCATACCGATGCATATGAAAACATTCCAGTTCGACTGATTAGCCTTTCATTGAATAAGAAGACGAGTAATCAGGAACTTACAAGTTTTACGAAAACTTGCTTTTTGAATCTTTGGCTGAATGTGTCCCTAATCTTATATTCACGGAGCTTGCTTGATAAGATTTCAAGTTTGCTATATCATACATGTTTTTCCCGACATGAAGGAAATTGTTTGAACAAAGCGACAAGCATTAAGCGATGTTAGTACGGTTTTTAGCCTCAGACAAACTGGTCAAACCTGGCTGTAATCGGGTAGAGGTTTCGAGATATAAATGCTGTTTCCGCAATGGAATCCGTTCACCTCAAGGTTATTCTACAAGCAAAGGATTGGATGAATGGTGAATATTTCAACTACCATTGTCAAACATTTTCTTTATTGATACGCATCTGTAATACATGTGTTGAAGGATACGGAATCCATTTTTAAACTTTTCATTATCATTGAGATGTGAGAATTGAAAAGTAAAGAAAATAACATCGTTTTAAGAATTACTATGACTTAAACGCCAATATTCTATATCCGATGTGTTAATCCTGTTAAAGCAAATCAAAAAAACATGTGAGGATAAAATGGAATTCGTTCTCAGTAGTCTTCAAATGAATCATCAACTTTTTTAACATGTTTACCACCAATGTAACAAGTGGACGGTAACATCTTTTTGTACAACTAAATGCATATATATTTTTTTTTTTTTCAATTTGCGTTTTGATATATTTCAGAAGATGGATTAGCTATTCGTTCAAAGGCTGCAAGAAAAAGCAAATATCTCTAGTTTAAAAAGAGCACTTGATATATTTCGCTTGATTTAAAATTGAAATGATAATGAAAGTTTCACCAGTATCCTTTCCTTCACCTAAAACTCTTCATTCGTTATAATTGTATCACATATGGAGGTTTAATTCTCATTAAAGTAGAGACTGATTTCTGCTTCAAAAGGAAGCGGAAAACTTAAGTACACATTCTAAAATCATCTTTCGTCATTGACAATACACAATGCAGTTAATAGCTGTAAATCAAGAAGTTTGAATCGCTTGCATTTTGATGAAAGAGATCTGACAAGTTGGTTTAACGTTGATACATTAATGTGAACTCATATAAAGACATTTTCAAATTCAATTTTCAATAATCCGTAAACCTCTTGACCTAACTACAACCAGACAAGACGTAAACATCTTTGTTCGTTAAAACAGACATTTCTTCCTTAAACAAAAATTGAGCAATAAATGAACAGTAGCTAGGTTTTAGTGCTGTAAATGCACATCTTTTGATCAGTAATATGTTAGAAGTCGGTACAAGATTTCTGGGTCATGAACCAGTACTGGGCACTAATAGAATATCATTTGTATGCAGACAAAATATCCCAACTGGCCCAATGAACGTTGGTGTGCGTGACAACCTAGTGGAAGGCTGTAACATACATATTAAAGTTTGTAGTTACGGTAAATAGATCTTTGCTTTCATTCCAGATTATTGATAACGAGACAATTGAAGAGGAAACGGTCCAAAGTCAGATTGTATAGATAAATGCGCAACGTTATATCTCCATCAATAAAGAGAGTTGTAAGTGTAATATAAGGAAACACTGTTAAATTATTAAAAAGGGGAAGAAAAGGATAAACGTGAATAAAAACATGTTTTAACAACATATTGATAAAGACAGGAAATATACATCAACAACACCATTTACATATATAAAAAAGATGAAATTGATTTAGGGTCAATCGCTAAAAGGTAGAAAAGCATATAATTTGGACTAGACGTTCATTCAAAAGTATCTCTATGAGTTTTGTTTTGACTAACCCGCAACTATTAAGGGTTTGTAAACCTATGAGAGAAAGAAAGCAAATTTATTTTCTTGGAGACTGATAAAGAAAACATAGAGTTATACAACGTTAAAATGTTTTCTTTCTTCATAAATGTATGATTAAAGGAAAGCAAGTTTTATTTCTTATAATATTATACCTCTATCGACGGTGCAAACCAAGTCATTACACGTGATTTCAGTACCTTGATCATGGCATAATAATTGTGGCATAATACCATTTCAAAACAAAAATTCTGCAGCCTGACTCGCACTTACAACAAATGGTTGCAGAGACATCATGACCAAACTGATACAATGCTTTGATGAAAAGTGACCAATTTATCTATACATAATCCTTGGAAGATTATAGGTCAAAACCTATTCATTTATCTTACATATAGATGATGCAATGCTAATTCATAATGTCTTATTGCTACCCCATGATTTTGATACGAGTTACAAACACGCCGTTTGAAGCAATTGTTTATTACCAACATTATACGAATATAAGAATATACACATATCAAATCAGTTTTGCTTCCTAACAACAGGATAATAAAGCACAAAATGATTCATTATCTTTTGCCGTCAAGTATTGCTTACGATTTCGCCAACACATTTTCCCATAAGGAGAAATTGGAATAGAGGACATCATGTTTAGTATTCCGTAAGATCGCAAAGCACGTCGTATTGCGAGGTCATCGATCAGATCGTTAACAAATTTTAGTCTGCGCATTTTCCGACTTAACTTGTGTTTTATTCATAACGATGACAGGCATGCGCGACGAACCAAACTAAAACAGATCATTAATCGGATAACCCGGTGCTTTCCCTTTAATACGACAGACGTTAAACGCATGGGCAGCATTAAGGAAACTTCCCCCTTGCTAAAACTGTTTACACTTCTTTTAAGGTCGGGAAAGGGGACCTAAACGAATCTGACTTATTCCACCACTCCGAAACGAAAATACTTATTCCTTTTATATCAACCCTAGTCCACATATGACATTTTTGTTTGTACACATACCCATAACGAGGATGACGTTAATGTATGAAGGATAACATTTCCCTTATGACAATATACTCCATAAACTATCAATGTTGTGTGTTGGTATGAACGTGTATCGTTAGTCCATCATAGGTATAGAAGAGGCATACTTAGGTTCATATTCATACAGAATTTCAATAGCTATACCGTAAATCTTATTATATTGGTACTCAATAGAGCCGTCTTGTCCAGACGATTCTTATGAGTACCAACAATAAATGGTTTAATTAAAAAAAACAGAATTGAGCTGATTGGCTATAGTCATTTGCACAGAATTTACATTACAACCGTATGTAGTTCTGTGTAGTCAAGTTCGCTTGGTCTTGTATAGAATAAGGACCACATTGAATAAGAGTAAAACAATCTCTAGTCACACAAATTAATTATTTCATTTGAGATATGCAGTCGTTTGTAATAATGTACATGTATCAGTGAATCAGTTGAACGACAGCGAGAGTTCGCAAATATAGGAGTCATTTATCATAACTAATGTTACCATGTGCATACTATTACCTATGTTTTCCACATTGAAATTACTCTCTGATCTCAAATATATGCCTATTAATAAGAGCATAATGACCGGACGCTTTAACAACTACTAAATTTGTATTTAGCACAACCTAGTCCGAGCTCGAACCCGCACAGATACTTGATTAATCCACACTAGTCGTGTTGCTCGACTTGTTGCTACTTAAACGAAGTATCTGGTCACAAGGGACGAATTATGACCTTGACATATGAAGAACATGTATGTACATGCATCGCTAATGATCACTGAGTTTGGCGAATACAAAAGCAATACATAAAAGTTACAGCTTTGGATCGTATGTGCACCTGAAAATATTTCAATCATTTCTCAATTCGGTTTACAAGAATTCTTTCTGTTTCTACTTTTCAAGTTGCAAGTGTTCCCTTATGTTATACATACCAAGGGACGTAACCTAACTTATGCTATAAAGCAAGAGATGTAACTTTACTTTTGTTAAAAATATCAAGTGACGTAACTAAACATACGCTCTATAGCAAGGAACAAAACCGAACTTACGTTATATATCAAGGGATGTAACTAAACTTGTTCTAAGAATATTCAGGGACGTAACTTCACTTATGCAATATATCAAGGGACGCAACTTAAATTATGCTATACATATCAAGGGACGTAACTAAACTTATGCTATATATATCATGGAACGCAACTTAACTTATGCTACATATCAAGGGATATAAATTAGCTTGTGTTATACATATCAAGGGACGTAACTTAACTACCAATTATAACTTACCTTTGCTAGATCGATCAGCGAGCTCTGGTTCTCCATCAGTTTCCGTTGGTCCATTTTGATACGCCGTAAACTGAAATAAACAGGGTACCAAAACATGTGATTTATTGAGGTCATAAAACATGGATAAGAACCGAGTTCGAAGTTAGCATCAACATCCAACTGAAGAATCACTGCCACAAAAAAGGAAAATACCTTCCAACAGAGTATTCAAAACTTCAGATAGGATGAAATATAGCCTACACCAGTATCATCTTTTGTTGCTTGAAAAAAATGTATTTATTTATGTATTTATCTATTTGTTTGTAGGTTATACACCGCGTCAACATGATACTATATGTGCTGCAATGCCTTCACCATTATTTGAACCCACGCAGTGATGGGACTAATGCTATCAAGTTATGTAATACAACCACTAGGTCATAGATTCCCCTGTTTGAAATTATAGAAGACTCTCTGACCAATATCTTTTAGATGGCATTCGGAAACATATATTTTATATGATTTCTTAATGATGATATTAAGTCTTGTATAAAAAGAAAATCACTGAAAGGGTGTCGTTGTACCTGCTTTAGTTCACTTCTCTGATTCAATTAAGTTTTAGATAACGTTTAACTGTGTCTTTGTGTATGCAAACTTATATATGTAGTTCTTCGTTAGCCATAAACATGCTCATATGTACATTGCTGAATAAATACAGCTTATGTCATGTTTTATGATCGAACAGGTTCATGTTAACGTGGTACGATGATACTAGCATAAAACATACTCGTTTTAGTGGGGGGAGCTTCCCAGTGGTGCTATAGAGTTTCTAGATCTATCGAATGTATCATTGGGGTTTTCCCTTTCATCTTTTATTACAAAAAACAACTCGTTAATTGAATTCGTATCCATGGAAATAAGTTTATAATCTATATCCCTCGGATTCTATTTCAAGATGGGTCTCAAATGAAATCAGCTGTCACAATGAATCTGTTATCAGTTTGAAACGTAACCAGTAATTGACAGCCTGTCTTAGCTACAGCGTCGCTACTTTTTACCGTCTCCGAAGCCGGGTTTCACCAATTTTACCTTTAGAATGCTTGGTAATTTTCTAGAATTAGATTATTGTGTCGTCTCCTTTCCAAAACCTTAAATATTTGCTAAATCTTTTTAGAAGTAAACAGGTTAGATCACAGGCCAGCCGCCAATTTACTTGGCGGCTGTCCTGGATCTAACCTGTTTGCATAAGCATGAAGCCGGTTCCAGCACTATAAGAGTTAATGCCCTTACATACCAAAGTGGACGAGCCGATTATGAGTGTAAAAAGTCCTATTATCACAACAACAACCAATGTATTTCACACTATATGATTTTTCTCTTAAATATACAACTGAGGGTATGTTGAAAATTTTAGTTTTTGTATTTCCAATATTTTTCTTGTTTTCTGTTTCGTTTACGCTTTTATTTAGGAACATTTTTAACTTGTGAAAAGGCATGTTTTAAGCATAGGTAATAACTATAAATTATACGAGCACCGTCGAATTTGCTTTTTGCTTATCTAGAATTATTTATCGTTTTCAAATTGTTCATTTTATATGATATTATCCAATTAGGTATTCGGCAATATTGTGAAGTATTTAATAGTAACACCATGAATATCATATTTACTTGTGAGAATTGTATCTGATACTTTCCCAAAAATATTTTGTGTAATCGCAGCTGAGAAAGCACGGTGCTCTCTGACTGAATCATCTTGGATTCACACTTATGGCGTTTGTACATAGATGCAACAAACACGTTTTTATCAAGCAACGTATGTTATTAAAAAATCACCTTAACACAGAATAGTTACTTCATAAATGGTGGAATGTTTAGGAAAAATATATATTTTGAATACCATAGTTTGTATTTTCAGTGTTTCCTGAATGACAGCGATAGATGCTCTAGAGTTTCATGAATTTATAATTAACAACAAATCATTATTTCGTATGTACTCTACAAATCATCTCAATTAGACAGTTTTATTGAGTACAAAATCATGTATAATTGGAACGCATTGATTACTCCACTTCCTTTTCGAGCTCAGATAAAAGAAGCCCAGTACAGATACACGTTAGCATAAACCTTATTCATGTTGAATTACCAAACGGATAATAAATGTAATCACCCACCGTAATACAAATCTGAACTGGGTCGCATTTTTTTAATTGTATATACGGGTTTTGGATTACTGGGGAACACTGCATCACAAAACGGAGAGATCGTAAATTGTTCACATCTACACGAGAAAAATAGCTCTTATTCAGCTTCCCACTAACATTTTCTTCGAAATGTATTAGAAGACACTATTTGTACACAATGTGTTATAAGGAGATTTCGCTCATCATGAGCGAAATCTCCTTCTGACACAACGTGTTGATATAACACAATGTATTCAATGTTGATTGATAAGATACATATATTTTCTTAACCGTAAGAAAGCTGGGTAATTATCATAATTTTGATAAAGAAATTTACTAACACGGTTAATGATTTATATGGGTGTATATGCATATTGTATAAATTCTTGTAGATAGATTGAAATTGTACATTTATTTCATTTTTATACTGTACTGAAATGTTAAGGCCAAAAGCATGTTTGTGCTGATTTTGCCGAATATATCAATTGAAAAGAACTTGTAATGTCTAAGTGTCTAACTTTATGTTTATACATACCAATGGATGGCCTGCAAGAACTTTCGTTGATGGCTCCGTACTTTGCCAGCGTTCACTCTGGTGACGAGCTTTGTATAACGGTAGATGAGCCATGTTTCACGGAGTACGTTCGCTGCTGCATTTTTTAACTGAAACGATGAAAGGATATATGACTTAAAGCATACATCGAAGGTTTTAATGTATTACGTGCGATTTCAAAGACTGGGAAATAAGGAAGGCATTGTGGTAGATGTGTTATCGCTCACGAAGCAAGTTCGCTGCTGTATTTTTTTTTTTACTGAAACGATGGAAAACTATGTAACTTAAAGCATACATCGAAGCTTAAAAGTCTAAAAAGCAAACTTAAAGAAGGTGAAATAAGGATGGCTTTTTGGTAGGTGTGTTATGTCTCACGAAGCACGTTCGCTGCTGCATGGAAATTTATGTAATTTAAAGCATGCATCGAAGCTTTCATACTTTTTCAGCAATACGTGGTAATAATAAGAAAGAAATAGGACCGAGGAGTCACGGAAGAACATTTGCTGAGCTATTTGTTTTAACAGAAAAGACGAGGTAATTTGACGCTAACAAAATAATGGAGGTTGTCTCACATCTAAGGTCTTATAGGCTAGTTAAATCAGTGTTTTCTCTTTTCGATAGCCGATTATAGGATGAGGGTATCTTTGGTGTAGTAAAGTCGGTTGTTAAGCTAGCTCTTCTATTCAAAGATCGAGGAACGTTTAAGTCAATTGCATGCAGACCTGTGAGGGCTTAACGGTTAAGCGTTTAGTTGAACACTCTGGAAGTTCATCATGAAAAGAAAGACAAATCTCAAATCGTGGACAGTAAAGTATAACTAGAAAAAAAAGAAGGTACTAGAGGAGATTCGCCTCTTATCTAGATATTTATTAACAACTTATATCACTTGATCTTTTCTTATTCTTGGTTGCGTTCCAAGAAATCATGACATTGGCTTATTGCTTTTGGAAATACGCAGTTTACCAAAAGAACATTTTTTATCGTTCAAATCTAAGTCTACGGCCACCAACTGCAGTATTACGAAATGAATAGAAGATAGCCAACTGGAATGTGAGCAAGCATTAGTCAACAAAACAAACTGCTTGTGCATCGAGTGATATCGAAGAATAAGTTATTTCTCTTAAAATGAGATTTCCTCCAAATTCAAACATGTTAACTATACGGACTGCTTTGCAAACTGCGATTCAGAGGACAGATATCTCACTCCAGCAGCAGTACTATAGAAAAGATCGCTATTAGATTTTTTTTCTATTCGAGCGAATCTGCATGATGAAAGACTTGAATCGAGATTTGATTGCACACGTGGGACTTCGAATCACGGCAGGGGGCGCTTCCCCGCGGTAATCAATTCGGTCCCCTCTTACTGGATGGTACCCAAGCACTACTTGCGGTTAGAGAATAACCATGGCCGTAGCGTATCGATTCGGGGGGATACCGTGGGTTCATTGCAAGACTATAGTAAGTGCTTCACGTTTGTGAAGCACTTACTATAGTCTTGCACTGAACCCTCGATACACTCTTCTTCAAATAATTGATAGATCGGGGGACACTTTAGACCAATTTGCGGTCCCATAATTACGGTAAACGGTGATTTGCGTATGGATTCCGCGAGACAAATGTGCAACCGGTCACGCGGTTTGTCCTTGGTTAAAGTGTTTTATGCGTAGTCCTAGGCATTGGCTTTTCTACTAGGAATTGTTGCCGAGATCTGTGACTTATTTATGTTTAAATGGGGTTTTACATCGCGTCAACATTATGTTAGTAATCCAACGATGTCAGACTCCCGATAAGCGGAAGACAACATACTAAACTGCCCATAGGGCTAGCCAAGTCGGTTAGAGCCATCGGCATTTAATAAGTCAGTTGGAAGTCTACTGCAGAGCTTTGTGAAGTCAAGCGCCAAACTATACACTTTTGTTGATTGTTTATATGAGGCTTAATGTTGTGTCAACACTATTTTAGTTGTTTTACGGATTTCACCAGCACTAGACAGTACTCTTCAGTGGCTTGCAAAAGTCCATTCCCACACTTTTGTCGAACTGCTCTGACAGATACACTTTGCACTGATGTCCACCACTTGAGATATTGTCCACATAATATAAAATCATCTAATAAGCCCAAGATGCATGCTCGTTGTTTTGGGAAAATGTATTCTTAAAATGAAGATATCACGCTACTCCTTATTAAGACGACTACTACCGAATATAAAACCATATTTATAAAAGTTTTTAAGATAGTCATCATTTCTCCATGTATAACGACTTCAGATACCTTACCAGCATGTGATATAAAAACCATTTAGACTAGATAAGAACGTACGAGTGAGTAGCGAATTACTTTTATCACGATGAAATCTTTGGTTTCTATATCAATTACATATGATTCAGTTTTTCGCTTTTTTATGTCGTAGGCTTCGACTGGAATCGTTGTTTTATCAATTAATAGCACATTCATGATTTGTTTTTGTTTTTAAGTGCAGTAGGCTATAACTAACCAGAACAGCTAAACAGCCTTCATCAAATAAGGGAAGGAAAAAGAAAACAAGAAAGAAAAAAGACAAAAAACAAGCGAAGGATGAAGCATGCCTAACGATTCATAACCCGAAGGTTCTGGTGCGGATATGTTTTATCGTCCCATGGGTCTGTCATGTCGTCGTGAGCGACTTCCGTAGCAATACGCAATTTTCAAGTCCTCCTTTGGGGGATTGTGGATGTCAAAGCATGACTCCATCTAGCCCCTAAGGCGTGAAGTGTCGACTCAGAGTAGACTGCGCTTTACGCGCAGGCTACTCTGAGTCGACACTTTACGCCCGTGAACAATCGCTTACGCAATGCTTACATATCAGATGCGTGTGTTTGTGTATGGTTTCATAGAAATATGTTACATTGTTGTTATATGGTTTAGTTTGAGTGTACTGGGTCACTCTTTGCATGGGGTTGTTTTCTTTTTCTTGAGGATTAATTGTCTTGTTAATTAACGAAAGGTCACTGATACTACAGAGCACCAAATGCTTGATCGACCCCTGCCGGTCAGTTTGATAAATAGTCTTTCCTATTTACGAGGAGCCAAGTTTAGCAAGAGGGATGAAAACAATAGAAGCGATGTTAATTTCCCATGTCAACAATATGTCAGATACAGCAATACAACTGTTAGATCAAGTCCTGTTCGTCAGTTTGATTAATAGTATTTCCTGTTTACGAAAAGCCAAGTTTAGCAAGGGGGGTGAAAACAATAGAAGTGTTGTTATTTTCCCATGTCAACAATATGTCCGATACAGCGAAATAACTTTACTATTGATGGAATGTTGAATCGCACCAAATCAATTCAGAGCTTTTTTCGAGGAATTCTCAACGGATATATCACAAAAAAATGAATTAAAAAGAAAAAGACAAACTATATAATCTGTTTACTGGGGACCCCAAAACTCCGATGCAATGCATAACTTTCTCTTTTACCATAAGTCCCATTTATGAATTTATGTCTGATACAACAATATAACTTAGCCTTTGACATAATTTTAAAAAGCACGAAATGTTTTCTTTGGGTAATACTCAAAGGAAGGGCATATTACAAAGTCAGGCATTAGGAAAGGAAACGACAAAACATATAATCTGTTTACTGGGGGACCAAAATTCCGGTGCAATGCATAATTTTCTCTTTTATCTTAAGACCGATTTATGACCGTCTGGTCGAAACAAACGGAATACGCGCACAAATTCCCCGCGACCTCTACGAATAGGTTCGGTATATATCAAACCCACGAGCGCCTTAATTAGCCTCTTTGTCTAATATATACTCCCTCAATCCATTGCTCCATAATAGATTACCTAAACACACCTGTTGCAGAAATACATAGACACCATTGTGACAAAAGGATGAATTGCTCCAAGTAAGTAATGTATACTTTCCTCGGAATAGTTTTTATCAAATACTCTTCTGGAAATGTAAACCTTTTCAAGCTTATTCGCGTTATAAGAGATTTCTTTCTGCTTGAAAAATTCACAAAGAACCATATAGAGGAATGTTTAAGCAACAATACAATTGATGACAACCGGAAAGGAAATGGCTTTATATTGCTGATAACATTTTTCCATACTGCTATTTACTTAAAAAGTGTAAGGTCACATTTGAAGAAATCCCTGTTTGAGTACTTCTTAGTATTTTCCATTTATGCTACGTGACGAAGGTGGACCGGTTTTTGGATCGATGACAGCTAGCACGATATAATGAGATAATGTGCGACTGTTTTGTTGACATGTTTATGCGAAATCAATTAGATTGCTTAATTCACCGTTGCGATAAAAGAAACAACAGGGGAATATAAACGCGAACTACTATTGATTTCTTTATTTGTTGAATGCCGAATAACGAATAAAGACAAGGGCGGCGAATGAAAGCTAGACATTATTAGCGTAAATAAGTCGAATTGTGGAATCTGAAGATGCATTTTTTTATCTTCAATTTGTCAAGAAATTCCATTTCAACCCTTTTCAAAACGCCAAATTTTCGACCGTCCTAAATTGAAAGAGTTTGCAGACGACATTTTGAAATGAGATGAAATTGAAAAATAATCTTCTGTAGGGCAGAAAACATTGTGGGAAAGGGAAAAATTGCTCGTTGCGAGCAATTTCTCCTTTTCCAAAAATGTTTTCCAGAGTCGTCTGCAACAAAGTGGTAAAATGTCGTTATTGTTTGGTAAAAAGATAGGTTGAAATGGAACTCATCTTGTATTTTGCTCTCTTTAAAGTGTTGGAACTCACGTTCTGAGGACCATTACATGTCTAAACTAGTACTTAGACACCTCAATCAAATGTTTTACTTTTGACAACCAGTTAATGGAACCCAAATAATTCTATAGAAAATCCACCGATAATGTTTTCACCAATTTATACTGAAAATGATTTTTAAACTCAAATTTACAATTTGAGAAACTTTACATTCTACAAGTACGGTTCTCTGTTTGGTAAGGATTTGGTCATATTTTCAATAAATCAATTATAGGATATATACTTCATCTTTAGATTTAGATGTGTCAGTAAAATTATCAACACCTTATACTGTTTTGCAGACTGAATACTGTGTTAAGCTAAGTTCAGCAGTCGGTAACTAAGCTGATTATTCCGAAAGAATATAAAATGGAAGATACGTGCTTTATAAGTGAAGAACGAAATAATATTGCGGGAAAATAAAGAAAAAATGCTCATGGCCGTTTCAAATAGTGTACTCTTTGGGCCTTTAAAGCTGCATCTATCAGGGAAAGGTATTGAATAAAGTTGCGACATGCCGTAGTTGATGACTGTCAAGGAATCCGAACTACGAAGCAAAAGCAACGAACGGACACATTCAAAAAGCAAAACGGGTTTGCTTTAAAGTTCCCAGTCCATATTCAGAGCCGTGTTCAAATGGCAAGTTAATGTTGGAGATCGGTCCCCGGTTGCCTGTCCCACAACCTCGTAAGCAGGGTACCATGGTAGAGATTTAGTTAACGTGTTACGAAAAGTATTGCAAAACTGATATACATAAATAACATCAAGTAAATCTGCTGTATTACGAGCTACAACGTATTTAGCATTAGTAAGACTATATCATGGCATGACTGGTGTAATAACACTGATATGGAGGACAGTGGTCCATGGTACCGTTTTACTTAACGACTAAAGGGAAATATTGACATAAGTCAAAACTGATGAAAATGGATAGTATCTTTAATGAAAGTACAATTGCGTAATGTAACACACCATTGGAAGCGTCTTGGAGAGACGATTCCAATGGTGTGTTACATTACGCAATTGTACTTGTAACGTTACAATGGTGTGTAACGTTACAATATTGCCTTTCTCAATATTGAAATAAGACGAAAAGTTGTTTTGAACTTATGCAAACTCTTAGCATAACATGTTTAGTAACACTTTACCCATGAACCTTACGTACGCCTACTTCTTAAACAAGATTCACTTTTCAAGCATGTAAAAAGGTTAGATTTACTTACCTTTTTGGTTAATTGTGTGTCCTGCATGAAATTATGTACATGTTTTTCTGCTTTACTGAGCTCTAATTTCCTAGCGATGACTGCTACTACCAAAGCTGTTGTACTGACTCCCTGGAAAGAAGGTTCATAAAATGAGAAATTATTTACGCGAACAAAATATGTATATAGTTTTGCAATTTTTCGGATGTAAAACAACAGTCCAGTAAATCTAACAGGCTTATGACCAACTTTGCAAACATTGTGATCGAGTGTACGTCGGACATAACTGCGAAAGAATTAAGCGTTTTTTTTTTTTAATTCAAAGTGAATTAGTAAATGTATGCTACAATGGCAACGATGAAATCACTAAATCCCGTTTGGCTCTATCAAGTATATGGTGGTGACTTTAGAACGTCGTCATGAGAAGCGACCGTCATCTGATTACCCTAGGTTATCGACAACGTTTTCTTGGCATATATCTTAAAACTATTTAGGTACTGTATCCGCAATTGTAATTTTTTTCTTCTTTTCAGCATTTTATAAAGCCAACTTTTACCGTTGTCGTATTATTTTTCTGTTCCTCAAATTTGCGTTCTACTGTTTTTCATGTGCTCTAAAGCATCAATCCATGGATGCAGACATTGGTTAAGGAAGTATTACAAACATAAATGATACCAACACCAGAGCACAAGAAGTAGAGAAACCTTCTTGTTTTTAGAAGGTAACATGTTCGATACATGGACTAGATATTCGAAGCACCAAAGATAACGAGTCTAAAAAGGGATATTCTACTTTTGATATCAATAAACGCTTAACTCTGATAAGCATAGCTATAATATATCACCAACAATGGTACAAAGTGAAACGTCTACGTCGGAATCCTTCGAACTAGGAAAGCCGAAAATAACTCAATTTCTTTTAAAATGAATGTAACATAAAGACAGCTTATCTTACATATGTTAAATTGTTGAAAACGAATTTAAATCCATATTAAACACTTTGAAAGCCTTTCTTACCATGACCCCTGCCGCTATGGCTACCGCCCTGCCACAATACGTGTTTGGAACGATGTCCCCGTATCCGATAGCAAGGAAAGTGATGGCTATCATCCACATGGAGTTTAATATGTTGGCGTGCTGATTGGGATCCAGTTGACTGAAACAAAACCAGATACAAGAATAAAATACGTACTCGAGCAATACATATCACGTTATCTCAAGGGTTAATATCATATATCGAACAACAGATCGATGGTTCAACGCAATACTATAGTAAATCCTTTTACGTTCGCTTTTAGCTTATTCATTTAACAGCGATTGTGAAACAACGTATAAAAGAATAAGATATTTCCTGGAGAAATATATAGATATATATATCACGTTATCGTAAGGGTCTAGTAAATAACACTTATCGAACACCAGATCGAGGGTTAAACGCAATTTATAGTATATCCTTTACGGACGTTTTTATTAACTTGTTTATTTTGTATCGATTGTGAAGCAACGCAATAATATAGTACGCCATTGACGTTCGTTTGAATTGTATGTTCTACATCCATTGGAAAGCAAGCATTTTACATTTTTTTTTATTAATCTTGGTTTTCTTTTTTGAATAGATAACCAGTACTCGCGCCGAATGTTGATTAAGAAAAAAGAAGCAAAATTGACTCTCCTCTAATGGGCTTCGAAGCTATGACCCGCCTGCCAAGAGGCCGATACAATACTCCCTTGACGATTGTTCAAAACAAACCAGGTTCATGAAGGATTTACTTTAGCCTTACATTGAACCCTCGAGTTATGTACATTAAATACTCAGGTGTAGCTTGTCTGTCCGACGATATTGTTTCCACCAGACGTGTTACAAGTATAATGCTTCGATAAACGATTCTCAAGTGCCTTAACAGACTGTAAATACGGACAAATAGTCGAACCACATGCCCCTTATTTCATATGATAACGATGTTTAAACTATGTATTACGTTGTGGGTGATCGGTTCTTCTGAAATATCATAGATATGATAAGAACGACCATTATGGTTCAAGATTGTGGTAACTTAGTTCATTCTGACCTGTAGAGCTTATTGGCTTCAGCCATATGTCGACTTAAGTTACAGATTGGTAAATGCATGAATAATTAAAAAATTTCTTGCACGACGAATTTCTCATTTTCGAACGATATCTTTCTATCTTTTCAAGAAAAAAAATCATCGAGACATATCATCATGCTATTACTTAAGCAGTGTCTTTCCTGGACTCTACAAACAACTTACGGTCCGATCTAAAGGTCTAAACAAATCAAATATTATGGGTCAAACTTCAACATTGTACAATAAAAATATTGCCTATAAGACTGTACAATTAACCACCAAAGGCGCTCACCAAGCAATAAACAAAGATGTTAAAATACACAAACAGAAAAAAGCTAAACAAATAGAAAAGAAAAGAGAAACAAAGTTGCAAACTACTAAGCATAAAAGAACACAGCAAACGCAATGAAGATGTAATGAAACAAAGGGTTATTGTATGAAGAGAAAGAAATGAGTTATTAAGATAAGATATGTCGTTGTTCGTAGGCGCTTTCCCTGATCATTTGATGTTATTTTGTCTTTGAATTTAGCGTTTGATTGATTTTGACTTTTGATTTTTTCTTTTGAAATAATATCGCGTTCACATTTGTTTCATGATTAAAATGCAGTCGAATATAATTTATTTATTGACTTTAACGCACCTTCAGCAGATGATTAAAGAGCATTTTCTATATTTAATCAAACAGTAGAAAATCGCATGTATATACATGAAATAAAAACACTGTTTCATATAGGCATGTTGACTCCAGACAAATAACCTCGTATGTGTGAATTTATTGTTCTTAGTTATTCAATTCAAATAGCTTATTATTTGACCTTTATATAAAGAGAAAGTTTATCGACCGCAAAGTTCAAAGAGTATAGACTGTACAGGCTGACCACAGAATTATTAACCATCACTACATTCATCGTTGATCGTCTGCTTGTCATATTTTTTACATCCATAACGATGTTTTACTTAATGTTTTGACGCTTACTCTCGCACGAAGTATGCATTGATGTCCAACAAATATTGAGACATTCCTACAAGCATTGTGAACAGAAGTTCATACGAAATATTGAGTAAGCGTAAAGCACCTTCTTTAAAGTGATGCGTTTTCTTTCTTTTGTGTTTTTTAAACTTTCTAGTTCATTTTCGTCAAAGAAAGGAAACCAAAACACAGTCATCTTAGAACGTTCCCCAGTCTGTTAAAATCAATAGTTTATTCCGGGACATGGAATCCAAACAAAGCTGGCAGGCTGGCAGGCTGTATACACACAGGACCTCCGGGAAATAAACAGTCACACTGACCGAATTTTCCCGCGTTATTCTGTTTAGAGGCGACCCCAAACGTCTGGAATCATAACGAAGTTTAAACAACAGAACAACCCGTGGGAGAGCTTGGCATGGAATGCAAACCACGAAGACAATACTTCTCATGGTAATGGGAATACCAAGAGGATAAAGACATTGTAAAATTTGTTTGTCGAGATTAGTTGAAAATGAATACCATGTTCTACTAGAATGTTCCAAGTACACTCAAATACGAAGACAGCATTTTTGTAGCATACTACGGACTTATTCCAATACTTTCATCCCTTTTATGTCGTCGTCAAAAGGAAAGACTGTACAAAGCATTTAAAAATATCTTTCGGAGAGCTTTGCTTTTCGTGACGAAACGTTAAACACTTTTGTTGATCATCAACCACCGACTTTCTTCATTCTTATAGTATCACCATTCTTGAAATGTCATTGTTTTGTATATTGTGCCCAATGTTTGTTGATCATCTCTTTTTGTCTAAGGCACATTCTATGTTATTGTAAATGGCCACCGACAAATTTTATCGATGATTGCCAATAAAGAAATTGAAATTAAATTGTAAATCGTGCCCGCTCTTCGTATTATAACAAGCTGTTCATTATGATAAATGATTGGTATGCCTTCGAAAAAAGGTGTTGTTGTTGGTTGTGGATCTGGTTGTAAACGTTTTACATCGTATCATCAATTTTCAGTTCTTTTACCCAGACAAGGGCCATAAAGTGTCTTGCTTTTTGTTTGTAAGGGTTTAACATGGTGTCAAGACTATTTCAGTTAAAGCCGGCAACAGTGATAGAGAAATACCTGAAGCATCACTATTAGAGGCTGGTCAATATGCAAAGAATCACCGACATTCCTTAGTCCAACGTTGAAGGATGTATTGAGAAATACCTCCATGTTCAATTTGCTATTAATCAACATCAGCTGTCATCCATCACGTGATTCTTCAATTATCAGCAGGAAACAAATCTCCGTCGATTACCGGGGTTAATCAGACTCTGTCCAATTTTCTCTTGTTTAAAACTGATGACACGCAATGGCTGTTGTAGAGGCATTATCTACAACAATATCTACATTATGTACAACAGTACATGTAGAGGCTAGTATGTATGATTTATTGTCGCTCTCAAATTTCAAGGCCGTATCCACTAAATTTAGATAAAGAAGCTGTGGCCTTGAACTTTGACATTGACGAAATTCGAAAATTTCCCAACTGAATCGATTAGCGTGAGAAAGAAAATGAAAGAAATTAGACTGTTTTAGGTATAAGGAATACAAAACTAGATTTCGCGGCAGAATTGCTGATCTTCCCCTAGCTATCAGGATAACTTTTAACATAGGTAATGCTTTGAAAATATGAAATGGCGTAGTTAAATAAATAACTTTACACCACTGTTCTTAGATACCTAGTTTAATCAATGTATGAATCTCTCAAAGGGTTATCACCAATATTTAAACAAACAATCCCTGGATATGCCGTGCAAGATTATATCCAGTTTAGGCAGGCTAAAGAAATTGCTCATAAAATGCTGTCGTGCTTTTAAGATAGCAGACGATATCCCAGAATCCAGCGAACCGCCTGCAAAACGTTTCAATTTCGGACGATCAAACGCAAAATAGTTTAGACGTTATTTGTCATCTTGCACGAACGTCTATTTGTCATAGGGGAAACCAGACAAAGCAAGATATTGATCAGTTTATGCAAACATCAATCTAAGAGATGAATCCCCGTGCATAAAACTGCTTAAAGCAATCATTTGGTCAATGTTCTTCATACGATAAAGGAGCCCTGGATACTGTATAAGACAATACAATCTACAATTTTGAACTCTTTCACGTTATGCTTATTGTGATTAACATATGGTTCGTCGCAATTAGCGGCAATGGGCAAACATACCGTTAGTGTGGCGTTTCTATGAGTTTCTATAGCGTTTCTATTAGTTTCTATGGCGTTTCTATGAGTTTCTATGAGTTTCTATGGCGTTTCTATGGCATTTCTATGAGTTTCTATGGCGTTTCTATGAGATAGGTGGTATTTGAATGGTAAATGTCGCAATGCCGCATACAATTTTTTGTTACGTTTTACTTAGTGTAATAAACATTTATAAAGTTTATTGCATTTCGGGACATTCAACAGGCATGTCGTTAGTATTGCGTCCCTTCGATGTAGCCATACGTGTTCAATGCACAGTATTTATGCAGTGGAACATCTTTAAGGCATCTGTATTCTCTATTTTGTTCATAATGTTAACAGTCTATGCACAAGCAGATATGTGCTGCATTTTGGTTTTCATGCAGCATATATTAATATATGTGATGACACATGATATACATGTTAATACTGTTTTCATTTTGATTAAAATATTTTGATTATGAAGCGTACTATACAGGTTTATAGCACGATATAAAATCAATAAGGCTTTACGGAGAAGCTTTAGCCTATGAGTGACGTTTCAGTTATGCGGCTTAATTGTATGAAAACTAACAGTTATGTAGCGATACACAAATGCATCGAAACATCATGCGACAGTGTGCCTATGTTTAGTTGGGTATTAAGCCTATACCACATTGTCGATGCAACGATTGGTCTATTTGTTTTATGCCGCTTTTTGACCTTGCAACTTTTTACTGTGTTCGGTGCCAATCTTAGCGTCGTTTGACTCAACAGTATTTCATCCATGCAGCACTTTGTATAGTCGATGAATCGTCTCGCTCAATCGTTTCTTACGCTTAGACAGAAGTGCACTTAATTATTATCATTTCACAATCGTTAGAAACGTTCGATGAAATATCATATATCTTAATATCATTCAGGAATACCTTAAATATGAGTCTTCATTTGAAATAAGCCCTTTGTATTCATTTCACATAGACGATATTATGTAGCTTATGAAAACATTTTGTGGACGAGACTGACGGAAAATCCGAAACGAGATTATGCGTGACGACACCAGACGGTGTCTGAAAGCTTATTTAAACAAAAGGACACTGATTATTACAAGCTCACCGCGTTTGTGAACCCTTTACAAAACAATAACGATGTATGACTAGTTTGTTGTGGACGTCTCTGAAAAACAGTATGGGAAAAGGGGAAATTGCTCGTAACGAGCAATTTCTCCTTTTCCCACAATGTTTTCAGCCTTATCGGAAGAATTTGTTTTCAATTTCATCACATTTGAAAACGTCGTCTGCAAACTTTGTTTATTCACAATTATGCTCCATCATTATTGCACGCTATGTCTAGCCTGTGTTTAATGACGCTGAAAAGTAGATTATTTTAATGCTTTGGTTTCTTCTTCAAATGAATGTACTTTCAGTAGTACGAGCATATAATAAGTAAATGTAATATATAGATTCATGTTACAATTTTCTGGAAGTTAAGTTTCAAATACTGATATCAAATATAGTATATTTAATGATGAACGTCCTAACAGCAAAGATCAGATGTTATCAACTGATTATCTTCCCAGATGACCACTTACCATATTCGTACTACAGAAGGTGTGTTAATTTGTAAGCAAATGATTTGTGATTTGTGAGCATTTCTGGATGAAAAGAGTATGATAATCTAAACTCATCGAGTTTATCCAATGAACAAACCCCTGACATTATGTGGAAGCCGCTATATTGTTTCTCGAGAGACTTCTTTCGTTTTCAAATGTAGATCTTATATGTGAAATCTAATTAGTCATAAAATCAAACTTTGATTAAGGAAACAGATGTATGTTACGACTTTTGATTCCACTATAATGTATGAGTAACCGATCAACAAAAATGATTTGAAATGATGTTCAACACTTCCATATACAATAAAATACTTAACGTGAACGAACATAGGAAATGTGTTATCAGGCAGGGACGATTAACCCGAAATTTAGTACAGATCATAATAGGTAAAAGGGTTGAGCTACAAGTTCTGAAACTTAATTACAGCTCTCCCTTTCTGGTATATAAGTTGCAACAATTGTCATGGGATTATCACACTCATGTAAGATGGTACCTCTCAAATCACGGAAATACCCGAGAAGTCATAATTGAGCATATTGTTCTCTTATTTCACGATACGTTACTTTAACAATTCTGCGGTGATAGGCATTGCTTAGAGTCGATATAATTCGCCTGATTCATAGAACTTTTTTCCGAGAACATTTAACATTCGTCACTGAGCATCTGTCGGCTTGAGTACACGCTGTGACTTTCTGTAATGATGTGGATAACTTATGCTTCATTCGGCACATCGGTGATTATCTAATATTCAAGGTGACATGACGACGAATGAGTCTCTGCGGGACTTATACGTAACGGACAAAGATTGGGGCGTGATTTGTATCAAGACTTAACATCTGCGTCAAACGTCCATCTAGGAACTATTGATTGATCGAAATTAAAAGCAAACGCAGACGACAAACGAAGTCACAAAGGAACTATATTCATCTGAATTATTGTAAAGAATAATTGTGACAATATCAAAATTCGCTCTTTTTGAGCCATTTATCTTTTTCTCAAAATATTCACGAACAATGGCTCTCGGCTATAAATATCTTTCGAAACATAACCGATTTGGAAACGTTTTGGATATTAAACGCAGTCGAAGCAAAGTAGGTAATGCAGGGCGATCTTTATTTTCAATTAAAAGCTTATGTAAGAGCTAATTTAACAATCAACTTTTATCAAGATACGATGTAATCTGGTATTAATGCACTTAATCTGATTTGAGTTTTTATTTCTGGATAGGGGTTGCCCTAAAAATGATCCTCTCGGTGGCTTTAAAAGGCGTGTTTCATCGCAATTTCTAATTATCTTATTATAGAAAAACTACGGGCATTTCTTCCTTAATAATAAACTTAAACCTTTGCGAAACACCAAATTTTCGACTGTCCCAAATTGAAAGAGTTCGCAAACGACATTTCAAAATGTGATGAAATTGAAAAAAAATCTTCTGATAGGATAGAATACATTGTGGGAAAAGGAGAAATTGCTCGTCAAGAGCAATTTCTCCTTTTCCAACAATGTTTTCAAGACCCGGTTGCAACAAACAAACTAAATGTCGTTATTGTTTGGTAATGGGTTAAAAGTGCTTAAAATCTGTTTTCATGGCTAAAATACATGACAGAAAAGTCGATTAGAGAACAGCGTATGCTTTCATAAAGCCATGTCTATCATTTTTTATTAAACATCTTGATGGAATAGCATTGTAGTTACCGTCGTCTGGAGGTAGATTTTTGCATGTAATAGTTCAATTCAGGTCAAATGATTTGCTTAATTATTCCGCTCTCCAGCCTACATTAGCTTTTAGCAATCCCGTCTCAGACTTGATGGATAAAATCCGAATAACCCATATTACCCAGAGGTCGTTGTTCACAACCAATTCATCGGACTACCTCGGCTAGTTCCGTGATTCTCCGTAAGTAAGTTAAGCACCAGGGTAGCGTTTTACTGAATTTAATTTTACTAATTATTTTATTCATATACTGCGTTAGTCAAAAAAACATTCACTCTTATTTTGACATAAAGATCCGAGACGCTTCCAATGAGGTGTAACAATGCAATATTACATTCTCATTTCAGATACTAGTCGTTGTTTTCAGTTATGACTTAAGTAAATACCTCCCTTTGAAAGCCGTTTTGTGGAACATTGCCCTGTTTTAGCAAATTTCGATGGGCCAGGAAACACACTATATAAACACAGTACTAGCTTTCGCATTTTGGTGATTCCCCACATGTGTATAAGAACGACTATTTAATACAATACCTTTCATCGAGCAAGAGATATTCGATTGCCTTAAGGTAGAATACCCATAACCCGCCATTTTGAAATGCATTCTATGACCGTTTTTTCCAGTCGTTCTCGGTATACATCGGGCGGGTCCGAAGCTATTTGCATTAAAACGAATAGTTTCGGGTCCGATCGATCTAAACTGAAAACGCTTGAAGGAATGTGACGAAAGAGTGAGTGCAAAATGTCGGTTTATTGGTGTTCTACCTTAAACGTCAATTCAGCTGATGATACAACCCTTGACAATTTATGATTAACGTCCACGTTCACTTGTTTATTGTCTTACATGTACAGTATCAAGAAACAATTAGATCGGATATTACCTTTAATCACATCAAACATAGCAATAATAGTGTGAATTTGTCACTGGTCAAAATTAAAAGCAACATGTTATGCCTTCGTATTAGTTTTTCATTTCAACATTTTGAACAAAAAAACTCAACGAAAACCCACTAGATCAAAACGACTAACTGCTCTTAAGAGAACTTCACTTTTTTGTCAAAGTGTTTTTCATTGGATTCAACAGGAGAGGTATATAGATGATATACATTTGAGAAAGAGGTTGAACACACTTTGGCATCAATAGCTATTAAATGACACTTTGAACAGGAGTGATGTCTTTTTTAACCTAGAATGTTCAAAAGCCATTTTCCTCTGACATTTGCTAACTTGTTAAAAATGATCGTTTTTGGTTTAGATGAAGGGCGGATGACTAAACCAGAAAATGATAAAAGAAATGACAACACCACTGTAAAAAAAAATTCGATTTACCGATTGGATCAGTTGTTTTGAAATTACATGTCAAAAGAAACCGTACATGAATGAGATCAAAAGGGAAAGAAAATTACCTATCATTAGATACATTGACTGTCTTTGATTCGCATGCATCCTTCCACTCAGTATATTATTACCAAAACGCCTATCTATTAGTATATACTACTGATTTCGAAATTCAAATGTACAGCAGACGTTACAATCTACACAAAAAATTCTTTGAAATTGGTGACTACTTTTTGGTAATATTTTAACATAAAACGAAATGAAGCAGAATACCTACAAAAACGGAAATGAAAGCACACATTATAGATAAAAAATAAAGTAAGAGGGCAAAAGAAGAAATGGAAAAAGATCCAGACAAACTGAGTTTTTCCTATCCAGTATTCTTTTTTTGTTAACATGGGTTTTAACGCCGTACCAATGATATATCAAATTAGTTACGGCTTTCAAGGATTCATGAGTGCTAAGCTAGGGATCTGAAGTCTCTTGCCAAAGAACACTCTCACGAAACTACACGTAGAAGTGTGGCTCGAATCCAAAACCCTAAATATATTATGAACGCCACAAATAGTCTTTTTATGTCGTTTATAGTATGCTTAGGAACAACACCGTCTCGACGAATCGTATCCGTAAAAAACATATAAGCTTTGCGTAAAATTCTGAAACAGTCCATTTTGAAAGTACTGATAAGCCCTTTGTCTGGATCTCAAAATAAGGACATAAGAGACATAAATTTGCATGCTTGTTAATTGGCATTGCTGAACTATGAGGTTATAATTAAATTGTTGGTATGTGAGTACGGTGCACGAGTGGTCTGGTTATTATACTCTTGTTTTAGGCGACGTCTCAGGTTACATTGTTTACAAAGACTCTGTGAAGACGAAACTTAACACAGAGGTTCCAACCAAACTCTTTTGTAGGGAAATACGTAACTGGTCCAACTGGAAAACAACAACATTGGAAATGAATTGAGTACGAAAAGTTACATGTTCTTTGTCTGTGATTAAAGGAAGTTACAGAAGTTACAAAAGAGACTTTGCTCACCACGAGTAATTTCTTCTTTTGTTTCAATTCAATCTGATACTCGTATTTTAAAGGCGTCAATGAATGAAGAAGGGTAAGCATGCATAATTAAAAAGGATTTTGACAAAGCCTTGAAATAAGGGCGGTAAAGGATTACATAAATTCTACATGGATGGCATAGTGAACTGAAATGTGTCTTTGAAAAAAAAAATGAATTTGTAAACGATTTACTTACTGTTAAAAGTGATTTCCTTTCTATCGTCTGATGAGAAATGATCTCTAACCATAATGGACAAAAATCTCTTTCACGCCATTCGGTGCACAAACAAAATCATGCCGACATGGTATCTCGAAACTGGCGCTTAAATCACGCGATTTTAAAACAGAACACTACCAGCCGATCTTTGGACACAAACCCGATTCGATTACGTGGCTCGTGACACGTATTTCGTATACCTTTGAATGAAAAGTCTTGCTTTTCAAAGTGGCTGATGAACACAAAGAAAACTGCAAGTTAGGAATCATGTGATACCATTCAAGTAATAGTATTCTTAGGTCCGTTTCGCACGTAAAAACTGTGAAAGGTAACGCAAGCGACATTTCCCTAGTGTGTATAAAGCTACGGGAAGCATGTTCTCGCGAAACAAGTAACCTCCCCTTTCTATAACATATATCGTTATTCTCATACATGCGTCGCAAGATAGACAAGTGGGTATTGTGGCAAAGATAACACCTAACGAGCAATTCCCTATGAAGTGAAAATAGCTTAATCCAAAGTTGTTATACTGAATGTTTTATCTTTCATTCTTTACTGTGGCCATCTCATTTGCATGCAATTCAGTCTCAACAAAATTCATACTTATAAAACTATAGATATTTATAATAATTGTATTCCTGTGCTTCTAAAACCAGCTAGTGAGATACTGTAGTTCATAATCGCTGTTAATTCAATCATCCTTCGTATAAAATGGATTATAAGTCAATTATTACGTTAATTGTATTCTCAAGACAGCCATATCAGTCTATACTCAAATATTTCGGGTTACAGCTTTTGCTAATTGACGCATGCGTTATGCATGCAAACATATGAAATCCTAATGTAGGCTACATCATGTATTATTAAAACTTTATAACAGATGAGTAATGTGAAATGTACCGCTGTCTGACAAAAACGAATTATAAAAACGTAAAGTGAACGTAAACAAAAGAATAGCAGTCAGCAAAACGAAATTAGAAGTCACACCACTTTAAGCATATCGATACAATTATGACAAAATAAACATATACGAATGTACCAATGTTCCTTACAAATAAAATCTAACTTAAACATGATAAACATGGACGATTAATACCAACCGGCGGCCGTGGTTTTTATAACATTGGCTTTGAATTTCAAAATAACCTGACATAGTTTACTAAAGTCTTAATAATCACAATCGTTCTTAAAGTGAACCATATTTCAATTGAACGTTTGAATTAAAAATCCATGCGTTTTTCTAGACACAGTATGGAATAAAGTTGGCTTACATTGCATATATTTCATATTTAATGGTGTGTTCCGTACGTGTCCTTAAACTGAGTTAGGTCCCATCAAAAATAACACAAATAGTTACCAATACAATTTAGAAAGCATTGATAGTTAATGATAATCCATATTAAATAGATGAATATGTAGAAAGCGCACAGATGCATATCAAACAGGAGGTCTTAGAATTCATGTAATGGTAGTCAATCACTTAGAAATACCGGCACCAACTTCATGCTTATGCAAACAGCTAAGATCCAGGACGGCTGGTAAGTAAATGGGCGGATGGCCTGTGATATTACCTGTTTGCTTCTCTGAGTATCATTCCTTGTCATAATTAAGCTTAATGTTTCGGAAAGCAGACGACACAAGAATCTATATTTAGAGAATTACCCGGCATTCTAAAGGCTAGACACCATCAGCTGTAACCAACATTAACTATAAGGTGTGCATAGTTTCGGAAAGTAGTGTGAAGCATTGTGTGATACACTTTGTTACACGATAAAAATAAACAAAATGAAAGAAATCATTGGAAGGAGTTATTTGAAATATATAAAATGGTGAAAAAATAAGAATTAGGGGAAAAAATGACACTAATGTAGCTTAAACATAAAAAAGCACATACATTGTATTATCACATTATTCGTTCCATACCTATCGATATGTTAAAAGACTTAAAGAATTGACACTTTGGTACAAGTAAGTATGAGTATCCAAACTGAATTTTATGGACACATTTGTCTTCAGAAATGCTCTCTCCATTGTTGCACGCAGTGAAACCATTTTGTTACTCGGGATACCGAGATAATTGGGCGTTGCCTTGATAAGCACAACTCCTTCTGTTATTAAGCATGGGAAGGGTCGTATCTAAGTTCTTAGAAAGTAAAGATATTACAGTAGTCGAAGACGAAGTTCATGCATTCTTTATTGGTGAAAGAAATAGTGAAATCAGAAAAAAAACTATCTCCGCTCATCGTATACAAATATACAGCTTATCCTACCAGACAAAATCCATTAACCATTCTTCAATGTGATTATACAAAATCTCACAATCTATGTAACTCATCTTTTACAAGCAGTATGAGATGCGCATCTAATTATTTTTATATTATAATTTGAATTTATATAAGTGTATTGTGGGCCTGTGGCATATTTACTTCAAAAAAAGTTGTAATAAATATTTCACATAAAACACAATTTAAAAGGATGCTCTAATATTATATAATGCATTATATAATATGCAACTCTGCAACACACAACTGCGTTTGTATTAGTGTTTACAGAGAGGTAATATGCATGACAACACAAACAGAGAAAACTGCAATACTTTCATAATTTGAATCAAGCAAACTCACGATGATAAAGTGGAATAGTGGATGCAAATCAAGTTTGATTTAAATCCTAATATTGCATTCTATTTTACATATGGGCATTTTCATTACAAAAAACACGATTTATATTTCAATTCTAAGGAGAATCACCGATATTTTACAGAGATAATTGACAGCGACCGTCTCCAATGAGTTATGAAAATGGTAATTGTTCACTGATTTATTGGTCTTTGAATTCGTTTACGTAATTTACATATGTTTTAAGGTGCTTACTTTTACATAAAAAGGTTTATGACTCTCAAATCTGCATCACGGATTTGAAACGAGTATTGATGCTGTATTTATTGATACAAAGCCATTCTGGTCCCGTTGTACTGAACGCATTACCAAATTATAACAGCATTTGACCAGTTTGCTGCAGACGACTTTTGGAAAACATTGTGGGGAAATGAGAAATTGCTCTTAACGAGCAATTTCTCCTTTTTCCACAACGTTTTATCAGATGATTATTTTCTACTATGATCACATTTTGAAATGTCGTCTGCAAACTCTTTCAATTTGGAACAGTCGAAAATTTGGCGTTTGGTAAAGTGTTAAGAACCGGATCAATGACATAACAACCCGAAGCATGTCATGAGCCGTTGTACTAAGCGTCCTTCTGTCCTTCTCACACCCGCAAGCATATATCCAGAGCATTTAAGGACTTTATCGACTACTTCTTACGAGATATTACATTTTTTGCAAGATATCTTAGTTCCACTCACTATGGAAACCTTTGTAACTGAATACCTTTCTGTAAAGACGTTATTGAAATATAAACTAGGTAACCTTATTCAGAAGTACTTCAGACATAAAAGGTTTGACAGATCATTAATGCGTATGTTTATGTTTAAACTTATTTATTTTACATCGATTGTGAAACAAGTTCTTACAACTTAGATTAATCACTCTCGATTCTGCTTCCTAGATGCATAACCAGTACTCGCACCGAATGTGGATTAATGAAAGTTCGCAAGGCAGATCCCGCTTTTCACGGGATTCGAACCCACGACCCTCGTGTCCAGAAGCCGACGCTCTACCCCTGGTCCGCTGTCCCCCACATTAATGCGCATGTATGATGTCTGGAAATTTGAACGGGAAACAATCCTTTTTTCACTCTATTTTCCACCTTTCTAATGAGATGTAACCTCGGAAAAAATGTTAATTAGTTTTGCAAAATTGTTTTGTACATTCTGTATTCCATGTATGCATTTGTAATTGTCTAAAACCTGAACATCTGAACCTTTATTTATAGAACCAATGAATAACAGCCTCCTTAGAAAAATAAAGATTTTATATTTTATTTGACTTCATTGCAAATTGTGATAAACAACCAAGACAAGTAATTTCAAAGTTAGATTCTTTTAGTCATGTTTTAACTGCCATACACACAAATGCATTTTAAAACATTGACAACACAGGTGCAAATGACGAAGTTAACGCTGCAACAGAAACATAGGAAGACAACGATTTCGAGTTAAGCAAAACAAATGAACTTTGGGAAAATAAACGAAACAAATGAGCAGAAAAGGCGAACCCCAAGACACCGAATTAAAAGATTAAAGAGAGGCAAAAACAAAATCTTTCTGAAAAAGGCTCTACTGGGAAACATGTTTAGCCTCAAAGACAGCATTGCCTTAGGTCATCACAAACAATAAAAAGGTATGCATTGGCCGTTAACCCCTTATCATTTACATAAAATGTTATCAGTAAAACGAGGAAACAGCAGGCGACGATCAGAGCATATAGGAAGGACTATTTCAATTGTGAAATTTTAAAGCAACAAACACAACCGAAAGAAAACTTGGTTGTGGCAAATGATTTCTTCTTTTTTCACAATGATTTATCAAGCCGTCCATTGCAGAATGTACCCAGTACAAGTTGACCCTTTACCACACACCAAATTTTTTACTGTCAAAAATTGAAAGAGTTTGCAGACGACATTTCGAAATATGATGAAATTGAAAATAATCTTCTGATAGGCTAGAAAACATTGTGGGAAAAGGGGAAATTGCTCGTTACGAGCAATTTCTCCTTTTCCAACAATGTTTTCTTAAGTCGTCTGCAACAAAGTGGTCAAATGTCGTTATTGTTTGGGAAAGGGTTAATATGCTGTAACATATTGTTTAAAAAAAATACCGTATAGGTATCAGGAGAGTCAAGCATTCGTAAAACACAGATATAAAAAGAAGAGAAAAAAACAACAACAACAAAGGAACTTATATGATGACGGCATCAATATTATATGTGCTGGCGTTAAATTATCTAGAAGCATGGAACCAAATCGAAATCCCCGTACTCGAAAGATACCATGCTGGTAATTCTATTTGTAATGTCGCCATGATCACACGATACCATAAATATTGATCATCTTGGTGGAGTCGTGTTTAGTGTCGTAACGTAAGCTGTGGTGGTTGTATAATCCATTACCAAACAATAACGACATTTGACCATCTTGTTGCAGACGACCCTGGAAAACATTGTGGGAAAAGGAGAAATTGCTCTTAACGATCAATTTCTCCTTTTCCCACAATGTTTTATACCCTATCAGAAGATTTTTTTTTGTTTCATTTTTTATCACATTTTGAAATGTCGTCTGCAAACTCTTTCAATCTGGGATAGTCGGAAATCTGACGTTTGGTTAAGGGATAAGCCATCAGATTGCTCAAATGCTATACTCTATGGTTTGGTGATGCCCTGCCGTATATAATTCACAAAGACAGGTGGAAAACATAATTACTGGTTTCACCTATGCGACTGAATATCTCATGAACCTTTGCTTATATTGTTTAATTTGTTTATTTTTTCTTCTTGTTTTTATACATACAGGCCTTTGTCAAACGAGAAGCTGTGTAGTTTACGTCTATAAATAATTCTTTAATGAAAGTGGAGACATCATTCAAACGCTTCTAAAGAGGTTTGACTGCAATTAGTTTCGTCAAGCGAGTATCAAAACATTTGTGCCACAGCTCGAACCGTCCGATATGAATATATCAACAAGATTTTACAAGTCTAAATGTTATGTAATTAGGGCATCCATATTTTTTTTTCGTGATATATGGCACATACATGACAACATCTGTAGATGGCCATAAGGTTGTTATACATGGTTCAACATGAATTCATATCTTGCGAAATCAGTGTACGAGGCTATAATACATGATAGACAGACCGTCGTGCAGGTCATTTATGACTTCTGCAGCACTTCATCAATAGATATGATGGTTATCTAAATGTTTTCAGCATTCGACACAGAGTCAAATATGAATGAATAATAACAAATAACGAAACACACACCTAAAAACTAGTCGTTGCTAAGGATTAAGAACAGTTTTGTCGACCAATAGAGGCACCACTTTTCCTAAAGCCTAAGTTTCACGTTCTGCTGTTGAATTTTAAATTGTAGTCACATGCTCATACATTCAAACGTTTTCAAACGTGGTTTCATATCAGTTTTCCAAAAACCATACTCAACATCAAACTTCAAAACTAAATCATATCAAATTTATTATATGCGCAAAGTTGGGTATCTAACCCAACAACAACAAACAATGGGACAAATAAAAAAACAAATTGGGGTCAATGGAAAAAAAATGAAAATAAAGTAAGGGCAATGAACGAAACGGGGAACCAACTCACCTCTCGCAGGCCCGGAGGAACCAGCTAGCAATAATCCACAGAGAAAGCATATTCACTAAAAGCACCGTTCCTGGACAGATGGTCATAAGCGTCTTAAGCACAAACTTGGTGTCAAAATTAATCCGATTCAGGGCGCCGATGCTCCTCGACGAGGCGTCCGTGAAGAGTTTGCTGTGCAACAGCATCACCCTGGCGATGAGATAGAGGCGGAGGAACATGGGCAGGGACAGGAGCACGTCCACACTAACGCTTTCCGAGAGTCTAGTGACGCCATTCGAGTGCATAGTCGTCCAGGTGAACTCGAAGGAGCCGGGGATGGGGTGGATGGCGCACACTAGCACCTCCAGGCACAACTGGGCCGTCCGCCGGGGGGAGATCGCCACACGCCAGTCCTCAACGCAGTTGTCCACGGCGAATAGCTGCAATAGAGGATTACAAAAAGTGGTTAGAGTTTTAACCCTTATAGTGGTAAAACCGACTTAATGCTTTTGCAAACATGTTTGATCTAGATTAACCGCCTAGTAAATACGGGGGAAGGGGAGAACACCACACGCAAGTCCTCCATGCAGTTGTCCACGGCGAATAGCTGCAATAGAGGATATCATTACATAACATCATTTTATTTCAACATTTAGCACAAAGGTCCACAGTTATTACAATTCTGCATTTTCATGCATGCTATGACAATAACATGTACAATTACGAATTAGACATATACACAAATAAAATAGACATACAAGATGAGAGTTATGACTGATATTACTACTATGGCGTCTCATTTCAATTCTTAGATCATGTGATGACAATCTTACTTTACTTCACATATTCCATTGTGATCTACTAACGAAGGAGAGATCATGTGATGACAGTCTTACTTTACTTCACATATTCCATTGTGATCTACTAACGAAGGAGAGATCATGTGATGACAATCTTACTTTACTTCACATATTCCATTGTGATCTACTAACGAAGGAAAGATCATGTGATGACAATCTTACTTTACTTCACATATTCCATTGTGATCTACTAACGAAGGAGAGGTTAGAGGCTTGACTCTCATAGCGCTGATACCGACTTCATGGTATGATTCAGACCAACCGCCAAGTAAATTGGCCACTGGCCTGTATTCTAACCCGTTTGCTATTCTGAGTATCTTTCGTCAAAACAATTAAGCAGATATTGAAGGTTTTGAAAAGCAAACGACGCAACAAAATCTATTTTTTAGAAAATTACCCAGCATTCTAAAGAATGATACGTAGTTGGACACATGATCGATTTAAAACCAAAAGGCAACATATTCAATATTTAAATGAAGAAGGTGCATACTCCTGATTTACCATCGTCGACAAAGCATCTATTCATATACAATTTCATGAGAAATGGTATATAAAACCTTGGAAAGGCTATAGTTTTGAAATAAAATCCATATAAACAATACATGAAAGCCGTCGTCAATTCTAACAGGAAAAGTTATAATTTAGAATTCACGAACGAGACAGGGTTATTGGGCTTCAATTAACTTGTTTACGAAGCCAGGAAAGTATCTTGTCGGGTTTCCCCGGGATATTTAACAGGATCTGACAAGGCTTAGTCCCATAACGCATTTTCTGTTAATAGATTTTGTCAACCGTCCCTGTGCTCGTGAAGTCCCTACAGTGGTTGACGTTTGAAAGCTGACTTCAAGAGAAAAAATAATTAAAAAAGAAAATAGAAAAAAATGCTGAAAACAGATACGATCTCTTTCATGATAAAGCAACGATTCACTTTTACTCACTGTATATGAAGAGGTTGTGCTCTGAGTAATAAAACATATCAAGTAAACTTTTAAAAGATATAAAACATACCAAGATCTTTGGTTAATATTTTGACTGTCGTGATGTCGTTAAAATATTGTTGAAAACAGTGCTATATTCATATCAATAAATCGAACAAACTTAACCCTTATAGTGCTGGAACCGACTTCATGCTTATGCAAACAGGTTAGATCCTGGCCAGCCGCTAAGTAAATTGGCGGCTGGTATGTGATCTGACCTGTTTGCTACACTGAGTATCTTTCCCCCATCAAAATTTACCAGATATTTAGAAATTTGGAAAGCAGAAAACAAAACAATTATTATCAGAAATTCTAAGGGTTAAATATTCTTATGTACATTACACTTCAAATGTCTAATAGGGAAATGTGCACATTCCCATGAAAAACAAACCCTTCAGAGACTGTGCATGTTTTCCTTGATTTTGTATTACTTACATTGCTAATAACATTCGACAAAGCTTTACTGGGAACTACGGGGTTAAATACTGAGTTGTTTTGGCATTTAACGATCGTTTAAAGTTATAAACATTAGTTTTGTCAATTCAAATGAGACTTTATAACGCTGCATTGTATTTTCCAGAAACGTCAGAATGGGTTTTTTGCCTAGTACTTAACAGTCAGATGCATGAAATACAATGCAAATATTCATTGGTTTTAATTTATTGTCATGGCTTTCTGAAACCGATATAAACCGAAATATATTCTCACCAAATGCAAACCAATTATTGGCGTTTAACTGAGGTGTATCAAATGTCGGGAGGGCGCTTTTTTTTATGTAACACGACTAACTTCACATGGTCGTGTGTCAAAATTAAGAGAAAATACAGACGAAAAGTATGATATTGTTAGTATGTATGTGGTGAACGCCAAGTCAACAATCTTTCAGTTATATTTCGGCTTACCTGGATATACCAGTACTAGGCTAGTGCTCTGGACTGACTTGTCAAAGGTCACTCTAACAAAACCAGAGGTATAGTGGGGGATCGAACCTTGAACCCCGGGTTCTAAGTGCTATTACAAAATGTTACTACGGAACCAGTGTAAAACGTCATTGTAAGTTAACAGTATTTATCTTACATCGACTGCGAAACAAGTTCTTTTTAGAAATGATACTCACTTTGGTTCTGCTTCCAGATAAATGTTGATAGTTTTAAGGTAGCAAAGTGGATCTCGCTACTCACGGGATTTACAATTAACACATTACCACCTATCGCCATTTGTATGCGTCTTGCAGCAGACGACATTCTGAAAGAACTGTGACAAAAGGAGAAATTGCTTGTCACAAGCAATTCCTTCTTTTGCCACAATGCTTTTTCAATCTATTCACATATAACAACAGCAGAACTGAAAGGTTTTTCACGTGTTTACAAAGCTTCTCTTAACTCGTCTGCTTCAAGTTAAAAAGATGTCATCTGCAGATAGTATGAATTTAATGCTGTAAACCTGTTTGAGTAGTGCAAATCGGTGCAAATCGTGGTCAATATTCCTGAAACCTATTTAAATGACGAATTCGCCACAATTCACTCATTTCACCCCCATTTACCCTGTGTCACATGAAAAAGCTTTATCAACGTTAACCTTAAGCGAAATGTGCTTCCATTTGCATATATATTGAATTCCAAACGGTTTTCTAGTTTTCTCTTTCAAGATGTTTCAACTAAATGATGGGAGAAACAGTTTGTCAAAATACAACAAGAAGGCGAAATGACAGTGTGAAAATAAATGGCATTTTTATTCAAAAATTGCTCCCGGACTATTTGAGTCATTTATAAGTTTAACTTAACTTCAATCGATATTCCTTCAACATTGAAAGACTCGCTAAATGTCAGTGACCTAGATGGGAAAGGCATTTGATCAGGGATTGGAAATTATTTGTTGGCACTTTTACTACATAAAAAGAGCAATTTCCCATTTTGTCAACGTGATTTCTTCAACCCTCTTTGCATGGAGCGTTAATCGAGTAAACATCAAAAATGATACATACGGCAAACCGGTTACGCCCTTCAAACGTTGGTGGCCTATCAAACATATAAGGAGAATGTATAATAAGCCCTCTCCTACATAGAGGAATTCACAACTGGTGAAAACTTAAAGCATAAACGAACAAAGAGAATAACATAGTAAAAAGACATTTACTTTATAGTATTTGTTAGAAACCATTTTGACAAAAGAATAAGCAGCTCTTTTGAAGCATTTGTTGCTAAAATCTTCCGCAGCAGATATGTACATGTACTCGTATAAACGAGGAATTACGGAATAATAGGTTAATTAATAAATCACGTTACGTTGTTTATACCTGGCGCTACAAGCAGTCAGCCAGAACTTGAAGTTATTGAAGAGATTCTGATTCGCGGTGTCAAGTGCTCCGTAAATACACGTGTTGGACGGACTGGCTGCCGTATTTATCAATCCTTCCTTCTTTCGGCCATTTTGGCTTTGAACTATTTTTTATCCAATTGGACAAACAATTTAGCAAAGCGATTCTTGGAGGTCCTTCTTCAAACGGGAATATCTGGCAAATATGAATACTCGATCGTAAAGATGTGTTTTCACGTTTAAACGATTATGAATTTCAATCGGTTAGCGATGTATTCATTCTTTAGTATACAGTTATTTCATGAACATCTTTGAAACAGCCAAACTGTGGCGCAGAGATGGGGAGATGATTAATGAACTGTTGACCCGATGATATAACGTTATAACGAAGGTTATGCACCTGGCCAAGGACATGCACCATAAACAGAAGTGTAAATACGTATTATTTTTAACTTTTCCAACAAACGTCATTTTCTTATGCCTTTTGAAGTCGTTTGCTATGCACAGGTGCGGGACGATTAAAAACGGTTTCAGTTACCGGAAAGGGTAAAAACTGTCTGCCCGTGTTTTTTTTAAATACAATATCGATGGATTCTTATTTTCTACGCATCATTCTGTGTCATCTAAATTTAGAAATGACTTTAATTGTTAACAGGTTTCCACACCTACGCATCCTCGGATTTCAATAGATTTCATTACGCTCTAAATTGGGAAAACATCCGTGTGTCAGAGAAAAACAAAACAATACAGGCCTGCCGGTATCGAAACGCCGATGGTACGAATCTAGGACGATGTAACGTGCCTACATCCGGGATGTATTTTCGTCATGGATTATTTATGGCTTGACAATTTGTTGTCTTGTCCCCGGTTTATTTATGGTCTTCGGCATTGAACGTTATGTTTAATGTGATGTAGGGGTACATTAGAGATAACCTGACCAATGCTTGCGATGTGCTCGATTGCTATGAAAAAAATATGTGTTTAGAAAAGTCATTCCTAACCGTTTATTCATGAATTGCCAAAGATTTTATTCAAATTCTGTCTCTTATTAAAAGGGTATTTAACCCTATATATGTGTCATTTCAAATTTTCTCTGGAGTTATATTTTGATTGGTTCATAGTCATGGCTTAATTATTTCCTCTAAAGCCATCTTCGGAAATGGAGGCAAAAGAAAATGATATCGAAATCAGTTAAAACAAAGCGGTTGACTGCCTCTTTACATCGTCATGGATCTGTTGAGAGCATACTCCTCTAGGTACGACAGTATCGTCTTGTATGAGATAAATATTATTGTTTGAATAATGTTGAAGATAAGAAACATGTTCTATATCACGATGGTACCCAATAAAATGGGACATGGGCCAAATCACAGATAAGCCTTTTCAGCCGAGTCAGTCCAATTCGAGAGATCAATCGATGCTTACAAAGGGAATGGATGAAACATACATGAACCTTCTCAAATCAAGCCCCCTAAAAAGTTTGCTACCGCTTCATATCTAAAGGTCCATGTACAGTTGTCAGATTCTAATCAGCTACTCGCCATAGTTAAAATTGCTGAGAATTCTCAAAACCTTTATTCATAGAGTAGAAAGCAGAAATTAAAGGGTGTAGTGTATGGCATGATTTTTGAACGCCATACATCATCCAAAGTGGTATAGATAACGCCGTGTTAACATTATTTCAGTTATTAAACGGCTTCCAGGATTTCTTTAGGAGTAGGTATGTGTCTTGTCCAACGACACTAAAGGTCCAAGTACCGCTGGTGAGGATTAAACCGGCACCCCCATTTTACAAGTCAGACATCAGATCGTCAAGTCCTATACATTTAACGCTCGTGCCCCTTTGTTTTCATCATATATCAAATAACTCAGACCGATTGTTTATCAATGAAAAGTTGCCATATGAACACTGATACCCCATGAAATCGAACCTAAGGCCCATGTGACACGAAGTGGGAACTCTGTCCCCGGACAACTGTTCCCCACATGTTCGATCTGAAACCACACAATTCGTATCAGACATGTGACTGAAATCGTCTATGGCACAGACATCTGTTGATTTAATGAGGCTGTTGGAATCTGGAGGAATAATTACAGTGTAGCAGACAATTTACACTCGACCGACAGCCTTGTAAACGATGATGGTCTACTCGTGGCGCCATTAAAACTATTTCTGGAAATAATTAGACGACAGCGAAATGGGACTTTCTGGGTCGTAAACACGTGGAAATAAACATGAACATGCGAGTGGGAATGACAGCGACTGCTGTAAACCCATTTACCATTTCTCTCTCGTCGTCGTTAAAAAGTGACGGTATTTGCTGAAAGGATGGTAAAGGATCGACTAGATGCTGGAACTGACGTCATGCTTATGCAAATAGCTTGGTTACAGGCCAGCCGCCAAGTAAATTGGCGGCTGGTCTGTGATCTAACCTGTTTGCTACTCTGAATATCTATCCTATTTAGAATTAAGCAGATTTTAAAGGTTTTGGAAAGCAGACGACACACACATCTATTTTTAGAAAGTTACCCAGCATTCTAAGGGTTAACCCTAAACGACTGAACTGAAACACCATCGGTGACCTACTTTACTTATTTATTTAGTGTTTCATTTCTCAAGTTTATATCAATTCCTTTTAAAAAGAAAATGTAGTTTTTTTGGCCAAGTTAAGTTCTGAAAATAAAAGGCACCATAAAAAATGATGCATTTTCCTATAATACAATGGTCAAATTAAGGTTTTTATAGGTGCTTGGCAAAAGGAACTGACGTTCAGAAACTTCATTTCACTACGTCATTCCTTTCCGAATGACAAGGAATTCGCAATTATAACTTTACATTTCTGTTTCAACGTAATAAGGAAGAGTTGGTGTACTTCATTTACCACGATTGTTTATCGATATTCCATTTCATTCCATCATTTCAAGTCCAAAATTCATAAGAGATTAAACATATATTGAGGTTAACAACTTCATATTTATAGGAACAAAGTATCTGCGTACTATTTTAAGTAACTGCATTGGTTTGACATACATATTGCTTGTGTTGCTTGCATTGCCCTATACAATGAATGAGACAGATACAAAATGAACACATTGCACTCCCTCAACATTTCAACGTCCAATAAGTCATCATCGTGGGACCAACAAGTCACGTGGACCAAATCTCCCTCTCCTATATTCTAGATTGGGAACTGACCGTGTAAACCCGCGTGAGATGGAAATAGACTCGTATTTATTTCGCCGGATAACGACCTTACAATAAACGTGAAACAATCAATTTATTTCCGCGTGTTGGGGGTAGACATGTTATTTCTATAGTCTAGAACAGAGATATGAACGTCTATAGATGTTGGTCGTACCACGAGAGAAACGTCTTTATGTGTTTTTATTCTAATCTGCCCCAAATGTAAAGAATTGAGGCAAATATGTCACACGTTACTATTGCACATGGCAAACTAAACAGAAATGTATCGATTTAATTTAAAAAACATCAACTACCATTATCAATAATCTAGGCAAATCTATATATAACGCCAGCTTGATAAGAGCAAATTGTGAATCTTTAAGTCTTATGTGCATATAAATTGCTCAACTGTTAAAAAATGACATATCTTTTAGTTAATTTGTATCGTTTTGCTATAAGCAATCTACATCTGTTTAAAGCAATAAAGATATTGTATTGTATTGTATCATATTGATGTTTGTAAATTGCATGACGAATGAAGAGTGACAGTTTGCCAAGCTCACTTGCCATTTCTTTTTTAAAAATCTTCGATTTTTTTACGACATTCTTGTATGCCTAAACCACAACTACCCCTTCTTCAACGGGGATAGGCTTTATCAGCCAAAGTGCATGGTAATTCCTGTTTCGCTTGTTGATGATTAGCCGTTAGGCAAGGTGAGAGTCATGTGTGCAAAAATCGATTGTCCGCATTGCCCAGCCTGACAACAATCATTAAGCCTTTACAAAACGCCAAATTTCTGTCTGTCCCAAATTGAAAGAGTTTGCAGACGACTTTTCAAAATGTGATGAAATTGAAAAATAATCTTCTGATAGGGCTGAAAACATTGTGGGAAGCAATTTCTCTTTTTCCGACAGTGTTTTTGAGAGTCGTGTACAACACATTGTTTAAATGTCGTTATTGTTTTATAATGGGTTCACGGATATATGAACTTTTATCAAAATTTACAACATAACCATTATACGGACATTTAAATCAAAATAAGATTTCGCCACTCCTTGATGGGACATTACCTCCATTGTAGTTGGGTCCGGTTTTACTAAATAAATGCTGATCCACAACTGTGCTTTCAATATTTTAATGCTAGACAAAAGCAACATTACCGTAAGTGAGGAACTTGCTTGTGTCTTGCAATGAACTCTTGTTCCCATATCCTATGACTTTCTTTATAAGAGTTTATTTCACAAAGACACTCATTTCAACGCAAGGCATTGTTCAATTGTTAAAAACGATAGGAATACTTAGACAAATGCCCCATTTTCTAACATCTACTATTTTCTAATTTTGTTTTTGAATTGCTTGTTTAACAACCAAAATCTTAGCAGAGGTTTGTCTCCGATTTTGATTTGGAATGGTTTGGTTGTCTGCAAACGGTTCACACGAATTCCACCCCAGATGGAAAGCTAGTATTTACTTTGGTAAAAGAATGAATTGAATGTAAATCATGAAAACATTTATACTTTCAAAGGCATGCGCCAAGCCGAAATCATTCACATAAACCATATGATTTCCGAATTTACCCGATTTCGAACGTATATTTATGGAATGCATAACAACAATTGGGATGTTTAATCAATAGTAACTATCTCCTATTACTTATTAATTTAAAAATGAAATTAGAATTACATGAATGAAAGTTGGCAAATGAAAATTCCAATCCATTAGAAATTCTTATGGTATATATATTGATTTCATAATGGCATTTGTTCTGTTAAATCTTTGACAGACTGTGTTAATCTAACTTTTCTGTTTTTTCCACCAGGGATTGAAAACCATAATATTAACTGGGTTTATTGAAAATAAAAGACCCATCGTTTGACCTAAAAGCCAAGCAGTATGAATTCAATGGTTTTCTGATATAGAGAGATGGTATCAGGAGTAAGAATCGGTCATTTGATGGGTTTGAGACTCAGCCAGGTCAGATTAAATGACCTTAGTGACCTTTGTTTACCCTTAGAATGCTTGGTAATCATCTAAAAATGGGTTTTTGTGTCGCCTGCTTTATAAAACCTTAGATATCTGCTTAACTTTGTTGAGGAAAGACACTTAGAGTAGCAAACAGGTTGGATCACAGGCCAGCCGCCAATTTACTTGGCGGCTGGCATGGATCTAACTTGTTTGCTTAAGCATGAAGTCGGTTCCAGCACTACAACGGTTAAAGCTGTTTGAAGTTATATGCAGGAAGGATCGGTAGGATGTTGACATCGTAAATGAATCGAAATGTTGTCGCAGGAATGGCTTTGAATAAATTGACATGTCAAAAAATAACGGAAACCTTCGACTTGTGATAGGTTATTGCATCCTAGAACTTCCAAACGGATGACACGTCTAATAATAGCCTCTGTTTCCCGTGTGGAACAAAGTCGTTCAACTAGTTCGAAGTACAATAGGACAATTTACCATCAAATGCAACGGATAGAAAAGAATACTTTTGCAAAATGTTGTTTACGAATCTAAAAAACAAAAGTGCTCAACCCATATTTCAGCATTTCTCTCATGGTTTTTGCCTGACGCAAAAGATGAGATCAGAAACGATCCTTGCATACGGAAAAAATATGAGAAATCCGTCCAACTGGAAGAATTGTTTCTTGACACTTATGTAATGGATGAAGCCACATGAAGTTTCATGGAGTAAGGAATTAAGGGTATATGTTTGCTGCTGTCGACAGATATCGATCACAATTTCGCCGAATCTGTCTCTATGGTGATTGATGGATGATTTACTACAAATATGCTAGCCATATTTCTGGTGTTGCGTTCTAAGGACATATAGCTTCTTCCGGGAGACGGCTTTAGTACTAATGGTGGGAGACCACTAAGAAATTACTTTCGGAGGACTTTGTACAGTCAGATGTAGTTCATGAAAATTTAGAATGCTACTTTGTGTGCTAATTATATGATTTTAGGATATACTACGGTCTTTTTGACTGCTTTTGATCTGCAAAAGGGTTAAACGTTTAACAAACGAATAACGATCGCTCTTGTTCCTTTTCTTTTACAATAACTTCAATTGTCTTTTGAGAACTACCCACAATAGCAATGAATAGTCTGAATTGACTCACCATGTCGGATCTACAGCAGATGCCTTAGGAAAGAACTTGTCATGAAAACAACAATGCATTCGGAACTACGCGGGTATTTCCGTGAGCTTATGTATACACCTCGGATATAAGTGCAGGGTTACAATTATTCGGCCAAATAGTCTCCAACTTATAACACATTTCTTATAAGTGTCCACGTTAACTACTTCGATATACGTGTAAGTGTTGAGCATAATTCTAAATAAAACTTTTTAGGTAACTCATGCATAATAGGGACATTATAAGTGTTGATATATATAACTGTTTCCTTCATCTAAATAAATGACTATTTAGGTTTCAAATTTAAGGACTATATTTAGAAACGAAAGTAAAAAGACGTAAGTCTCGCGAAAAACAAAATGGTAGTATCACTATTGTCTCAGAGAAGATTTCATTGGGTGAACCCGATGAGTTCAGATTGGAGACACATTTTATCCACAAGCACAAAAGCAAGTTCTTTGTTACCAAAGTAATTGCTACTACATGTAGTGCATCACAAATAAATGCGATATGTTTATACTGTATTATCTACGCCCGTTGTCGCTTCCGTGTTGAACGGAAAAAGCAATTCCATTAAAGGGAACATGTTAAAAGTACACTTTAGACGGACTTGCGTGAAAGGGTCGTCCCGTTCTTGGCCCACTGGCGATTGGTCAACGGTAAATCCCCAAACGGGATGAATTAATATTGCAGAATATCCCAGAGGATAATACTCTACAAATTGCTTCATTTGTCCAACACGAGAATCAATGCGCGCAATAATCAGGTCAAAATTGGTTGTGGCACTCGTGTATGTCTATGAATAGACCGTTACCATGGTGTTAGTTAATCGCCGAGCGGATAATGGGATTCAAATAACGCGTAATCACGTCACTTGTGAGACCTGGCACCGGATTAAGCGAGACTTGGGGAGAGAAACGAAAATCAAAGTTCGGAAAGTGCCGCGCCGTCGTAAAGTGATTGGTTTTGTTGAGTAGGCTTCGTCGGAAGAAGGTGCAACGGAATGCGCAATATGATGTAACTCTGCTATCAATTTATTTTTCAAAGCTAAGCAATGCATTTGTCGAAATAGATAACGACGTATCTATCGGATTAAATCTCAATCATTCAAATCACAAATTAAATTTATCACTTCGATCAATTTACTTATTTATTCATACATGCAATGTGGTATTCCCATATTTCATGAATATACCACAAAAACAGTTTACTCGCCTCCATCAATAGTATCCTTTTAAATGGTCCCGCTTTTTAGACCAATGCCTAATCCTCCCCTCTTTATTTCGTGGTCGAAGTCGTCGATTTGCCTAAATCAACAAGCCCATGGAATAAACTTCAAGTTACACGCTTCCTAATAATAAGGTGAACATAGCGGCTTCAAATTAAGACTTTTTATATGAACTCACAATAAACATATCAAACTCAAAATGCAGTATACACGACTGGTGTCGAAAGAAAAAAGAGATGCAAAGGAAAGGTTGCTGGTAAAGAGCAAGCATTCCAGTTTTCTTACTATTTTCAATATTTGCATATAAATACACTTAATGCATACAACTCATATTTAATCGAGACAGAGTTCTTTTGATATGCCACCCAAATTAAGGGTGAGTTGCAACAAATGAGAAAAATGACATAATTCACCGTGACAGATCGAGTTCTTGTAAATTAGTTACATTGTAATCTGGCCATCCTAGTAATTATGACGTCACTGATTACTCTCGCATTACTTACGTTGTGTAAATTGCTATTGATTGGAAGCCCCTTTGGTTTCCCATTTACTACAGAAGGTTTTTTCGTCCGCATGTAGGCTAATTATATTACTCAACAGGGAGTTAGTTGTCTTTGAAACCTTTGAAGCTGAAGGGTGTGCCTACTTTCATTTAATGTTGTGTCTTTTTCGTCTCTGTATTCGTACTATATTAGAAATACATGTACAGTAGAATATCTATAGCTGAAATGTCTGGTTGTCCAACCCATCTTTAAGTCGAAGTAAATACTAGGTCCTGAATCACTTGTTCTTTATTCCTATGTCTTTATATGCAATCGTCTTTACAACTCACTCTACCGTGAACATTTTCATGAAGTTCCTTGAAATTCTATGTATGTAATTCGACTGTATAGATAAAATCATTTTATACGGAATCCTTTTTGTACACTTTATGAAAGAATCTTACTGTCATCTAATTCTATCACGGCGCGCAGGGTTGTGTTTACGACATTATTTGTAATCAGATAAAGGTATTAAGCTAGCGAACGGTGTCACTAATACATGTTGTGCAAGACTTTTATTTAAGGCTTTGTCATCGGTAAAGCTCGGAAAATAGTCAAGATAGAAAGATAGTTAATGCAGATAATATCATTTGATAAGCCTAAAGTGTGTATCGAAAGATTCCAACAAAAATGCCCGTCGTCGAAATATTTGAAGGGACATTAAGAAAGAACAACATTGTAAGAAACACTTAAAGATAAGTTTAAAGTATGAAAGATAACAAGAACAAGCTGGGTACAACCATGCGTGTAACTATTCCGGAAGTTAGAAGTGACCTGAATGATATACCAGTCCTCAATCATAAAGCGTGCAACTCAAGCTCGGTATTTCCCTTACTAAAGATTTATTTCATGACAAATGTTTGAACATAGACCATGAAAAAGTCCTCTCCATTTTTGATTTACGGCAAATATTAGGGGGATGGACCTGGTCTGACCACCCAAAGAAAAAGATAAATACATTTTCATGGACCCATATGGTGCAATTTCATGCATACTTCTTGCAATGTCAAACATTCTTATATTACGGTCGACTATCTAACAAACAGTTCATTTAAGTGCATTAAATCCACTGTTGATGAGACTGCAAATGTACTAGATAGATTGTGCGTGCTGTCATTGCTAACTTTAATAGCGTCTTTAGACTTTTTCTTTGTGGGTAGCCGTTAAGTTCGCCTCACGAAAGGGTTTATGTCATATGCAAGATTCACAGACTAATTATTGATACCAAACTTTGTTTTTGATTTGATCTTTTATCTTTGAATACCTTTAAAGGCCCTTCACTGTTGTCCCGCTGTACTTTGTTTGTGAGTTTGATTACGGATTAGGGCCAGTTTAACAACATTTTAGTTATTTAGGCGACAATCCCTTTAGATCACTCCTTGGGTAGTTTACCAGTTCCTGGCTATGAGAAAGTTCCATCCCTTTAGACAGTCTACAACCAACCTCTCGATTTGCATGCCACCAAACCATTTCACGTCAAAATCCCGTGTTAACAAACGCCACGTCTTACCAATGCGTTCCAGCCGCCACACCCATGCCGTCCTAACAATTACTTCTCAATCAACCAATTGTTTCATCACTCGGCTAGCTTCGACCGGTTTCGTGAGCGTAACAAACGCGTAACACTACCAACCAAAAACCGTGTAAATGGATTACAATCACGCCGCTTTAATTGTATCAATCGTTAATGAAGTTTCACCTGGTTACCGGAACGTGAATAGCTGATCAAACAGCACTCCAGATCTCTCCGCACAAACTAATTGAGACATCGTGTTTGTTCAGCAATTACTCCAAAGTCTTGTTTAAATAATCAACCCAGAATGGTCTGGGCAATTGACGTCAGTGCGCGTAACCTTAATTCATAGAGTTCAAGGTCATTTGCAGGACCGACTATCGTGTAGCCATGTGCCAATCTTAAAGGCCCATGAAATGATATAATAACTATATCATTTGGTAAGCTTTTGGTCAGATTCAAATAGTTATAACCCCTCCAAAAAAAAGAACATTAGCACAACTTAAACATGAAAGCTTACGAGAAATAAGTTTTTGTGATAACTTTTTTCATCTGACCACAAATTTACCAACTAATATAGTTTGATAGAGCATTATCGCCTTTCATGAGCCTTTAAACAGTGAACAACTTAAAGCTGTGATAGATTAAAGTTTCCTGACCCTGTGTGAAATATCAACTGAAAGCTTTGACGCGATCATAGTGTTGAAATATGGTTGATCATTCAGTTCAAGTGTTTGTCTTTTGTGGGCGCTCTCGATATATTTCATATCTGGCGTATGGCCGACAATTAAACATTTACTGTCATGGGAACGTAACATCTGTTATACAAATAACGTTTTCAAGTCTAATTATGATCAAGCGGGGCAATCATGTGACAATTGTTTACGATCTTATGTCCGAACAAGATGGCCGCACACAGGTAGTGTTCCTTTTATAAGTTAATTTTGCCAACGTTAGCCACATTGTGTACCCCCAATGAGTTGACCAACAACCCACCAATTCTGGTTGTATATGATAATCCACGCTTTATAACGGCTATAGGTTATATCCATCTTGTTCGGACATAAGATCGTAAGCATTGGTCACGTGTTCCCCCCGCCTGATGATACAATGTCTGATGCATAAGGATCCTGAATTTAATGTATCATGTGCAATACTGACCCATTGCATAACCTTTTAGTACTAATAGACCTACATGTCGGTATTAAATTATGTTGTACACATAAATGTTCTGTTCTATTCTGTTATGTTCTGTACTACGTGGTCGCCATACTTTTATATCATATATTTCTAGGGTTCAGTGCAAGACTATGGTAAGTGCTTCATGTTTATGAAGCACTTACTATAGTCTTGCATTAAACCCTCGATTTGTTGAAGGCAAATATGATGTTAAAAATTGATCACCATTTTTGATAACTACAACGTGTACTAGAGAACATATTTCCTTGTTTTAAGTTCTTATTCTTGTTTGTTTTTAATTGAAATAATAGAAAAAATATATATATAAACTCCTCCCATTAGACTCAGGTTGGATGCTCTGTCGAAATTGATAGTTTATGATTATCATTCGACAATGATAGAGTAAGAGATAAACAGTACACAGACTTCTCTTTAGTTCCATTTCACTTACATTGTCTGTTTTCCTGCCAAAATAACGTTTGTAGATAATGAGAATAAAACGTGTATAGAATAAAGTGTTATCTTTGATCAACCAGCACAGTTTACATAATTATGGTGATTCACGGTGTTACGTTTCCGTTTTTATGGGAGTTCTGTTACTAATTCCTTAGCAATTTTGTTAGAACAAGTTAATGTGATTTATCCACTTTTCTTTGTACAGCAAACCCGGCTTGGTATAGATCTTTGGTAATGATGCATACAGTAAAGTATACAACTCTCAATTATCAAGGTACATGTACAAGCCAGGTTTTCTTTATCTTGAATTAGAGGAGACATATGCCTAAACATTCTGGGTAGATGAATCACTGAAACTGTTGAATTGGAAAGCCAAAACGCTCAGGGGACATTGGACTTTTTGGAAAAACTTCTTAATTTTAAAGACATTTCCAATTGGGAAGATGCCTTTTATAGATCTAAGCCTCTCTCATCTAAGGAAAACAGTCCTACACGCATAACAACCAAATAAATACGACATTTTGGTCGGTTTGTTGCTGACGACTCTGGAAAACATTGTAGGAAAAGCGGGAATTGCTCTTAACGAGCAATGCCCCCTTTACCCACAATGTTTTCTGCCCTATCATAAGAACATTTTTAAATTTCATTACATTGTGAAATTTCGCCTGCAAACTCTTTCAGTTTCGGACAGTCGATAATTTTGCGTTTGGTAAAGTGCTAAAGCGGGATATAGCTATTGACAAATCGAACATTTAAGTAATAATTCAAAGCACTTACCTGAACTTCTAGTGCATGATATGCCAATATAAGTCCGAGTAATATCACAGTTGAGATGCTAATTAAACACTTCAAAAATATAGAGTAGATTTCTGTCTGAAAATAGAAAATAAAATGAGAATTAGGTATCTGAAGAACAATCGATTAGAACATTATATAACATTTATGTCTGGGAATGGGTTGAGAAGGAGTTTCGAAAGCTGTTTTAAACTCTTATTCTGGAATATTTCGCTACTTGTCGATAGCAGATATTGGGGTTGTGTAAGAAGTGGCATGAAAAAAAACCCCGAACGATATAAGATAAACAGCATCTTAATCTAATGAAATACTAAAAAGAAACAATGGACCTAGAATAATGCTAAAACAAAACCATGATGCAAATACCAATACAACATGAAATAAGAAATATGTCTGCGGTATTAATTATAAGACGCATCTTTTCTTGTGAAACATTAATGTATACCCCTGTCCGAGCAAGTCTTTGTTAGCGATCAAAACGCTATTTATTCTATGGATATTTTCGTAAGTCAACCAGCAATATATGGGTTTACTTGTTAGCTGCCCAGGAAAAATGGCTTGCTTCTTATTGTCCCAGCACTAAATACGTTTGTTTGTTAGTTATCCAGCAATACATACGTTTGTTTGTTAGTTAACCAGCAATACAAAGGTTTGTTTTTCAGTTATCTTGTAATACATACGTTTGTTTGTTAGTTACTCAGCAATCAGTACATTTGATTGCTAATTTCTCAGCAATAAATAGGACTGCTTGTTAGTTACCCAGTAAAACATTGGTTTGCTTCTTAGTTTCCTAGCAATACATACATTTACTTGTTAGTTACCACCAAGCAATTTGTCGGTTTGCTCGTTAATTTCCAAGTACTACTAATGTTTGCTTGTTTAATAACTAAGCAATACATATGTTTATTTGTTTGATAGTGTACCAGCAATAAATGGGTGTGTTTGTTTATTCACGCAGCAATACGTAAGTTTCCTAGCTCCGCTACAAAGTTCAATCGAACACATGTTGGAGAAGAGACTTTGGGCAAAAAAAAGCAATGTTGGAGTAAACAATTTTGTCAAATAAGACGTTATTCTCTCAATTGATATGATACCCATTTGTACTTCATTACACCTAATGGAGTTCGAAAAGACGACAAAAGGAAAAAAACATTCCGTAATCGAAGAAGATAGTGTAAGTTAATAAACATGTCTGTAGGCTCCAGGCGCTACAAAACATCGTGATTAAATCCAACTCCATCACTTCTGATAGGTTACAGAGGCAAGTAAAACGTTCATCCGTTTGAAAATTGATATTTCTATCTGAGAACAGCTTTTTTTGGCTTTGTTTGGCTTTGTTTGGCTGTTAGACTTATGGAAACCTTCAATTTGATACAATTGTGTACGTCTGAGAGTCGAATTATTTGTTCATGCCATTTTTTCCGAGTAGATACGATTGAACCGCTTTTCAAAGAAGTATCTCGACAGCAACAAGTTAAATTTCGTCTTGCAACCTTTCCAAATCGTTGGACACAAGCTTATGCCGGAAACCAGCAATTTGCTAATCGTTCGTTAACCTCTATAGTACTGGAACCAAATTCATTTATATCCAATCAGGTAAGGTCCAGATCAGTCGCGAAGTAAAATGGCGGCTGGCCTGGATCTTACCTATTTGCTACTCTGAGTATCTTTCCTCATTCAAATTTTGCAGATATTTAAGGTTTTGGAAAGCAAACGACACAATAAAATCTATTTTTAGAAAATTACCCATCACACTAAGGGTTAATATCAAAAGTGTCCTGAATTCTTCGTATTACTCGTTCAAAGCGAACGTCGAACAAAATAACAAGGTTTATAAGGTATAATGATAAGATATTTCTCTTGGATACATTATCAAAAGTTTATGGGATGAATAACGTTCATCAGAACATGTAAAACTAGCTTGACCAGTTTCAAACGACACAAGCACTCTAGCGCCATCTGTCCACCAACAATAATATACTCCACTCTTCCTACACATTACCAGTACAGCACGATTGTTGCGAACATTTTTCTTTGAACCTTCCGATGACAAAAGGGATTTCAGACGATAATACTTCAAATAATTAGTAAAGTACTTGTTCGTGTGTTTGTTTATTTGTTTAGGTGTTTGCGTTCTGTCAACAGGATTGTATTAGATCTACGGCGATGTATCAATTAGTATGACCCATAAACCTTGTCCAGAGGTCATTGCTAAAACATGATATTCCGAATAAAGGAAAAGTAGAGGGAAGTCGCAAAGATAGAAATGCCGTAAACGAAAACAAAGTCCTTTAAACGACATTAGACTAAAGAACTGGGTACTGTTTTACCAAACATTTCATGCTAGAATTTTGCGCAAGTTTAGAACAACATTCCCTCTTGCTTTCCTCTTATTTCGAGTAGTTTTTGGTGAAGCCTCTTTTTTAGAAAATATCATTTATCATATTATATTATTCTAGACGCAATTATAACTATGTTACTATGTAACTCTCTTGTTCAAAATAGGTATGTAAAATGTGTACTATAGGCCTGAGGCCGGAACTATTGAAATTTTTATTGTATTAAATTCGTAGTGTTAAGCAATATTGCATAGTAACACGTCAACGCGAATTGTTCATCTGAGACGTTCCAAATACATTTCACATAACAGTATCGTGTTTTCATTAAAGATACAGTCCATGTTTATCAGTTTCAACTTACGCAAATATTTTCTATAGGTCGTTTAGTAAAATGGTACCTTGTTCCAAAAGTCTGGGATAATACGCTAATCAAAACGATTTGGTTTTTTTTTGCAATACGGTAGCAGTAACAACACAACGAATCCCCATAACAAGAAAAACAAAATAGAAATCTCTCCCAACATGTTAAAATAATGAATGTTTTTAAGTAATCCGCTGGGGGAATTTGGTAGTACAATCTATATCATCAATGGGAATTTAGCTAGATCAGAACTGACACAAATGGAATTAAGAAAAACGCGAATCCCCACCGTCCTTCTATTGCTATTGTATTTAATATAGGACAGTGTCGCGAAAATCAGTGAAAATGGGCCGTTCTGTTACCATTGGGACCAACGTCCCCTTAAAAACATTTATTTTTAGAAGTATATACTGTTTAAGTCCACGTGAACGTGTGTGGAGTCAATCTTGTTTTAGCACTTTACCAAACGCCAAAACGCCAAATTTTCCGCTGTCCCGAATTGAAAGAGTTTGTAGACGACATTTCAAAATGTGATGAAATTGGATAATAATCTTCTTTTATGGTAGAAAACATTGTGGGAAAAAGAGTTATTGCTCGTAAAGATCAATTTCTCCTTTTCCCTCAATGTTTTTTTTTAGAAAACTGGTCAAATGTCGTTATTCTTTGGTAATGGGTTAAACGGTCTTCAACAGCTCATAAAAGGTCACAAGTCATTCAGAATTTAATGCATCAAATGAGATATAGTGTGAGGCAATCTTAATACAGGGTGAAAAGTTTTTTTCAGAAAATAATACATGGAAGGTAATTTGGTCTGAAACTTTTTTTAATACAGGACGCAAGTCATTCAGAAAGTAATGCATCAAAGGTAATAAAACCATATAATATCTCAATACAGGACTCAAATCATTCAGAGAGATCCTACTGGAACTTTCTGAATGACTTGAACCCATATCAAGCCATGAATTGTCTTACACAACACGGTTGGTTCTGTCTCCTTTACTATGGTCGCTTAAAACAGAATTAAACTGTAAGTGGTTTAAAAAGTGACGGCAACTATTGATAACCATTGTCGAATTGAGTCTATACTCATTTGTTTTCTAAAATGGAGCATCAATCGTTTTGAATGAACAAGAAGTTTCCCAATTTCCCGGAGTGCCATTGAAGGAAAACATTACTAACTACTTTGTGTGTTTATCGTGATAAACGACATGTCGATACTTTTTCAGTGCTTTCCAAAAGTAAACGATTTGAATTTGATTTAGAAAAACAAGTACCGTGGTCGCAAATCGATCTCGCAAAACCCCAAGGGTATGTTTAGGTCTCATTAAGAAGTGAAACGCGCGAAATTAATTGGATTTACTAGATCGCTCCAGATAGCCTTCCGCGAGGTGGCATCACATGGGAATCTCTCAAATCGCAGATAAAAACACAATTGTTTAACCCATTAACAAACAACAACGACATTTCACCATTTGGTTGCAGACGACTCTGGGAAACATTGTGGGAAAAGAAGACATTGCTCGTAACGAGCAATATTTACTTTTCCAACAATGTTTTTGCTCTACCAGAAGATTATTTTGAAATTTCATCACATTTTGAAATGTCGTCTGCAAACTCTTTAAATTTGGGACAGTCGAAAATTTGGTGTTTGGTAAAGGGTTTAGAAAAAACCCCTACAGCAACAGATATAAACTAATTGCACTGGACATTGTTGCTTTGCTTTGATTGTTTGTGTGACTACCTGTGGCTGTTGACATGTTTTGGTACACGTCATTTAATGGTATATAACATACGCAAATCGATTTAGAAATTATTTAGTTCAGTGTTTAGTTTACTGGTTTGTACATTGTATTTCATCCATTTTGCTATGGCGAAAAAAATATTTGATTAAAGGTTATGAAAACGTGGTTTACTTGATTTCATTATTGTTTCCGAGGGAGCAGATTTCTTTTCATTTTCTTTACTTTATCTTAGATACCGTAATTCATGGTTACGCTACTAGCAAGCACACAAACAGGTTATAAAAGATAAATAGAGAATAGATGGTTGGTGTCGTGAATCGGAAATGTTATCGGACAAGGCTTAGGAATATTATCCTGTGAGCCGAAGGCGAAACGGATAATAATCCGAAGCCGAGCCCGATAACTTTTCCCATTCAAAGACACCAACCATCTATTCTCTAGATATCTTTAATAACCTGTTTGTGTGTTTGTCTATTTATCCTGTTACCTTTATGCGTTCTTTCAAACAAACAATATGTGAATAAAAAACCAGAAAAAAAGAAAAAAAATTAATAGAGAATGATGTAAATATGATGTCATTTCGTTCTTATGACGTCATGATTCGTCACGTGCATGTGTTATATGGTAAGTGCCGGATATCACAAATGTTATACGGCACCTAGTTATCGGTCCCAAAATGACACTAGTGACAGGATAAAACGCAATACTTGTGTAACTTGAAAAAGAATGAATGGAATGAACTTTCAGTTGGTAATAATTTTTTATTTCAATATTAAGCACATAGGCTCAAAGTTATTACAATTCTATATTTACATGCGTGTTTTGAAAACGTTTCCAGACAAGATGTTTAATGTTTTTAAGAAAACAAAGATTTTCGCTGGAAGACCGAAATACAAACCCTACACAAAACCACATTCAACAGGTCAAACCCTACATAATCCGGGTAACATTTTACTAAACATCGTACGCCAAGAACGTATGTTATAGTTCATAACAAAAGTCTCTTTTATGTCAATATTGAGAACAGCAATATCGCAAAGTAACGAAACGATTCCAATGTCTGTCGTCCGTCGTTTAAGAATGTGATGAAATTGGAAAATGATCTTCGGATAAGGAAGGAAACATTGTGGGAAAAGGAAAAATTGCTCGTGATGAGCAATTTCTCCTTTTCCCACAATGTTTCCCAGAGTTACTGCAACAAAGTGGTTAAATGTCGTTATTGTTTAGTAATGGGTTGAGATAATATCAGGGCATATAGGTATAGACTTACGCAAATTCTTTCCGTAAGTCTATTCGTAAGACTCTATATCAGTCTGTAAAGGTCTGTAAGAAAATCCGTTATAAATGCAAATGGACCAGTTTATATCAGACTGACCAATCTATTAGGTCGACTGATTCCGGCAAAAATACAAAGAGACCTAATGCGGACATTTGACCGGAATAATTTTTCAGACATTATGCTTGCTAACTAATCGATCCCACTGATTAACTGATTGTGATGCTTCCAGGTCTACGAGGGATTTCCAAACAATTACTTGTTACATGAAGAAACTGTGGAATTCAACGCTCGAGTATGACAGTACGCGAGACAGGAACGAGCGAACATGGCTTTGTTTAGTATCTACAGTGCCGTTATATCTATACTGTTGTTTTATTTATGCTGCTGTTATTTCTATACTACTGTTGCATCTATATTGTTGCTATGTCTTTACTGTTGTTTTATTCATACTGCTGTTATTTCTATACTACTGTTGCATCTATATTGATGTTATTTCTATACTACTGTTGCATCTTTATTGCTGTTATGTCTATATAGTTGTTTTATCTATACTGCTGTATACCCATGTTGCTGTTTTATCTACTGCTGCTAATAAAACTATACTGATGTTATGTATTTACTGCTTTTATATCTTTGATATGTCTTTTTGTATTAGAATTGGCGAAATATGAAACTGTGAACCGAAATCATGTAATATTGTATATACATGTATACTGCCGTTAAATTATCGACATGTCGGTCTGTATCTGAATGGAACAAGCAATTTCTTTTTAAAAGTCGCCTGCTTTAAGACGCAACAATGTGGTGTTATGTGATAATGTGTTTATAAAACTCTTTTGTTGTTATTCCTTATCGTCTGTATAGTACCAAAGCTTTACTCATGTCGTTTCCATAGTCTCGAGGGAAGCATGTGTTTAGATTGAGCCATCAATCGTATCAGCTTTCTCGTGTAATTTGTACCAGACGACAGTAAAACCAAACAACAGGATTTGATAAAAACATCGAAATAATTGTGACGAAAACAGGAGCCTTTGTTAAAGATAAAGGCTTTGTTTTTTTATTTATTGGTAGAAGTATAAAAGGCCGTCTATATCGTGCTAAAAAGATAGATATACGAAACGGTTCTCCCTATAACAACGAAATGATTGTGACGAAAACAAGAGACTTTGCTCAAGTTGAATTGTTTTCCCTTGGAAGAAGTATAAAAGGCCGTCTATACCATTGAAAAAAGATATATAAACGATACGTTTCTCACTATAACAACCGTTAATTAGCCCACTGACAGCAGGAGACGTTTGGTGCGTCAGCAACATATGGTGTCGGATTATTTTGCAAGCAGACGACTTCTAGAGTAGACATTTCAGATTTTACTTGATATGTTAGTAGTTGACGGCTTTCATGTCATCTATCCACCAGACGACATTTGAAACATCTTAAATCTTGTGCAGCTCATGGCATAACGTTATAAGATGACATAATGATATCAATTCCATGTACAGTGAACCCTCGTTTATCCGAACATGTCCGTTCCCAACAAAATTCCCGGTTTACCGAATAATCCGGACTAACGAAGCAGAGCATGTTCTTATTCACATTAAGACATAAACGGTCTGTATGAGCGGTATATACTTATAACCCTTTAGCAAACGCCAAATTGTCGACCGTCCCAAATTGAAAGAGTTTGCAGAAGACATATCAAAACGTGATGAAATTCAACGATACTCTTCTGATATGGCCGAAAACATTGTGGGAAAAGGAGAAATTGCTCGTCACGAGCAATTTCTCCTTTACCCACAATGTTCTCAAAAGTCGTCTGCCACAAACTGGTCCAATAATTCCGTTCCCTTACAATTTCGTTCGGATTGCGAGACATCCGGATAATCGGGGTCCGGTTAAACGAGGGTTCACTGTATTGCAGATTCTAAGTTACATGCACTAAGTGAGGATGAGGTCATTGTCTGTGCTTCAATACCGAATTTAGGCGTTTACACCTCACACAACAACAATTATATCTATAGTCAACCTTCTGTATTCAAGCAATGATGTCATTTGGCTAGCCTATTCATGAAGTATTACCGCCACTAAGACACATAACGAAAGTGAGTCATTAATATAATTATTGTCGTTTTTTTTTCAACCTGTGAAGGGCGGGTTTCATGTTACAATGACTTTTCAAACACTTTAGTATTTTTCAATTGTTGGTATTGTCATTAAAGCCCCCAAAACAAAAGAACAAAACACGAATAACATTTAACAAACCAATCCCGATTCCATTGCTCCTTGTCTGTCAGGGTTTTTTGGGGACTAGGACTCTCTCGAATTACTGAAATATACTTTCACATGGATAACTTCTTCTATTCTCCTTCAACTAGAAAATATCTAAACAAAGCCGAGGGAACCCTTGTGGTGTTATTGAAGTCATCGACAGGTGTTCATGTTTATTGCGCAGCGAAAAAACACGCAAAAAGAGGACTCATTATTACCAGGGTCACCTGGGTGGGATTGGAATGTCGATCATCATATTTGACTTTAACTTTCGATAGACGCCAATGTCTAATCGTAGACGACTGATACTCATTTTTGTATTCTGCTATAGTGTAGATATTACACAGCAGTCTCCCAAATTGAAAGATTTTGCAGACGACATTTCAAACTGGGATAAAATTAAAAAGTAATCTTCTGATCGGGCAGGAAACTTTATTGGAAAAGGAGGGAATGTTCGTCACGACCAATTTCTCCTTTTCCCAGAATGTTTTCCGAGTCGTCTGGAACAAATTGGTTGAATGTCGTTATTGTTTGGTTATGGGTTAAGGGACTGCTTTGATATCTATGATATCTGAGCCACCAAATGAACCTTTGTATAAAGTGTTTAATTTGTTTATTTTTCCCTTCTTGTTGTTAGTCTACATACAGGTGGGGTTTTTTTTGGCGGGAAACTGTATATTTAAAGTCAATAAAGAGTTCTTGATCTTGAAAAAAGAAAGATTATAAAGTTTAGACATTTGCAAAAAGCCAATTCGGATCAGAGTTTGCGAATAGCACACCCCGGTTAGATTCAACGCTTTCACTTTGATTCCTCTCGCTTTTGTATAATTTGTATAGGCAAAAAAGTGTATGAGGAATCAACACCATCCGAATAAACTTGAAGCTTCTTTTAACCCATTATCAAACAATAACGACATTTGACGAGTTGTGCAGACGACTCAGAAAAATATTTTGGGAAAAGGAGAAATGCTCTTAACGAGCAATTTCCCACCTTTGCACAATTGCTTCTGCCCTATCAGAAGATTATTTTTCAATTTCATCGCATGTCGTCTGCAACTTATTTTAATTTTGGACAGTCGAAAATTTGACGTTTAGTAAAGGGTTAAACAACGCTCTGTCATGACAGACAAAGTCTCAAATTGGCCAAATCAAAACCTTGGATAGTTACCAATAAAGATTAAAACAAGATATCAAACACCCTTCACAAACGTTGTGTTCATGCAATACACTTTTGAACATACACAAGACTTACTTACAACGGATTACGGCAAGAAATAGGTGATTCAGATTGAGATTTCGGAACGAAAATGTTTACCTTCGTTCACAAAGTGTGTATTTATGTCTCCCTCGTCAGTGTTTACACAACCACTAAACATGAAATCACCTTTCGTGAAAACAATTCCCGGGAGGTACGATGACAGATAATTAGACCATTCTGACCTTGTAGCTCGTAAAGTACGGGTTCTATATGATAAGCGAATAGAAAAGGCATCGACGCTTCGATAATGTATTCGTGTTCCAAACTCATGAGAGGGTGTTATCTACAAATGGGTAACACACGTGTATGGTGTCTCTTAAAATATTCAAACATGAAGGTGTAGGATTGGTACATTCTGGTGTACAATCCAAGATTCTTTATAAATGTCTTTAATTCATCTCTTTTACATCTAGTGTGAAACAAGTTCTTACAACTTAGACACCTTAATCTAGATTCTGCTTCCCGGATATATAACCAGTACTCGCAACGAATGTTGGTTAGTGAAAGGTCGAAAGGCAAATCCCGTTACTTACGGGATTCGAACCCACGGCTCTCGTGTCCCGAGTCCGACGCTCTGCCCCTAGACCACTGTCCCTCATTAATGGTTTGGAAATAGGCGCTTTGAAAAGGGCCCCACAAATGGTTTGGGGCCATTGGTACTCGTTATCGAGGATTAACCGTAAAAATGCTTGGTAACATTCCAAAAGAAATATATATATGCATGTATATTTTGTGTCGTCTACTTTCCAAAACCTTGAATATCTGCTCAATTTTTACGAGGAAAGATACTCAGAGATGCAAACAGGTTAGATCACAGGCCAGCCGCCAATTTCCCTGGATCTAACTTGTTTGCATAAACATGTAGTCGGTTCCGGCCACTATAATAAACGCAGCACTGGTAAATATCCTAATTACCATTGCTACAGAGTTTCTACAATATTGCAATTAGTCCCACCACACCACCATATGATGTCATAATCACCTACGGGAAAAGGTTGAAGCCTAACAATTTTTGTCTTAGATCAAACAAAAGTGGCATTAAGCCAAAGAATGTAACGAATCGGCATTTGATTTGCCTTTCTCTAGGGTTCATTAACCTTGAGGTTGGCTCGAATGCAACGCTTTTCTCGTTCAAAGTTCGTTACTTTTTATTAGAGGTGTTCCAGAAAGAAACCTGGAATAGTACAGAATGATGAATGCATACCATTCTCTCTGTAGTGTGTTGTGTTAACCGATTCCTTCGAATATGATTTTTTGTTTGTTTTGTTTTTCAGTTAGAGCTAAAAGCTCTAACCCTTTTATTCCCCCCACCTCCGCGATTTGTATGTAAGGGTCGGGAGGGGCCATCCCTCTACATACGTTACATCATTATACAAGGAATAGGATATTTCAATGAGCCAAGCTAACAGTTACACTAAGCAACAAATGTCATCAGAAAAGTAAAAACTGTATCTGGGATTTCGAAACAGAAACCGTTTGGATAAATGGGTAACTATCTAAATTGTAAAGTAGACTTCTTAGGTGTTTGTATCAGATGAGGCAATGATTGGTATTATTAAATAAGGGCTTGACAGTCTTGTACATATGAAAACAGTCTTGGTAATTACAATATGTAAATACCTGCCAAGGGGAATGCCGAATCTAAGTTCGTAGAAAATGTGGCTAAACCCTTTTGCCTAATTTTTCATTTGCTTAATTGAATGTACATGTTTCTTTCGTAAATGTTCGTATAACTGTAATAAAATATGTTTGAAGAAAAGTCTTGTATACAGTTTCAATGAACTGTATTAATATAAAGAGCGAACACTAGCATGTGACCGTCGACTCCAATAGCTGACACATTTCCATTATAGCTCTTTATATTACACAAACAAATCAGTCAGGGAAAGAGGATTGAGACAATCCCCTCCTTCAGAGAAAGTTTAAAAATAACTTGGTACCACGTGTTTGTTAAGTATGTTCGTATGTTCGTTTATCGTAAACGTGATCTTGTAGGAAGTCATCCTTGTCTATTTGGGCAAAGTGATTTTTTTTGTCGTTTGTAATCTTTGTAATTTTTTTCAGCCTCTAACAGTAATGTCGATTTCATAAAAAGGTTAACAACATCAGTTTATCGATTACAGAAATGGTGCAAACTGTACATTTATGGCAAAAGTCACAGTCATAGAGGGACCAATTCATGTCAGGAACAATACTGTGACAGTACTATACATTGTAGCCCCAAATCAATTGTTCGGTGCCATACATATTTGACAAGTGGTGAGAGCACATCCAACAATAACGAACTATCAAATTAGCCCGTTTGGAACATGGTCTATGAATAGTAAATACACTACCCGTTTACAGGTTAATTGAATTTCTTCCGAAATGAGGCGTCGGCAAGAGGAGCGTCATCATGATGACGTAAAAATGCCTTACATAGTAGAAATCAGTTTATGTCAGGAAATGGGAACTCGGTATGTTTTAGGATTGTTTAACTATGTTACAAACACTCTCCTACATAGCGCTCTAGAAAGATTGCCATCATTGATGTTTATTTTCAGTTTAAAAAGGCATCGATGTCTTCATATACACTTTGTCGTCATGATTTCTGATAGAAGTAAATTAGAAGTTTCTTTCCTATTTCAAGGCACTGCTTCTTGTAAAAATGAATTGTATATATGAGAGGACGCTATTTTCACTTTTATGCAATTAATTGTATTCTTAATAAAAATGAACTTATATGCTCAAGTTCTAATAAAGTTTGTTCTGTTCTGTCCTATTATGGTGGTTGGGCGTAATTTAATCAGAACTGGTCAGCAACGTGAAAACTCATAATAAGCTGATTTTCCTTGTCTTTGTAATAGATTTAGACTTATGACGATAGCAACAGTGCATAATGAAATAATCAGTTAAAGAAGCATTTCTATGATTGTAATGTTTAGCCAAATCCGTAACTGGGCATACGTTATTGGTGTTTGCATATCGTACCACTGAACACTGGTAAATATGCGAGAAAAACACCATGGAAAATAATGTCAGCAATGGCCTCCGTTATGTAAAAAGAAAGCCCGTCAAACATAGCGTAAATCAAACTTAAACCAGAAATGCGATTTTTTTCAAACTTATTTAATGAAAATTTAGTTTCAAAAGAAACATTTACCGTGTCGTGCATGTATAGTTGTGAATGCATACATTGCAAACAATCTATATTATGTATAAATATGTGTATATGAGGGAAGTTGCAGATGTCAATTCAAACAACCTCTTTATATTTCATTACCATATATATGTTATGAAAATTCATTAGCACCGTCTGGTATATACCATTCAGATGAGTGCATGTGTAGGTACCCACAAAACAGGATATCGTAAGCATTTAGACCAATTGTTTAAAGGAGAGTTTGTAACGGAAATTCGTCATACTATCTTAAGCCTTAGGAATGACTAACATAACATACTGTTATTTATATCAAAGGCCTCCAGCCCAAAATACATACAATGCAGAACAGAAAACATGTCTTCACACCCGGTACACAGTGCGATATGATCTCGACTCGATTGGTTAGTTAGTTCAAGTAGTTGATGAATGTAAATGCATAGCTTTCTAATAGTGAAATCACAATTTCCATACATCTGACAATAAAGGTCGTTTATAGATGTACCTTTTTTATTTATACCAATTGAGTAGATATGTGGATCTTTTCTCGACTCTTCCAAGGTAACGTATTTTACAAGCCGAGAGCGCGATGTCGTGCTCTTTGCCTGTAAAATACGTTACCATGGCAAATATACCACAGGGCAAAGAACCCCCGAACGATGGTTGATCGATTCCGGAGAGACAATCCAATCATCCCACAGACAGAATTGTTCAATCAGAACGTACATGGCCCAAATCCTATTAATACCCCCTTTTTCACTGATTTAGGCGTATTACGATACCGACAGTGCTAAAAACGTGCAGTGCTCAACTTCCGGAAAGTGACGTCACACCCTGGTTACGCATTGTAAGACTGGGAACCGGTCTCTCATCTATCGAATATAGGGACCGGTATAGTAGAAATCTAGCAGGCAGAAAACTGGCTGCTAAGGGAAGGAAGGAAAACAGCATGATGTTCATAGAGATGAATGTTTGTCGATCCAAATGAACGGTTGGTCGTCATACGAAGTTTCCTTCACGGAAATATTGGTCAATATGGTTTGAAATTGAAATGTTGAAAAACATTTGATGCAAACCAGTGGATAACTTAAGTCTGATATAGGGCTGTCTACTTTAAAAATCAAAAACCAATTATTCTGTGTCTTTCTTGTTGTTTTTTTTGTCGAATTTTGGAACGTGTCATTCTGACCAAGCAAATCGCTCAGAATTTGTAGGCTACCCGTTGTCTATCTTGAGAAACATAACGAAGTCGGAAGACAGTGGGGGACCAGTTTAACGCATTATGCGCTAATTTAACAAGAATAGCCGAACGATGACAAAGATGTACCTTAACCCTTTACCAAACTCCAGATATTTGATTGCCCCAAATTGAAAGGGTTTGCAAACGACATTTTGAAAATGTGATGAAAATTGGAAAATAATCTTCTGATAGGGGAGAAAACATTGTGGGAAAAGGAGAAATTGCTCGTCACGCGTATCCAGAAATTGGCGTGTTGATCTATAAAATGACCTTTTATGTATTAGGTATTTTGCAAATTCGGTGGTAAAATAAGAGAGAAAGCAACAACGTTTCACATTTTTAGTCATAACTTTTGTTTTTGATTTAGTTTTTTTGGTTTCAGCTTTTTAGTTTGAACTTGAAAGAAGTGTGCAACATGTAGGAACTGTTGCTCTGGAAATCATATTTTTAATCTGAACAGTGTCTTTTTTGTGAAAAAAATTGGAACTTGTTTGTCAACGCAAATGCCTTACTGTGTAATGGGTATTTCGTCGCGCGTATTTGTCAAAAGTGCGTTCACAGTCGTTCGTTCTTCGGACCAAATCCCCTAAGCGGTCTGCAATCATTCTTCCTTAATGGTTATAAATTACGGTTGTCGGTTTCTCACGCCACCGTTTTTTATATTGGTGATGGCGCGCGTTTTTCTCTTGTTTTTTCTTGCCAAGAGAAACGCCAAAGGACAAATGTCTTCTTTGCATCGCTCTCTTTTTATCATTATTTTTAACACACTATGAGCCATGAACTTAACATTGACCTCTCTTGTTTTGTCTCAAGTTTTTTGCTAACATCAGCTGTCTCAAGTTTTTTGCTAACATCGGCAAATACGTTCCACCCAAACTTATGTCCAAAAGACTATATTGACCTGTCTATACATTTAATTCGGTAACTGATCCAAATTGAAAGTAGCAACAGAAGACACTATTGCTGTGTACGGAGTAAGCAATTGTGACCAAAAAGGAGAAATTACTTATAACAAACCATTTCTCCTTTTGTCAAAGTGATTTCTTTTATCTTCTCTCATTAAATATTGCAGACGTCTCAAAGCATGTTTACTCATAGCTGGTAAATAGCCTAGTCAGGTACTGACACTTTCTTTGCTTTCTCATCCAAATAACAACCAAACGTGCTTACAATAAACAAAAGTCAAGACGCACTTAATGTGAGAAAGGTCAGTATATAAATCCCTGCCAGTCATTGACAACCATTATTTTAGTAACTCCTTTTTTCCGAAGTTGATTTCGAACAGTATCGTTCAATAACACATGCTACATTACAAAAAAAGCGTTTTCGTCGAGAATCCCTCCCACATACATTTTACGACAACATCATCGATTCCCGACAGGTACTTGTAAACTTGTAAAAGCTACCAAGCCATCAGGAATAATGTAATCCGAACGCTAAAAGGAATTACATACGACTCCAAAATTCCATTAGAGAACGAATAAGCTAGAAAAGCAGTATGGGTTAGACATGTTTTTCAGTGTTAATGCGTTTAGGGTGTGATTGGAAGGAAAGGCTTGGCTAATCGTCGACACGACATTTAGCGCTTTTAACGACATTTTTTGTTCTTTCTTCAGGAAACGCTCTAATGTCTTTCCTGGAAAGGCATCAACCAATGTGTCATAGAAAAACGGTGGGTATCTTAACCATTGGTTTATTCGTACATTTTAAAAGATACTTTCACACAGACAGGGCCCTACAGGTATAAACACTTTATATTGGTGATTCAACTATTCAGCATCATCAGGAAAAACTGTTTTTTGTTTTTTCTTAAACATTGTTGCTGAACAATATCGTAAGGCGGTATCTAAAGATACTACCGCTAACCTATTGATACATGTGATTCAAATTAAAACCATTTCATAAAAAATAAACCCATTAAACGTTTTGCTATATCTGCAACATCAATGGGTTATTTCTCCACCGCACCACAGTTCGTGGCCAATGCGTTGAAGCATTGATTAACTACCATATGTTGACGATGTTACACATTAAACGTTTCTAGAACATGCACGGCTTGTTATGATTGAATGATTCGCTTAATATTAGATAAATTATTACGCAGATCTGCTTACGAGTGGCAACATGTGACAAACCATACTCTCGTAAAACCCAAGAGGTCGTTTCTCCTTGATTTAACCCTTATAATGCTGGAACCGATTGTATGCTTATGCAAGCAGGTTAGATCCAGGCCAGCCGCCAAGTAATTTGGCGGCTGACCTGTGATCTAACCTGTTTGCTACTGTGAGTATCTTTCCTCATCAAAGTTAAGCAGACGCACAAAAAACGATTTTTAAAAAGGTACCCATTATTCAAAAGGTTAAATAAAGGACCTATTGGGTTATCAAACGTCGACGTCATGTAACAGTACATTTACCGACCTAAGCCAGACGTGGGGCGCGCTCATTAGCAATGTCAATACTGCTAAAAGCTTTCGCCCAGTTTGTCAAGCGGCCTTTTCAAACAAATGCGGTAACAAATATTTAGAGTTTTAATTTGAATCATGGAGTATTTACAGTCCGTCTCCTATACAAGGGGCTTGATTATAGGGTCACGTGTATTAATTGTTCTACAGCAAGGATGATCAATTCGAAGTTTATTTTTAGTTACACACGTCCTTCTAAAGTATGAAATGCTCTTGGCTTACAAATTGCATTACTTACAACAGTGTTTGGGATTTTAAACAGGTATCAGGGAACGACGTTTGTTCATTGAAGTAAATAATAGGCTTGTGAGTTCTTATTCCAATGTTTGCCTTCCAACATAAACCTGTTTCTCTCACTTGTGATAGACGGATGAATCTTTGTCTTCGTAATACTTCGAATGAATTCGGTACTGTTATCAAACCTGGATTCCTACATTACGTTGATTGCATGATTTGATAAATGTTTATTCAAATATTCGCAAATTGTCAAGGGATGTGCCTGTTAGAGTTCATTACAATATGCCTTTAAAGAAAACGTACACAATATGGGAAGGCGTTTGGTTAAATAAAGGCGTATAAATATAGTTTTTCAATACATGAATATATGTTTTATTTCCCCCTTTTAGTGCCTTTTATAATTAGAACAATTCTAAACGATACTCGATGAGCCGAGTCAATACTTCTAACCCAGATATGGATAATTCTTTCTGGGTTTTGTTCTAAAAACAATGGCGAATAAGTACTGAAGCACCGAAATGAATTTATTTAACGATTGTCCCTCGTTTGGCTTCATTGATAAATTTTGAAACGAAATGGTTTAATCTTGGTTTAAAACTGATAGGAAACCATAAGAGCAATGATGACAGGAAACAGATTCACCGAATGTGATAGGAAACAATGTTAACAAAGAATGAATAAGCTTCATACTGACTATTTCTATTTAGCAATACGTTATTTCGCCGTCTCTTTTAACAGATTCATCATATTTGTTTACGTCGATTGTGAAGAAAGCTTAAAGCTTGTTCAAAGCCACTCTCGATGACTGCTTTCTGGATACTTAACCAGTACTCGCGGCGATTCGTTAATTAGTCCCGCGTAGTCTCACCTCGCCTAACGGGGATTCGAACCAAGGAACCCCGAGACAGAAGGCCCGCGCCCTATCAATCCACCACTGTCAGAGGTAAGGTTCTTACCAATTTTAGCAGGTTCTAATCTCGATCAAAGCTTAGCACTTAGACTAGACGTGATGTTTAGATATGGTATAAACGAGCCTGCTATCCATCAACAGTGTTGACTCTGGTCCAAATATAGGGCGCACAATGGCGGATTTATTGGGCGAGTAAATAGATTATGGGAGTAATGAAGTACTTAAATGGATTTACAAACGGGTCTGGCCACACAGTGTTCCCCCTCGAAGCGTCCGGCGCCGTGTTTGTTTTCCCCATTACAAACCACGTGGTCTGGCCCATGATCATCGTTTGGATCGCACTTTAATGTAGTTATTTATCTGTTTATATGGGTTAATACATCGCATCAACGTTATTTCAGTTACATTGCAATGCCCGACTCGTTACTGCCCATTATGATTGGTCAAACCACGTAGAGCCATCGAAATTTCGAAAGTCAGTCGGAAGACAGCCCCCATATGAACATTAAAATGCCGTAACCGGAATTTGCACCCATGCAGAGAGGGGCCATGTGAATTCGAGTTCTGTACTATAACCACTAGGTTACGGGGGCTCCACAAAAATATCGTACATTGGTAAGGGTTCCGCAACATTTCGGCAATATAATTGCTCAGGAAGTTTGAAGAGGTGTACGAATGTCATACGAATGACATTCGGACATCTCTTCAAACTTCTTTAGCGAATGTACGTCCGAAACACTGCGTGCCCTTTTTACTGATACTACAATAATGATCTACATGATATCCAAGGGGATACGTTTCCTTAATGACCTGAGGGATAACCTGTACCAACGTATTGCTTAAAAGAAATACAAGCCTTTGCAAATCCTACAATGAGAAATCGTAAAGATGTCGGTACGAAAATAGAATCACCATTGTGTTGATAAGAAAAGGAAATCTGTGGTAAAATCATTTCTATTGGTCCCCCGACACACGCTCTCAGTCCCGTATTGATTCGCCCTTCTAGAGCAACAATAGCAAAAAGGAAGATATTTGTGACCACGACGTCATTTTTCCAATTTTTTAGAAACTGCCATGCTATCAAAACCGGATGACCCTTCGTTCTGATTGTTGGGTTTTTTGTTTGCATGTCTATCTGTCTGGGTGTGCATATACCTCTGGTTGTGCCTCTGTATGTATGTATCTCTCATTCTCTCAACGGCATCCTTTATCAATGTCTTATACATTGCTATGCTATCAAAACCGGATGACCCTTCCCTCTGTCTATTTTGCTTTTTGCTTGTCTGTCTAGTTGTACATCTGTCAAGTTGTGCCCATTGTTGGTTGCGTCTCAGTATATATGTGTTTCTCATTTTCTCTGTGTCTGTCTGCTTTTATCTCTCATTTCCCCCTTTACACAAAGGATATCATTAAACATTTCAATTCGATTCCACAAAGGACGTACCAGCATCACCATCAAGTCGTAGAACTTTATTCTTTTTATAGAAATTAGAGACGATTCGAGTTCAATGTAGCTATAAACGGAAATCGCAAAAAATGCCATGATTTGCGAAAGAAAGCCGTAAAGAAAATATGCTTCGAATATGAAGGTTCATGAAATATGTCTGTAGGAAATATTCTGTTTATATAAGTTAAGCATTGTATATACACTCATAACCTACGTGTTTAAGCGAGCAGTAACACAAAAAACATATCTGTGAGAATTGAAATTATGTACAAACCCATTTCAAACACAATAATAAGAATCAACTTGTAGATAATCCCTGGTGTCTGATGGTAATGCGGTTACAACATATCCACGAACCCCGTGAATGTATAAAAAGTTATAAAAAAATCCTCTGCGACAAAAGAAACTTCTGTAAGAAACGGGATATCCTCTAAGATGGATTTCAATGAATCCTTTTTGCGATCAATGAGACAAATCCCCTACCCACACAAGCGTATGTGTACAAAGCAACAAAAAGCGTCTACGACCAAAAATAAATGTGTCAGACAAAGGATTTAATCTTAACCCTCATAGTGCTAGAACCGACTTCATGCTTATGCAAACAGGTAGCATCCAGGACAGCCGCCAATTGAATTGGTGGCTGGCCTGTAATTTAACCTGTTTTCTACTCTGAGTACCTTTCAACAACACATTTAAGCAGAAATTCATGGTTTTGAAAATACGACACAAAAATCTGTTTTTCAGAAAATTTTCCAGCATTCTGAGGGTAAAGATGAATTTCTATTAATCCTTTTTGTACATGTATTTCATGACCAATCGGAACTACTTGGGTATTTCCGTGAGCTGAAAAATACAATGGATAAACACGAGAATCCCACACCCTAGTCTATTCTAAAAAGTACGAAGAACCTATGAAAATCGGTCATAAGGACGCAGGTGGCGTGGTCTATGTGAGATTAGACGCATCATTCATTTAAATTAAGACCAATATGATCTAAAGTAAAGTCGCGGATTCCATATGTCTGTCTTTGAGGATAGTTTATCCCATTATCAGTGACAGACAGCCGGATGAAATGGTTGAAATGGTGTGTTTTCACCGTTAGAATGCTGATTAATTATCTAAAAATAGACGTTTGTGCTGTCTGCTTTCCAAAACCTTTAAAGTTGTTTGTTGTTTTATGCACATCCATTCGTGTTGCTACTATGACGTCTTCAAACAAAATCGACGTAAATTGAAGTAACGAAGATACGATCTTAATGGCTCTTAATGGCCCTTGGACTACTGGGTAATTTTCTAAAAATAGATGTGTGTATCGTCTGTTTTCCAAAACCTTAAACATCTGCTTAAATTTGATGAGGAAAGTTACTCAGAGTAGCAAACAGGTAAGAACATAGGCCAGCCGCCAATTTATTTGGCGGCTTGTCTGGATCTTTCCTGTTTGTATAAGCATAAAGTCGGTTCTAGCACTATAAGAGGCAACAATGACACGGTTCATATGAACCTTATATAATTATTCTACTGTTGCCCGCATTAAGCGTCCTTGTTCGCAGAAGAGAAAAGTTGAAAGTCACAATAAAGTGTCCTTGAAATAATAACGTTTTTGCATTGCTGTTTGATAAACAACCAAAAGTATCTATATAATTAAGGAAGCGTCAAATGATTCAATAATGTAAAAAAAGTTGATAATTTAGAAACGCATCAAAATCAAAAAATTTTCTATTGAAAACCTTTTGTCTGAACAGTATAAGAAAATGATATCGCTTTGGTATTGAAACTGGTATCATAAAAGCCGGATTTGAAAATCTTATATAATCCTTATAGTTCACTGTCTGGCTAAAGGCAGAATTCTACCACAAAGAAAAGAGAGATTAAATGCAGCGAATGGAAATGTCTATTATATACATCCTAAATCAATTTAAATTCGATTTCTTTACCAGTTTGACTGGCATTTAATTTTCGAAGCTTTCTTCCATCGGAAAATAAAAGACTTCAGGTTGTCAATGTTCATTGCATGTTTTAAAGATGATGCCCTGTACTTGTGTACTACTTTATCGATTCGCTTAATCCTTTACCAAACGCAAAACTTTGGGGACTTGCGGTGAAAGGAAATACAATAACAAATTTTATAACCAATTCTATGAATTTGTGTATCTTAGTATTTCCTAGTTCTAAACAAAAACATCAAAGTTCTGTTTATAAACCCAAAACTATCCAAAATGATTCTTTGACAGATCTGAACGTATAATCGGTATGTTGCTATATAAAATCGCAAACATATATTTCACCGCTGTAAAACAAAAAGTCGTATTTTTCTCATTTATATAAAGGAGCTACGTCCTTTTGGTTTAAGCAGCGACGATTTCTATAAGAGAAGACACAACTGAACACGGAAACTGTAATAGCATTCATCTACATCTTCTCTTTGAATGTATCACGTGACATTGGTCCAGAGATGGCGTCTAGTCTGGACGACCAGCTGTTTAACCCATTACCAAACAATAACAACGTTTGACCAGTTTGTTGCAGATGCCTCTGAAAAACATTGTGGGAAAAAGAGAAATTGCTCGTGACGAGCAATTTCTCCTTTCCCCACAATGTTTTCTGCCCTACCAAAAGACTATATTTGCAATTTTATCACATTTTGAAATGTCGTCTGCAAACTTTTTCAATTTGGGACAGTCGACAAAATGGCGTTTAGTCTGGACGACCCGCTATTTAAATTTATCACGCAGCTCTGAGTGTGACGCGACTTTTAAATGCCAAATATAATTATAGCTTCGGCGCACATAATGGCCCGGTTCCGAAGGATTTCCGGCCCTGTCCGTGTAATTTGTGCATTGAAGTCCCAGGAAGTTTGGCGCGCAATTTCCAGACTCGGTTGGAAACGTTTCACGAAATATATGCCTCTTAAAAGGACGTTGTTGAAATGTTTGAAGAAATTTGGATGATTCTAAGCTGTGCAACACTATGAAATATAAAAATGGGGAATTATTCCAATCGAATGTTAAGAAATGGTTTCCTATCATAAAGTTTCTATGATTTTACGGGACAACCCCCCTTGAAAATTGCTTTTCACGAATGCCTTCACTGTAACATGTTTGAAATGGAAAGTCCGTCCCAAGATGGCCATTTTAACTCGGCACTGATGGATTCGTAATTGCGCATGCGTGGACTGAGAGATCCCAATGTTTCAGATATGTGGCTGAACGGTGCACTCTGAGTGACTCCTATTAATGTTACAGAAATCTATTTATGTGAACCAATGAAAACGATTGTCACAACATTCATTATTAATCAAAGTACCGATGGGAATCAGAAAAAGTAATCAGCAATAACGGTACTTACAAGGAAGTTTGTATTGTGTAAACACGCCCGTACAGTTATCGCCAGTAAACGACATGCTTCGCAGAATGGTTTTATTTTCTATTCAAGATTCCCTCGAGTACATGAACTGTAAAAGATTAACTTGGCGGCTGGCCTGGATCTAACCTGTTTGCATAAGCATGTACTCCGTTCCAGAACTATAAGGGATAATAACGAATGTTGGGAATGATTCGGCGTATCGTAATTATGGGACGACAACGTTTTTATGACCTTTTTCCGCATTCGAAACACCTCGGCCATTTCTTAAAATAACCTCGGAGGTAATGGGGAGCCATTTCTGAAAGTAGGTCACCAACGAAGGGCCAATCGTATCTACTCGGCAATCCCCGTAACAAGCCGGGGATTGCCGAAAAGAGCCGATTGACAAAATATGAAACAAAGATGTGTTGATATGATCATCTTTAATGAAAAGGGTAAAAAACCCATTCAATTGTGATATATAACCAATTTGTGTGTATTCAAATACATATTTAGTGCCTGTGTGCATTTTGCGTCATCCGCCGGAAATAAGGCGAATTACCCCAGGATTTCTGGTGTATTCATGTACTGCCTACGAGGTATATCTACCGACTTGTTACGGGGATTGCCGAGTAGATACGATTGCTTTTTCCGTTGACAGTTTACACTCTCCCGCCCATTATTCCTCGAGTTTGTGAAATAATGCGATCGAATGCGACCAAATCGGCTATCAACCCTTATAGTACTGGAACCGACTTCATGCTTATGCAAACAAGTTAGATCACAGGCCAGTCGCCAAATAATTTGGCGACTGGCCTGCGATCCAACCTGTTTTCTACTCTGAGTCTCTTTTTTCATTCAAAGTTAAGCAGATATTGAGGGTTTGGGAAAGCAGACGACACAAACATCCATTTTCAGAAAATTAATCAGCATTCTAAGGGTTTAACTTAACTAGTACCTTTTTATGCTACTCTTGTTAACAGATCCAAAATTTGAGCAATAGCAGGCAGTTAAACTCATTTATAAAAGGCGGATGTTGTTCCCCTACTCTGCCGTAACCTCTAAATCCTACAAACTTCATCCTTCCAATGATTCAAATAATTATATTTCAATGCTTTACCAACGATTTCAACCCCTGCTTCTCTACGCCCAGCTCTTATTTTTTTGTGTTCTTGTTTCAAATTTATTTTTAGATATTGTTAATATTGTAGATCTTCGTCTGTAAGGGTATTCAACTTATATCTAAGCAAGAACTGGGTTAATACTTAATATTATATGGGTCGCGTCATTATGTAAATAATCTCCTGCAATCAGATTTGTTTACCGAATCTCTCCTATTAGTAAGCAAAACACGTTCATCTCTACAGCGTATCACTTCCACAACAACAAGGGAGAACTGATTGGTTCATAAATAAAGTGATCTTTAACAGTTCGTCTTTTATCAATCCGTAAAGCAAGATAGGCTAATCCATAGCCAAAAGTTAGAAGGTAAATTTCCGAATATTCTATATTGCTTTACAACAATTGTTGTAATTGTTGACGAGTATTTGCCCATTGTGTTCGATAGGTGGGCGTGTCTATTGTTACTGATGACATAGATATCTGAATAGGATGTGTAACTGCCTGTATTCTTAAAGAACTATACAGTAGTTCGAAAAGGTATCGCCTTATCATAGTTATGGATTGACCCACAAGCAGAAGTTGTCATTCTATGTCAGCATTTTTAGTATGATTGTAAACAAACAAAAAAGCATTCGAGAAACTAACGAAAAAGTACGTATCAATATGTGTAATCGGTTGTCTAAGATCGAACAATGTACAGAACAAAGGCGGCAATTTATCAGCGTGGAATACGGACCAACTTGTGTTAAGCAATCATCCTTTCAAGCAGCCAACCTGCCTTAAACAACCACTGCAGAAAGTCCTATTCTTGGATGTATAGTGTACAATGATTTGTGTTAAGCAGCCAACCTGTCTTTAACAGCCAATTACTTCAGTTCCACCGTTCATTCCGTAGAAATTCTCAAATAAAATGTTGATCGAAGAATAAATTTTCGTGAATGGAACAGTTTATATTTTAATCCCAACAATTCTGTACAAAATGTCTTGAGAAGAATGTTTCTCGTTTGGGTTATTCATTTGTCATTTGGTGCGGCTTTCCACTTGAAAAAAGTCACAGATTCTGAAAAGTCATAGTCTAGATTCTAATTTTATTTGGGAGGGGGGGAGGGAGTGTACAGGCTACAATTTTCGTCAACAAGAATATTTGTCATTTGATGCTACTTTTAACTTGGAAAAAGGCATATATTTGGAGAAAAGTCATTGACTCCCATTTCTCTGGGAAAGTGCACAGGCTACAATTTTCGCCAACAAGAACAGAGAAGCACTTACAATCCTATCGACAGTTTCACGAGACAGTCCAATTAAAGATACACAATCATTGGGTTAACTCGAACTTTTCCGCACTTGCGTCGGAGGGGAGGGGGGCGACGGGGGAGAGAAAATGCAATAAAATCATGTCGGAGACATAATCTAATTTACCCGCCGTTTCTTCTCTGTATTCCCAAAATGGCCGTATCGTCACCGTTTCTACAAAGAGGCATGTTTTCTTCTGTTCTTCTGTACTGAATCTTTGTTGATGGAATATATGTATGGAAACCAATGCTTCATTATATCTTATGGACATCTTGCGATTAAGATTCACAAACGTTTCATTTTAAAAAAAACCCCGAACAACTACGCATTTATGTGCGCTTCTAGTTTTTAACAACCTGCCAGAAGGCAAATACAAGCTCCAAACAGACTTTTAGACCATGTCGAAGTATGATTTTATATCGATATACGATTATATTTCTTGCATTTGCCGAATGTAGGTTCTTCAGTGTTCTTCATAAGCGTGTTAAGCTCTCATTCTATACCGATTATATTCGACCAAAAGGCTGTTGACAAGTCTCTGCCCTCATAGACAGTGCATTTGTCTTACAATGGTAAGTATATTTTGTCAGTCGAATAAACTTATCAATGGATAAGTCGATTCCACCGAAAAACTTTACCAATTAAATTTAATTACAATTTTTTAGGTGCAACAACTGGAGCAATCTGAACACATCGGGTTTATCCAATGAAAACGCCTTTGAGTTGATATGAATGCCGCCATATTGTTTCTCGCGAGACTTACGTCTCTTTACTTTCGTGTCCAAATATATATATCAAATGTAAAATCTAAAAAGTCATTTAATTTGATTAATAAGACAGTTATACATATCACAACTTATAGTACCGCCATTTCGTGTGAGTTACCGATAAAAAATAATTCAAAAGCATGTCAACACTTCCAAATACATTGAACTACTAAACGTGGACGCTTGGAGGAAATGTGTTGTATTCCGGGGACGATTTACCCGAAATATTTTAACCCTACACTTATTTCCGAGGTGTATTTCTCAACTGACGGTAATACCCGAGAAGTTTCGATTGCAACTGGAGTGGTCGGCTAAAAATATTCCGCAAGTCAAGTCGAAACCAAGCGCCTTCTCGACATTGAGCAGACCAGAAATTGCCCATTAGACGTCATGATTTGTCAATTCGTGCCTCGATGTTATGGGTATGTGTTGATCTGTCTCACTAGAGCGCTTGTTTATCACGGACGGGTCAATATAATGAAATGAAAACGACCGCCATTTCCCCGTGTTTGGTTTCTCTTATCGTCCTTTAGGAGCGCCTGTTTGGATATCGGCTGGTTTGTCGGGGAAATTGGGTGGAAGTCTGGTCAAATCGTGGCGTCTATGAATGTGAACCAGACCTTGCTACAAAACCGACTGATCTGTATCAGGTTCTTTACGATCTAGACCAATCGGAACTACTCGGGTTTTTTCCGTGTGCTGAGAAATACACCTCGGATATAAGTGTAGGGTAACATTATTTTGGGTAAATCGCCCCCGGCGTATAACACCTTGTCTAGGCATCCACGCCAAGTAGTTCAATTTGTATGGATGTGTTGGACATCCTCTTAGAATATAAGTTCCTGAGACAATTTTACTTTCAAAAAGAGTGGTTAATTATTTTATCATAATTCATGCTACAACATACATGTAACAGACAATACATGTATTATACGGGTTACATACATGTACACCTATGTTCCACATGTTACGAATAAGTATATATATGTTACACATGTTACGTATGAGTACATACTGTATATGTTACACATGTTTCATATATGTACATATACGTAACGCATGAAACATAGACATACGCCCTATTACATACATGTCGCAACAAAGCCATACTGACATTACTATATTTTACTGGTATTACACGTATATATGTGCATATTCGTAACGTGTGCTATATGCTCGTATATGCCCTATTACACACATGTCGCTACAAAGGCACACTGACCTTGCACGATTCTCTGGATCGAGTGTAATGCGCCCTTTATTGACATGGCTTCCCCGCGCTATAATGGACAAAATACAATCAGTGGTGCTCACTCGTCAATATCCTATTTTATACGCGACACTGATCTCGTTGATTATCCCGTAAAACAAATCATATAGAGGGATTTGCGGGGGAAATACGTGTTTTTTGTTTGTGTGTTTGTTTTGTTTGTTTGTTATTCCTAGATCTATTCTGATTACAGATCAGGTATTTATTTACAAGTTATTCATCTAGATTTGTTTATACTGGTTTTAAATCGCGTTAAGATTATTTCAGTTAAGTTGTGATGCTGCCATACCAACAAGTTGAAAGCAATAACCGTCGACAAAAACAGCGATGTAATAATACATTGGGTTAACATTGCTCAACATTATTGCAATCATGCTGTGATACCCGACTAGCTTGTGACGTGACGTCACAACAACAACAACAACAACAACAACAACAACAACAACAACAACAACAAAAACAACGTCTCTTTATAAAGGATGATTTTCCCACAATCTTTTAATCGATAGTTCACAGGGTAGAACAAAGCGCACCTGTCGAACACAATGGATAAAGACTAAGTTTAAAAACAACAGTCATCCTTCCCTAAAAAAGGATGACGTATGCAAGTAATATGACGAAAGTAGTGTTAGATGATACTGTGCAAATGTATTTTTGTAACTATGGTTATAAATCATCATAAGGTACCAATCCATTTGTTATCATGTCATTCTAGTAAAGGTGTAGTTCGTCATTCTGTACATGGCTCTATATAGGTTAACATATTCACGCGGATCACTTTCTCGGATCGATAATGGATTGAACAATTTACTAAACGCCAGAAAATTGAAAACGTTTACAGATGCCATTTCTAAATGTGATGCAATTGCAAAACAATCGTCTGATAGCGTAGAACACATTGTGGGAAGATGAGAAATTACTCGTAAAGATTCAAGAAAGCCGTAATATAACTGAAACATCGTTGACACGGCGTTTAACACCACACATACAAACAAACACGACCGATTCTAAACGTATCTGGTAACACGGCTGGTCTTGATTGCAATACAATGCGCAAATTTGTATTATTCCCCTCGATGTTCGTATTACGCTAAGCGTATCCGTTCGTGATTTCCTATTTGCATCTCACCAATGAATAGCATCTCATTAATGTTCCAAGGACACACTTTTCAGCCAAGGACCGCATGAGAAAATCCCGTTGTAAGTTAGACCAAGGGAGAGGATGAATACGTACCACTTCATATCCATGTGCTGTGTGTTTCAGAGTCAACCCATCCTGTTTAGGGGTCAAAGTCGTCAGTAACGACAGACCCCTGTGCTACGATGCATCACAGCGCGATATGGCCTTGTGTGTACCTATGCACCGCATTACAGTAGAAACATACGCAAAGAAATAGTTCTTTAAGTATTATGATATTTGACAATGTGTCAGAACTAGCAAACAGGTTAGTTTGAAATTTGAATCAATATCCAGCTAGCAGATAGAAAAATATACAGAAATTTTTCGCAGAGAAACAATATCTGGACAAACGTTCACCTGCCTGTTTGAGTGCTAGCTTGTTACGTCACGTCAGAACAAATGATTATAACACCTTATTTATAGATTGATTTACTCACAATCCATTGATCGAAAGAACACAGGTTAGTGCAAGGCGCACCTGTCGAAGAGGATGTAGTTGACATCAAAGGTCCAAAAAAGTCATGTTGGTCATAAACGATCAAAGGCATAAGTGTATATTTTTAAACATATACAAGACGTGATTCATTTAGAAGAAAATCATTTTGGAACGTTCTGTCATTTGTTCAACATTAGTATACAATCGATCCTGTTGTTTTTAGTGACTAATTTCAAACAGTGAAACGACACTAAGCCAATTCGAGCTTTCCCTATGACTGTCGTTTGTGTTAAGTCACAAACTGTCTGATGCACCACAATTCTGACCCTTTTTACCATGGATGCTGAAAACAAGAATAACTGTAAATGTCTCAAATGATATTCCGGTAATACTGGTCAATGTTACGCTTGGATGCTATTATCAATTTGGCCTAGTATTTTTGTCTTACATTTCTCGATTGAAGCGAAGAGCAAGTTCATGGCGATTTTCAAAAGCTAACTTCATTTAAAAAAATGACATGAATTAATAAAGTTTGACATATTTTCGTTCGGTTTCTTTATCTAAAGTTGAGACATGGAAGGGCGCTATATGTGTTGACCACAAAAAATACGAATAATATTTTCATAATGCCTTGATGGTTGTTTTCATCTAAAATGTCACCGATTGGATTCACACTCCGATAAGAGAGATCAAATATGTTTATTCAAAGTAAAGTTTAAGTCAACAAAGGTGTTGGATAACCCACCATTTACTGCGTCACAATTCAATTCACTCGGCATTGTTTTAACCGGATATAACACAGAGGTAAAAAACAGGTTCGATTTATTGACGTCATCGATAAGTAAATTACGTGTGACGTTCGATCAAGCGAGAAACGTTTTGTTGTTAACAAGTAGACGCTTGCTTCATCAATTAACTTAAATGATTTTTATCAAAAATGTGTGACGTTGTGGGGTCAATCGAGAACCTTGCTGGTCGTACTATGTCTCTATCAAGCAGAAAAACCATTTTCCCGTGGGGTTCGAACTTTCATCCTCCCCGTCCCGTGGTGGACGCCTTAACCACTAGGCCACGGTGACTATGTACTTGACCCCTGATTTTTCTAGATTAAAGTCAGACTAGTAAAAAACAACCATATTCTTTAGTTATAAAATTTTCAACGTGTTTTCACGCTAAGATTTCAAGTAGGATATCTGTGTTTAAAAAAAACAAACACTTTTTTCCACTCTGCCATCTATCTAATGGTGCTACATGAATACAATCACCAATTATCATTGCGTCATTAAATTGTAGGCATATAATAAATTAACGTGTTAAACATGAACTGAACGCAGATATTGCCCTAATTGACTGTACATGTATATCTAAGAAAGTCGAAATGAAAACGTATTCGAAAATTTTTTTTTGTTAATAACGCTTTCGAGGTCTTTTACTGCAATGAAAACAAACTGTTGACGCTATCCAAACTGATTTGCATTCCATCACATTCGTCTTTGTGACTAGTTCAAATTTTGAAACAGTATTCAGCCACAACACGATAAAGTATGGGCACACTGTAAAAAAGGACTTCATTCGAAGAACAAAGCAGAAACCATTCCCGCAAAACAGAGGAATTGTCTGTTGTTCATCTTCTAAAGCAAGTGCAAAAAATGTAAAGAGCAGTATATCTAGTTCTTGGTTGAACCATTTAGATTTATTGACGAAAATGTTACGTCCAGGTAAAGGATTAATTGGCATGAACCAGGGCAAACACGATATTGATTCGGTTCCTAAATTAAAAAAGATCAAACAGCTATCATGCGGGGTCGGCTTTGTTCGTTTCTATCAAGTAATGGCTAGTTCTAATTTTGGTTTTTGTTCTCTGTGTTTAATTTGTAAATATTTTCGTTTTTGTCTTACCTGCGGATACACTTGTTTATAAATAGCTCCATTTGAATTTTTGGTTCGGTTCTTGAGTCGGGAAAAAGCAAAGCTTGGCAAACAAAGTAGCAGGCGATATCATGCAAGAAAGCAGAAATGAAACATTCCAAATAAAATGTTTCTCGATTCATTTATGAAATCTCCTGCTCATGCAGCAAAAGAAGTTGGAAGCCATTATTGTGAAAAAGAGAAGCAATAGTTTGAAACCACATTTTCCCTTTTGTGGGCCACAAGTTTTACATGATTTCGAGATGTATCTAATACTACTTTTAGCAATCTCCTCCTGTGTTGTTTTAAATGTTTTTCAATTTTGACTATGTATATACAATGTCATGGGGAGTAATAAATCAATTAACCACCAGTGCTTTAAAAACATGATGATTAATGGTTCAGGTTGAGCGAAAATCGTCAAAGCCATGCCCGCTACAGATAATCGGGCCGAATTCATGTATCTGATCGATCGTATATTGACATTTGTAACCTATAATTCTGATGCAGACACTCATCTGATACTAATTCTGATAACGTTCCATCTAAATCACACTAGCATTAGTCTGTTTGGATAAAATACTAGTCACGACCCATTTTGTTTTAAGAAGTATGAGTTTTCTTGCTGATTCAGGGGATCTTTCAAATACTGTTGGGGCTTGTAGTTCCCAATTCAATACTGATCAATTAGGCTAATAGTCCCTCGGTTTATTACAAATAAAACCCCGGTTCTGTACAAACACAAATTCGTTTATTTCAACAAGAATAAACTATGTGCCCCTAGAATCGTATATTTAAAATTAAACATACGGCCAAGTAAAATATAATCCTAGAACTTTGGCCTCGTTTTGAACACTACAATTATACCAGAGTCTTTAAAGGCAGCGGAAACGACTATTGAGGGATACATTTTGTTCTACGAGTTTTAAGTATTTCATATTGCGTCAACCGTGTCCTGGATTTATTGCAATGACCGGCTAATTGATAAAAAGATTTATGTTCCTGAGTATGTTTCTTTGTGCATGTGCAATCATGCCTAATCGGACGATTGGCTTCCAAAGAGTTTTAAACCCAGTCTGAAACAAGCTGAGGTTGGGACATCTTGAAACCCAACGGACAAGATATATATACTACCTTGTTTAATATGTATTTCATATAAAATTACCTTTTGTTTTCTGTAAAAGGAACTGAACTAAATAAATGAAATTGAAACATTTTTACTAAACTACCCATCGCGGCTAGATAAAGAGGTCAAATTCAAAAATTGACATATCGTTAGTCAGACTAGATATATTACTGTACTAATATCCGCTGTTAGTATGGGGATATTTTCATACATTTGTGTATGATGACAATTTGCTTGGTGTATGGAAATACCAATTTTACCACAATGATTCCAAAATCCGAATCTAATGGGTACCCACGATATTGGATGTAGGGAAGCAATAAAGAAATCAGCTGGGGAACCCAAGTTTTGGCTAGACCTCTACTACCGAACATAACACAAGATACATACTTGAACTGTAACTAAAGGTATGCAATATACCGTTCCATAATGGTAGTTTTTACTGATACGTTGTTTTGGAAACCTTTGTACAGATTTACTAATATTGTTATGCTTAAAGTGTGTGTAAATTCAAAACAGCATTATCTCTCATTTCATTATAGGGATATCCGAGACGCTTCCAATGATGTGTCACATGGCAATATTGTACTTTCATTTAGATTCTATCCATGCTTATCAGTTTTGACTTACGCAAATAGTTTCCTCGTGTCGGTTAGTAAAACGGTACCCAGCGTCTGGGTTCACGTATACGTTGTTCAGGGAACCTGCTTCTCTGCTGACAAACTCAAATTAAGCAGTATACCTATAATTCTATATCCTATAATTCTATATAATGATCGATTCTCGCGTTTCAAACGAACCGTCGGCTCTTTGATCTTGGTTTCATATGTGTTTTACCCTGTCATTAGTGTTTGTTTCTTCTTGGTCATAAAAGCTGATATGACACTCAATGGACCATAAAGTTCCCTTGGTGTCTAGCTAAAGCACCAAGATTTAGAAAGGCTTCCTTTTCCGTAATGAGTGTTCTTTTTAAAGATTATATGACCCTTCAAAGAAGGTTAAATGATGAAAACCTCCTCACAATATTAAGAAATCATCCTCATGCGTATTAATTAATTGTTTCTTAAATTTTGTTGAAAAATGTGATTATCGATTGTGTAAATCAATGCCCGTCCCTTATTTGGTACTTAAAATCGGTTTCCTTGGCGTGTTGCCATCTTATCTGAAAAGCGAAACAAATTAATCGAGTTTTCAACAAGACATTGAATGAAGATTCGTGTACTCTTTATTTATTCTGAAAGTATGCTAGATTTTCGTTCAAGAGAGTTATTAACTCCACCTCACAACAATAGAAGCCAATATTTATGTATAAAACAGTAAACAATTGAACATGTTGTATAAACCTACCCGAAACAATGTTGATTAATAACTTCCGCAGAGGCCTTACATATCTGGATAAACCTTAGATCTACCACAAATAATCAGTCCTCGCATAGCACAAGTTACTAAACGTGTTATATCAAATGACCTAAATCAACGATGATTGCTCTTGCAGACGTAATAGATGTACTAATTAACCGTATCTTCCATGTTATGCCAATGGGTTACTATCTTTAAGGTAAGCCTAAAACTTGTTCTTAAAGAAGTGAATCCCGGAAACGCTCGATAAATACCGCTTTAATACCATAAAGCGAACCAAACGCCGTCGATGTATATTCGGTAAAGTCCGGAGTACCAAAAGTTTTAGAAACAAAACAACAAAAAAACACGAGTTCAAGCCTAAATAAGCATGTACATACTACATATGGACAATGTGCTGAATAAGATGGACGAGAAATTGACAAAAATGGTTGTTGTTTCAAAAGGTTTTATCTTTTTCATTTTCCGGCAGGTGATAGTATATCTTTGAACATCACCGAAATTTCCGTGTACAACCCCCTAGGACAAACTCTTTTTAGCATGTCAGCGTAAATTCGCCTTAAGCTGTTAGCACGTAATGTTTCTGCAACATTTCGTGCCGTGCCTTTAACCGCTCTCGAAGTTTGCAGCAGTGTCTAAATTTCATTCCACCACTCCTGCAATTGTCCTGAGTGGTCATATATGTGTGGCCGAAATACTACGCAGCAATATGACATATTCTTGCTCAAATGCTTTATATCTTTATGTCATAGATTTCTTTACCTTTCAGATATCAAGCAACGTCTCGATTGTGATTTACCCTTTCCCAAACGGCATTTGACCCTTTTGTTGCAGACGACTTTAGAAAACATTGAGGGAAAAGGAGAAATTGCTCGTGACGAGCAATTTTTCCTTTTACCACTATGTTCTCTGGCCTATCAGAAGATTCCTTTCCAATTTCATCTCATTTTGCATTGTCGTCTGCAAACTCTTTCAATTTGGGACAGTCGAAAATTTGTTGTTTTGGTAAGGGTTAATACATGCACGCGGTCTCTGCATATATCATTCGCATAGCAGAGAGATATCCTCTTGGATGCTCACCATTAGTGGATAGAAGACCCTTGGGACGTTATCCCAGAATGCATCAGGTTATCTCGCAAATTACACGAGAAGCGTAACAGAAATTCCATAACTCAATGGGTAGTTCTCTGTGTTTGTTAGTATGTATTATCCAAAGGAACGCGTTTTAATAAACGCTAAGTTCCTTTCAATTTCATTTTTTTTTGGGGGGAGGGGATCATGAAAGCTTTTCTGGCGCTAAAAGTCGACTCCTCTTGTATCCCCTTGTATCAAAATATCTATGAATTATGTCTAGCGGAGCCGTTTGCGATTCAACATTATTTAGTTATTCTTAATTTACAATAAACAATTTAAAGTTTCGAGAGGACTTTCCGAATAAATATCCATTAACAATAAAGCTCCACTTAGGGTTGCCTTTATTTTCGTGACAATGATTTTAAATGATTTATCGTTTGTACCCAATTACAATTTTATCGGCCATTTCAAGATGTTAAACTCTTTTCTTTAATGATTACGATAACATGCTTGTCTTCACATAGTGATTTAACACCCTCTCTGATTTAAATGATAAATGATTTTAAAATTCGTCTGCTTTAAATATTTTGAACATGATCTTGGCTTAGTGAAAACTAGACTAGACATGATTCATTTGGATGAAGGACAAAACTTTGCCTGGAAATATTTTTCGTCCAATAAATGGCGTAAAAGTACTGTACTCGTCAGAAGAAATTGAACGTGTCATGTTATTTGTAAGGATAACATCAGAAGCCAAACACCTGTTTCCTGTCCTAGATGTTGAGATAAGAACGCGGGTTTTCGACATACTAACGCGTGCAGCAACCGAACACATCCATCAACAGAGCGACATTTATCGATACAGACGTCGTGTTTCATGCTTGTGGAAGATAGATTCGGAAACACCAAGAATGTACCAAAAAGTTGTGCATTATTTGTCGGAACTTAGTGAACACTGTTTTAGAATTCGAGTTTTAATGCCATCTACGTTTGGATTATCCAGACTATGGAAAATGTAATGATAAATAATTTCAAAGCAGGGAATTATAGTTGAACATCTGCAAGGGCTCTGCAGATATTTAGGTCATATTTTCGCTGACAAAGCTCTCAATGTATATAAATGAATTTCGGAAACATCTGCCAACTCCCTTCATAGCTGTCCAAGGCATTGTCGAACAATTTCAATAGTCTTATCCATGCTGGTGGATCTAAGTGTTTCTGTAAATACGATGCCAAACAGTTTACTCGGTGTTGTCATCTTTTGGCGAAGTGACTTGATTGTTTTCAAGTACTTTGGAACTTGATAAATGGAGCTGTATAGATATATCTTTACAGCATGGAAAAGACATACATTATGTGGTGTACCCATAAAAAGATGACTTTTATATTACTTATCATGAACAGTTACAGAAACCTTGGCCAACAATTTAGATAGATAATCATGAGTAATTGCATATTCTCTTTTCATTAACATAAAAAAATCCTGTGAAGGGATTAAAGTTTGCCCAGAGGAAACACATTTCTCATTTGCCACATTTCTCTTTTCAGATTCTGAAGCATCTATCGATGCAAAGTATGTTTCAAACGTTAAATAAAGACTTTCTTCCTGTATGTAGCTACGCAGATGCTGTATCAAATTACATGTATTGTTCAATGGTAGTTTGTTTTACATGTCAAATAGGGTAGAACTAAACGCATCTTTTGTCCAAATTCTGGCTTTGTGACAGAACCATCTCGAAAGCCTAAGTAAACAACGTATGCAAAATCTGATGAACTCGTTTTCATTTACTAGGAAAACATTGTGTAACAACAAAGAATTTCAGACGCATATCATCTTCTCTCAAAATGTTTTCTTTCAACATCTTACTTTATCGCATTCTTCGTACTATTTTTAATTAAATCCATCATGAACAAATGCAGCACGAAACCCTTTAACTGGGACTGGGACGCTAATTTAAAACGACATTTAAAACACAAACCCCAAATTGGTTTTGTGCATGACGAGCCCAGAATATCACAAGAATACACATGGAAATTTGAATGTCCTAAGGTCTTATAATTTTTTTGCGAGGTGCACTTTTCAAGGGCTCTGCAGATATTTAGGTCATATTTTCGCTGACAACGCTCTCAATGTATATAAATGATTTTCGGAAACATCTGCAAACTCCCTTCACAGCTGAGTATCCAAGGCATTGTCGAACAATTTCCATAGTTCTTACATATCTATAGAAGTTATATGATTGTTCTATATCTATAGTTATCTGTCTACATGGTTTCTGCCATGTAACGACGTCCAATTCATAATGTTGGATAAAGACCACTTACCGCTAAAAAGACCCCCCACCTACCTTCCCTGCATCCATCTTATCCATGCTAGTGGATCTAAGTGTTTCTGTAAATACGATGCCAAACAGTTTATTCGGTGTTGTCATTTTTTGGCGAAGTGACTTGATTGTTTTCAAGTACTTAGGAACTTGATTAATGGAGTCGTTGATTCTGTTGTGTACCCATTAAAGGTGACATTCATTATCACTATTAAACAGTTAACCACAGAAGACATCTTATCCAACAATTTAGATATATAGTCATGAGGAATTGCATACTTCTTTTTTTATATAAAACATCAAAATTCTTGTGAAGAGATTAGAGTCTGCTCGGAAGAAACAAATTTCTCTTTTGACATATTTATCTTTTCAGATCCTAAACTATCTATCGATGCAAATACTTAAAACATACAATCCGTGGTGTACCCATAAGAGATAACAGTTAATTTACTTATCATGAACAGTTACAGAAGCCTTGGCTAACAACGTAGATAGATAGTCATGTATAATTGCATATTCTCTTTTCATTGAACATCAAAATTCCAGTCAAAGGTATTAAAGTCGGCCCGAGAGAAACGCCTTTGTCATTTGACACATTTATCATTTCAGATTCTGAACTATCTATCGATACAAATACTTAAAACATTCATTCCGTGGTGTAACCATAAAAGATGTCAGTTCCTGGTACTTTTCATGAACTGTTACAGAAAACATTTAAGCCAACAATCTATATAGATAGTCATGAAGACTTGAATATTTTCTTTTTATAAAACACCAAAGTCCCTGTGAAGAGATTAAAGTATGCTCAGAAAAAACACATTTCTCTTTTGACACATTTCTCTTTTAAGGCTCTGAATTATCTATCGATGCGAAAATCAAGACAGATTTCTTCCACTCTTCAATGTAAAAGATCCTGGGGATAAATAATGTAATAGTTAACATTACGTATGCTCGCCAAGTCTAAAACAGATTCGTTACGTATTTCTCGAGGAGGTGTCTGGTTCCCAATCAAACCTAACGATGCGTTGTTTTATAGTTTCTAACAAGGTAGGCTAATTCAATAAACCCTAACCCTGTCTCCTTTACCGCGTATCTGTAATCGACATTTCCAGCCCAATATTTAGTGCTAGCAAAGAATGTACAACTTCCACCTATACAGACGACCTGAATTGAATATTTTTACAGCAGAGGAATTTTTCTGACAAATGGAGAATTCGCTCATCATGCATGAGCGAATCCCTCCAAGTGTCATAACGATTGCAATGTTTATGAATATCATCACTTTACACGTATATTTCTACAAGTGTATGCGAAGATGAATTTATTGTTATATTATTTTATCAACAGTGAGCTGTATATGATTCCATTGAAATAAGATGTTCTATATTATTGATACTTAAACTAAACAGTTTGTTGTCAAATTTAGATTTCTCAGACATCCTTCCCTATTCCCTACTTTTGGCTTCCATATTTTATAATGAAGAGAATGTATTGATAGGTAGAACATACGTACGCATTGCCTGGAGAGGGGGGGGGGAGGGGGAATTAAGACCTTCTGTTTTACATGTCGAAGATAGATGAGTGATTTATAAAACGCGGGGAAGCATGTGCCAAATATACGAAAGTAGGAAATCGGTGTATCAGATACTAGATGCGCAATTAATGGTGCATGTCAGTAGGAAACATATAGTTCAGATTTTGTTCCCTCAACGAATCATGGTCCAATTTCGTAATACCCGACCATGATCAACACACGTTACATTTAACTCTTTACCAAACATCAAATTTTCGACAATCCCAAATTGAATGAGTTTGCAGACGACATTTCAAAATGCGATGCAATTAGAAAATAATCTTCTAATAGGGTAAAACAAGATCGTGGGAAAAGGAAAAATTGCCCGTCACGAGAAATCTTTCCTCTTCCCACATTGTTTTGAAGAGTCGTCTGTAACAAAGTGGATAAATGTCGTTATTGCTTGGTAATGGGTAAGTTTGATAACACACGTTTACTATTTGAATTAAGTTAAATAAGTAACCGTATTATTCAAGGTCTTGCAAACAGAGCTTGTTCTAAGCAAAGTAAATTTCGATAGACTGGATGTCGAGCAGAAGTGCAGGTTTTCTCTTATATTTGCTTACATGTACTAGATAAAAACTTGTTGATCCCAGTTGGCGAAATCCACTTTATCCTTCTGTTTCGCGTATCTTAATTGAGGAAATCACCCATTTAGATAAACTGTACGCGATGTTAAAGGGAGTAAATAACCAAGTCTTGGTGCAAGTTTTGCAGTACGTTTCAAACTTTAATTCATGACTTTCTTCTTGTATTAAGCTATGCATATGCTGTTTTTAATTGCAAGTATGTTATATGTTTCTTTACAGAACAAACAGGATAGAACTGAACGTTGGTATCTTTTGTCCGAATGAAAAACCTTATAACAGTACCATCTTAAAAGCCTAAGTAAACAACGTATGTGAACTTTTTTGAATTCGATTTCATTTACTAGGAACAAATAGTGTGACAATAAAGAAGAAAATATTTTCTTAAAATGTTTTATTTTAATATCTAACTGAATCACCTTCTTCGAATACATCTAACATGAACAAATTTAATGTGAAAACCTTTAACTGGGACTGGGATGCTAATTTAAAACGACATTTCAAACAGAAACCCAAAATTGGTTTCGTGCATGACGAGCCTAGACTGTCACAAAAATGCAAAGGGAGATTTGAATATCCTTAGGTCTAATCATTTTTTGCGGTGTGCACTTTACAAGATTGTATGTGCAGACTCGTTTCTCCCCTGAGAAATTACTTTGCCCCTTAATCCTAATTTTTTCTGCCAGACACTGATAAAAATAATCGGGGTGAAGGTTAAATGCTAAATCAAATTTGGAGGATTCAGTCTGTTGCTCCACTTCAATTTTACATCACAATGTGTCTCGTCTTGATTCAATTTACACAACCTTATAGTAGATCTAGCTTTGAATTAAATCATTGTCTTCAAATGAGAGATAAGCCATACAGAAGGGTCTTTGCGATGATTGCGTAAGGCGTCTATGGCTTAATCATTGACAAGACAAAACTTGAATACGGAGACATCACATTCAAAAATTGTTTGTTTTAGACATGTATTTGCGAAAAAGCAAAGCCTGACACCCATGAGTATTTTCATTCACAATCAGAACATTCAGCCTTTGGTTTTACCTACCTACAATTCAATTCCAACACTTACGAAACTATTCAAACAAAAACAAATTACTCATTGTGTCGAAATTGTTTCGTAAGTATTTGAAGGCGAAACTATAGTGTCTCGCGAATTTTCTTTCGTGTCCACACAACTTGCATTTCTCCTATGTGATACCGACTTAATAAGGTTTCAAGACAAACATATAAGTGTTTTTGTCCTATAGGCAACGAGTTTTATTGAAGTCTTCACAAACATTGATATGGCAAGTACGACGACATTCACATATGTCTGAATATATATTGTATTGAATGACGTATGTATAAGTATCCAGTGGAACTAGAATAATTCCATTACTCAACGAAATCTCCCTTTGTCGCATCTGCTGAAGGTGATCATAGAAACCAATGTGACAAAAGGATGGGTTGCTCATTATGACCAATTCATCCTTTCATTACAATATTTTCTTCTTGTTCCCAATGTAAATAGTAAATTGTTTTCATTTTCTTGCTATTCTTGGTCGTCTGCTGTTGCTTCCAACTTGGACCTGTTTCAAGTTGACATTAACCCCTATAGTGCTGGAACCGACGTCTTGCTTATGCAAACATGTTAAATTCATGCCAGCCGCCGGGTAAATTGGCGGCTGACCTATGATCTAATCTGTTTACTACTCTGCGTATCTTTTCTCATCAAAATTAAGCATATATCTAACGTTTTGGAAAGCAGACGACACGAACATCTATTTATAGAAAATTACCCATCATTCTAAAGGTTAAGGTGAGAATAGATAAATGGTTCGCTATTACACACCGGTGAAAATCGTCCGTGAACACCATTCAGACAATGATTACGTACAATCCCATTTATCATCGAAAGCTCCCTGCTTAATAAGGTTTCGAGAGTAACATAAGTGTCTCTTATGCTAGAGGCAACGTGTTTTATTGAAAGTTAGACGGGCCTTGCCAATCACTGACACGTGTAAACACATTACAAGTTAGCGCCACCTATTTACGTTTTACAGCATACGACTTTAAAAAAGGCACTGCGGGAAAAGGAGAAATTGCTTGTTACAAGCAATTTCTCCGTTTGCAACAAATATTTTTTGGTTTACTCAAATATCACAACAGTAACACTAAAAGTTTTTTTCACATGTTTTTAAAGCTTTTCTAAACCCATCTTCTTCAAGTAAACAAATGTCGTCTGCAGTTGGTAAAGCGTTGAGCTACAGTAGCTATGTCCTTCTATCTTTAGTGCTGTCCCAGATAATGACTATGTACATTTCGAGAAGCTTCGATTTTCCCTCCCTCAAAACAGTTATCGAACGAAAAAGGTCGTTTAAATGGGCAATGAAAAGAAACAAAAGCAAGGAAAATGTTAACGGACAAAATAGTCTTAGGAAATACAACAACGTCTTCTTAGGGAAAAAACATAAAAACAAAAAATTACAAAACTATGATAATCCTAATCCTAATCTTTCACATTCACACTGCAAAAGGCAATCTGAACACATCGGGTTTATCCAATAGAAAACACCTCTGAAATAATAGGGATGACGCCATATTGCTTCCCGCGAGAATGACGTCACTTTCTTTCGTTTCTAAAAATAGATCTTGAACGTAAAATCAAAAAAGTCGTTAAATTTGATTGAGGAAACAAGTATACATGTCACAACAACAAGTTCGCCATTTGGTATGAGTTACTGAATAAAAGTGATTAAAAAGGATGTCCAACGCTTCCAAACACATTGAACTACTTAACGTGCACGCTTAGAAAATGTGTTAATTGGCGGATGCCGAATTACCCGAAAAATTGTAACCCTACACTTATATCCGAGGTGTATTTCACAGCTCACGGAAATACCCGAGTAGTTCCGATTGTGCAAAAGGTTGTGCACTGGGTGAGCAGGAAAAAGACTTATGGTTGATCCAGAGAGACTATGTGTGCGTGAGAATCAGACGTTTTGTAGTCGAAGTACCAGTGCGAAAATATATAGCCTGCTTTGTGTTTGAAAGGTTGCGAATTTTGTTTTGAGTACAGTTTAACTAAATACAGAAAATAATTTTCTCTAATATTTATCAACTTCGGTAACGATGGTAGCCGAACCTCATTAAGGTAGTTCCGACTAACGAAAAGCGAATAATTGTCAAATATCAAAGGAATGTGAAGAAGTAATCAACAATACACTAAATATGTGAAAGATTACGATATCCAGCGTAACATATCGTACACACAGAATGAATTCGATCTCTAAGCTTTCTTCACAATATTATATTGCCTATTACCAATCAGTCAATAAACGACACCCTAAAGCCGCTATGTAAGTAGAACATTATCGAATCCGGCGTGACATACACCATGAGTTCGATCTCTGAGCTTTCTTTTACCATCAATCAATACGCAACAGACTTCAACTGCGACGTAAGTAGAACATTATCGAATCCAACGTAACATATCATACACACAGAGCTTTCTTTTACCATCAATCAATAAGCAACAGACTTCAACTGCGACGTAAGTAGAACATTATCGAATCCAACGTAACATATCATACACACAGAGCTTTCTTTTACCATCAATCAAAACGCGACAGACTTCAGCTGCGACGTAAGTAGAACATTATCGAATCCAACGTAACATATCATACACACAGAGCTTTCTTTTACCATCAATCAATACGCAACAGACTTCAACTGCGACGTAAGTAGAACATTATCGAATCCAACGTAACATATCATACACACAGAGCTTTCTTTTACCATCAATCAATACGCAACCAGACTTCAACTTCGACGTAAGTAGAACATTATCGAATCCAACGTAACATATCATACACACAGAATTAGTTCGATCTCTGAGCTTTCTTTGTGATATTCCATGGTCTTTTACCATCAATCAATACGCGGTACTCTAGGATACCAATCCCCCATTTTCCCGGGGCGTTTACAGCCACCGTAGCAGGTTCTTAAATCCCCTCTAATGACCTTGACATGTGATAAAATACGAATCTATGGCGCAGTTTGTTTGGTTTATGTTACCGAAGGTCGTTGAAGCCAATTTACGACTTTGGGTTTTACGACACTTGCTCACTGTAGGTTTTATGTTCACTGCTCAATCACGGCAAGCCCGTAATTAGAGAAAAAGGTATCCACCTTAATAAGTAAGAATAAAAAATGACAGTAGAAATGATAAAATAAAAGATGAAAGGAATATATTGCTCTCTTAGATTAGACATTGTTTAGATTGAGAAGACGGTAACACGTAATTGCAAATATGTTTTTTGGTATATTACTAGAAGCTATACTAGCTTATGTCAAAACAGATATCTATGTTTAAGTCTTGTAACACCCTTTCCAATGATATTTATTTATTTCAAAGTGACCATCGCAAGGGAGTAAGAGACTGCCGCATTGAAAATTGACTCTTTTAAAAGAATTGAGGTGTTCAAAATTCATCTGATGAAGACATTGGCAATCCTCGAATGGGTTTAGGAACTCGAATACAATTAAACACGCATGGGGACTGAAAAGCACTCTAACGCCTTAGGGAGATTTAAAGACATCAGGCTTAGCCAGTTTAAAAGCATTTTACGATTGTTTCAAATGATTTTAAAACCATGAAAAGAACCCGCCTTAAGTAGGGGATTGTGTTGCCGTTTCGTCGGCATCTTTTCGAGGGTTGAAACAGTTTTTCCTGGAAGATATACGTATTTATAGTGATTAAACAGAGACTGCATCCTCTTCTTTAACCCTTTTGGTGCTGGAACCGACTTCATGCTTATACAAACAGGTTATATCAAGACCAAGGCTATCCTCCAAGTAAATTTGCGACTGACCTGTGATCTAACTTGTTTGCTACTCTGAGTATCTTTCCACATTAGAATTATGCAGATATTTAAGGTTTGAAAGGTAGACGACACAAAAATATGATTTTAGGAAATTACCATCATTCTTAGGGTTAATACTGGAGAAAGTTATAGAAGCCAAAGTTACAAAAGAAGAAATTTCTTATACAGCATGATTTAACCATTCGTTTTTTATCGAAACAATTTTAAATTTTGGCAAGGTCATGGCGTCTGTGGATTATTACACTTGTTGGGAGAAGAGTTTGGTAGAATCGTTCTTAGATTCTAAAAGATACCGATGGAGGACAATATGCATGGCGTTATGGTTTGATGAAACTTCGATTTAAACAACGTTTTACCCTTTCCCAAACAACAAATTTTCGACTGTCTCAAATTGGAAGAGTTAGCAGACGGCATTTCAAAATGCGATGAAATTGGGAAAAAATCCTCTGATAGTGCAGAAAACATTGTGGGAAAAGGAAAACATTGCTCCTTTCGAGCAATGTATCATTTTCCCACAATGTTTTCTAAAGTCGTCTGCAACAAAGTGGTCATATGTCGTTATTGTTTGGAAAAGGGTTAAGTATATCACAATAATATTGTTGATGCCCATGTCATCTGAATTCCAACCGTTCAGTACAAAACTCTGTCGACGTTAAGCTAATCTTGAAGGAAACCAGTTACTACTTTAGCTATTTCGTGTGTATCTATTTATTTCACATATCCTTTTTACACCACAACAGCATTATTTCAGTCAAATTGCGATGACCAGCATATAGTGATGGAAGAAGACCACACACGTTACTTCTCTTACGGATAGAACCATCAGCATTCCGGAAGTCCGTCTGGACACGATCTCTCATGAAACTCCAAATGCCGTCACCGGGATTTGAACTCATGCGGAGAGGAGCCATGTGATTTCAAGCTTTCTTCTCTAACCATTCGGACAAAAGTTCCTTTTTCGACTTTGATCGGACCCGGGGCGTGAACAAACATGAAACCTTTCACTTTTAAACGTTTAACCTTTTTAGGAGGCTGCTACCATTGCTCAGCGTAACTACAGAAAGTGCATAACATTCTTTACATGGAAGTGGAAGACGAATTTCATTTCATTCTCGTTTGTAACAAATACAATCAGATCAGGAAGACATATCTTAAAAAGTTTTATTGTGAACGTCCTTGTATGCAAAAATTGGTTCATTTATTTCAATCAAAAAGTCCAAAAGTCATTTACAATTTAGCAAAATTTATAAAACATGCATTTGAAATTAGGAACATATGTATAAATTCCATGATTACTGATTAATAGTTAACTTTTATACACGTACATCATGCTTATTCTCATTTTCATTTTACGAAAATCTTTCTTCCATGGCGGTTATTATCTATGTATTATTTTATTTTTTGAGACGACGGTAACATGTTATGTAAAGTAATTGTAAATATGTATTTTTGTATATGACTAGAAGCTGTACTAGCTTATGTCAATAAAATTTTGTCTATGTCTTTACTCCCTTGGGTGGTGCAACGATAAAATGCCGGAAGACAAAAATACAAAAGTAGGGGGAGATAGACTATCAATTGTGGGGACTATCCGATATAGGAGTTTGTATTAGATTATCCAGGAATAATACATTTGTGGAGTAAAAGCAGAAGCTATATCATATAAAATATCGTATAACAATTCAATTTCAATATTCCTGTTATGATTTATGGGCTGGTTTGTTCATTTTGAAAGACATGATTCAACCATTTCTCTATAAATATTGATTTCAGTGCAGCTGCACAAGCCAACATAGATGTTGGACAAAAGGGGGTTTGTTTGCATCGACAAGTGCTATCATTTAACTGATTTTCTACTAAATTTCACTAACATAAAATTGCCAAGCCGCTACATTCAATTATTGTTGAATTGTGTTTGCTAGTGTGAAGTAATAAGATTAGCTGAATAACTTGAAAGATTTTCGTTGGTTGGACAGCACGGATTGACCATTTCTGTATATAAAAAAGCACTATGATTTTTTGGATAGGCCAATTAAATATAAATTATGACGTCATAGGAAGCTTTCGACACAGCTGCATCTGACATAAGTCACAAGGCATTGAGTGCTTTTCTCATTGAAACGCACAGAAACCGCCCACTGTACTTACGAAACACGGTGCACTATCAAGCCGACAAGGAAAAGACGCACCATTATTGCTATTTATTACCTGGTGCTTTTCAACTCTAATTAGTGCTAATCTGATTTGCTTCAGAACTTTTGTTCACACATGAGAAAATTTGAAAGTCTAAATAAAATGTCATTGAAAGATTACTGCTTATATTTTGTTGTTTGATATAATTAGCTTTTGAAAACAAAGTTGATTCAGAAAGCGTCAATGATATCTTAGTTATTAAAGACTTTATGTGGTAAATCTCAACAAAAGTTAAACATATGTTGAAAAAATATTTGCTTTTATTGAAATTGTAGATTAATATTTTCTGCAAAACACCAAAATTCGAGTGCCTGTCAGAACTGACTATAAATGGCATCGTCTCATACGAGCACTCGAATTCAATTGTCTACCAAATGCACTAATCTTATTGGGCAATGACTCTCCTTTCTATCATCTCTAATGCATTATCGTGTATTTGATGCGTCAGTCATTCTACGTTATTTCCGATCCAATTCATCAAAATGATTCCCCGTCGCACAGTAAGATTAACATAAGGAAGGCGACAAGGTTCAATACGTGCAAATACATTACACTCACCCCTACGCTAATGCTGCGTAATTGAACATCATTTGGTACAGACCACGAAAACATATGGGAAACGGCCATATGATAAGAAAATGAAACTGAAAACATGGAATCCTTGCTAACAATGTTCTGTTATCAATAGTTCATCCAGAGCAGAAAATGGTCTCTCGTCTATTGGATATAGAGACCGTCATGCTACAAATTTACAAGGCAGAATTCGGTCTTGTAACGGAAGGAACGTCTATGTAACACTGGCCATATAGATGAACGGTTTTCGAATCAAGGTAAACAAACGATTGCCCGTGAGACGAAGTTAAGTTTTCTTTTTTTTTCATCAAAGTCTCATGAAGGGCTTTCTGATTTTATTAACGCAAAACAATTATTCAGTGGAAAGAACCGTGTCTTGACGACCAATTTCTCCTTTCCCACGATGTTTTCTGTCGTAAAGGATTAATTTTCAATTCCGTCACACTTTGAAATGTCGTCTGCAAACTCTTACAATTTTGAATTGTCGAAAAATTGGCGTTCGGATAAAGGTAAATGTGCTTGTTTACACGTGCAAGTGTGCGATGCTAGTAATAAAAAGCCAGGATTATGAAACAGGTATACTGACATCCACGATAAAACTTAGATCCTGTTGAAAACAGCATAGATCTACAGCTCAACCCATTCCGGTTGAATCACTTCATAGAAATCCTGATGGCTGGTATTCAGTGGGGATCTAACAGTTGGTATCCAGTGGAGATCACATGTTTGGTATTAAGTGGAGATATAATGGTTGGTATTCAGTGGGGATCTAATGGTTGGTATTCAGTGGGGATCTAATGGTTGGTATTCGGTGGAGATATAATGGTTGGTATTCAGTGGGGATCTAAAGGTTGGTATTCAGTGGAGATCTAATGGTTGGTATCCAGTGAAGATCTAATGGTTGGTATTCAGAGGAGATCAAATAATTGGTATTCAGTGAAGATCTAATTGTTGGTCTTCAGTGGGGATCTAATGGTGAGTTTTCAGTTAAGATCTAATGGTTGATATTTAGTTGAAATCTAATAGTTGGTATTCAGTTAAGATCTAATGGTTGGTATACAGTGGGGATCTAATGGTTGGTATTCAGTGCAGATTTAATGGTTGGTATTCAGTGAAGATCTAATGGTTGGTATTCTGTGAAAATCTTATGGTTGTATTTCATTAGGGAGAAAAAAGGTGGTATTCTATTGAGATCTAATGGTTGGTATTCAGTGGGAATTTTATGGTTGATATTCTGTGGCGATCTAATAGTTAGTTTTCACTGAAGAGAAAATGGTTGGTATTATGTGAAGATCTAACAGTTGTTATTCAGTGGAGATCTTTCTTGAACCTCGAAAAGAATGTCGGAGAGAAGTGTCCCACTAATCACATGCACGTGTTGCCAATTGTCCCGTGATGCAATATCGGGAGGCAAAACCTTAACACCATCTCCGAAACAGACGAACATAAGTTTCTCAATAGCAGACGACACTCGAAAACGTTGTGACAAAAAGGGGAATTTGCTCATCATGAGCAAATTCCTCTTTTTATCACAATGTTTTCTAAGTTGCTTCTTCAAAACATATGGGTCAAGTGTTTTTCTTTGGTCCTTTCTGAAGCGGTTTGTTATGTATTTTGTTAGTTGTCAGCCACGAAACACAGAAAGGATTAACAAACGTTAACGAATGTGTTTACGGGAGAGAATTGTAGACATACCATCCGCCGTAAATAAACACACGACTTATTAACGGGAAGAGGCCCTCGGTAAATACATTGGAGGAACTTTTTTGTATGGTGTTTATCGCCTCGCCGTATGTAACGGCTTTCCTGAATCCCCGATTACTAGGCTAGGGCTCTAATGTGACTTGCCGAAGGCCACTCCCACGAAACAAGACATGTCGATGTGCCTCGAACCCGAGACCCCGAGTTCTCAGTCCACCACTTTAACCACTGGGCCACGCAGGTCCCCTATCAGGGGCACTGTTAAGAAAAGAAACCAGAATGTGGTTGATTGGGACAGAGCTTAACGCCGCTTTCCGCAGCGTTTCAATTCAAACACGGCTGTCAACGCTCCTATTCATGAATAAAGGCTTTCATGATAAATAAGTCGTGTTTACGAAGCATGCTTATCTACTTGAATTATAAGTGTTTGTTACTTAAAGGCAAATTCAACGTCTCACCAATTAGGTCCAGGATTACATCATGCGTAGGGAAGAGGAATGACCTAAACATGTATATGCCTTAAATAACACATAATTCCATAACTATAACCATACACCTTGATCTTACTTAAGAAATGCCAAAGACAAAGCATCTAATTATGGATTCTGTTGGGTCAACATTCGTATACATATCTGGCCAAAATGGTCATTGAGCATGTAGACAACGAACCTTATAAACAAATCAATCAGAAAAATAATCTTTATAATCCTGACGATTGCAATCCATTTACGCCCTATTTACACAAAAATAGAGATAAACGCACACGGTTCCTCCTTGTGAATATAGTACTGAAGCTTGCATCTTGGCAAAGAAAATGGAAGAAGAGCTATTGCAGGCAAATGACAGTACAAGATAAAAAACATACTTATGGAGAGAGAGGGCATCAACCCTAATAGCCAACCAGTCCTGATGAATTGCCATATCGCTGACTTCGCTAACAAGAAGTAATTGGTGCTACAGAACGATAGTTAACCCTTCCACCCATACACAGAGATGTTCCGTCTCTGCTCCCCAAACCTTTCGAACAAACACAATTACAAATCTAGACTGGTATCATTTAGACTCGTGTAGCTTATAAAGGGATATTTGAAATGGGATCGAAACTGTGAACAAAATGTCAGCCGCGATCAGACAGACGCAAGTGTTACATTTAAAAACTTCAAAGAGTTATTCTTGTTCTTTTGGGTTAAACATCGCATCCAAAGTATTTGAGTTCTATTATGATTCCCGGTCCGATGGGAGTACACCTAAAGCATTGCTGCCCACAAGAACAGTCAATGCGGGTAGAATGATCGGCAACCCGTAGGTAAACTGAGAGACCACCTCTTGTGATAAAAGAAAATAAATAGAACACTTGGTTGTTTGAAATGTTTGCAATGTAATCAAAGCAAATGGTCGCATTTTAATTACAGTATATATAAATGCTACATGAAAACTACATCAAATTTCGTTTCAAATCGGAATATGCTATGTAGAAAACTAGAAATCATTTCGACAAAAATGCTCAATTGCTAAGTATGAGCAATTCTATTAGCAGTATAGTTTACTAATTCGAGGAAACACAAGACGAAGAGTTTCGAAACTTTGATTTGTGTATTATAACTCAAGCTTCGTTCGTGAAGGCTTGTGCATGCCTATAAACAATCAAGTTTAAACGTCAGGTCTGACAGAGCACAAATATCCCGTTTATAAACGCCTTTATCTCCCTTATCTCCGCCCTCCCCCTCCTCCTCCTATCAATATTCAAACCGTGTCCCAAGAGAACTTCAAGTGATTCCCGGCAATACGGCTGCACAGCCTACATTAACCCTTAGAATAATGAGTAATTTTCTTAAAAACGATTTTCGTGTCGCCTGCTTTCCAAAAACCTTAAATATGTGCTTAATTCTGTTGAGGAAAGATACACAGAGTAGCAAACAGGTAAGATCCAGGCCAGCCGTCAAGTAAATTGGCGGCTGGCCTGGATCTAACCTGTTTGCATAAGCATGGAGTCGGTTCCAGCACTATAAGGGTTAAAGATATCAGTTTAAACTGGGATATTGATTGCACAAACATTTTATTAACTGCAGCAGAAATATGGCTGCGCAAGCAGGGTTCAATGACTGAGAATGTTTTGTTATTTTCTTTACCAGATTGAATCATTTTTTAGCTAATTAGCTCTATTTTCAAATTGTCTTTTTGACATCGAGTTTTAACAACACAGACCAATTAATATCGAGTCTGTCTAATGGTATATTGCCAGTACCGTAAACAAAGAGTTGTAATAACTTTGAGCTTATGTGCTAAATGTTGAAATAAAAGTTATATTATGTTATGTTATATTATGTTATGTTATGTTATGTTATGTTGCCATACGTCGATCAATGAAGAGTCGCATGAAGGACCAAGTTATAAGAGTAAATCAAACCCACAATCAACATTACTCGAGGTTGATTCAGTCCCCATTTTCATGGTTATGCATTTTAATTGTTTGTGTGAAAGGCATGATTTTGTATAACTATCTTCTAATTAACTTCTCTTCTATTCAAAGACTCTATGTCGAACCTTGTTCATCCCGAACAGTCGGTGAGTTTGAGCTCAAATAAAATTGGATTTCTATCATTTTTACACCATTCGTTGCTTTAACCGGTATAGTGCTGGGACCGATTTCATACTTATGCAAACAGTTTAAATACAGGCAAGTCGCCAAGTAAATTGGCGACTGGTTTGTGATCTTACCTGTTTGCCTCCGTGAGTATCCTTCCACAACAAAATTAAACAGAAAGTTAAGGTTTCGGAAGGCAGACGATACCTCAATTTAATTTGAAAAAAAAGCTACCAGTATTTTAAGGGTTAAAATCCCGTATGTCGTTATACGAGGAACTATATAGCATAACCTAGTCTTAACCAGATAACGAGGGGGACAGCCCTAGTTGCAATCGACATGGGTGATTCATGCAAGTCGTCAGGGAAAGAGAGAGGGGGAAATGTTATCCAAGGGAATGTATCATATAACCCTTACAGTGCTGGAAACGACTTCATGCTTCATGCCAATTACTTGGCGGCTGGCCTGTGACATAATCTGTTTGCTTCTCTGAGTATCTTTCCACAGCGAAATTAAGCAGGTATTTAAGGTTTTAGAAAGCAGACGATACAAAAATATATTTTTAGAAAATTACCCGGCAGCCTTAGGTTTAAGAAGCCTGCGACTTTGCTTTTAGAACAACAATTTGATATACATGGTAGAATTTTCTTAAAGTGGGGGAACCCAGGGTTCAGTGCAATTCAGACTATAACATCCCTTCACAAACATGAAGGAATTACTATAATCATGCATCGAAATCCCGTTGGAGAGATTGAATTGTTCTTTTAATGAACTACGCCAAGTAATATCCGAAAATGCGGCTCTTATTTCCAAATTCAAAGTAAAGTACAGAGATGGGGGAGAGTAACGTTCATTTATTCTAGTTTAATAAGTTAAGTAGTCTAGTGGTTAAGCTATTTTATGTACGGTGTGTAGAAGGATGGCCACGACCTTCACATAATTATGAACGTTGATTATAAAGAATTACAAAAAGAAAAAAAAGTTATATCCGACTGAACATTTGATTTCTTTTCAACACGTTTACACCAGACCATTCTAAATAATCGTGACCAAATGATATATTTTTCGAACTCGTTTTTTTATCAATCTGATAACAACCCATTCTAGTGACATATTTTGTATATCAATCGAAATGAGACGACTATACTCTATTTATTGATGCATTTGCTGACTGATCATTACTCCAGTTTTTAAGCCAATACACGCAATCTCGACAAAAGAGAAACCAATTCATTCACAAAGAAAAGGAAATGACATACGATGTCTTCTAGTCGTGTTGTTTCCAAATTATCATGAGGACCAACATAAAGCCTGCGGACATACCGTACAGAAATATCCTAGAAAACATAGAACATCTATCGATTCTCACAAGAGAACACTCGGACAGGCAATGCTAATAACTTGGCGAACGTCTTAACATATTACAAGCTGCATGAAGACTCCTTTTCAATTTGAGACCAAGGAGCGTCAATGATATTGCTTTAAATTGGCGAAGGATGATTGATTGATTGCTTTGAATATAATATACATGGTTCTTGAGTTCAATTTCTGAGTTCCTAAACTTTCATCGTCCAGAATACCAAATTTCACATTTGCATGGTAAAAGTGCTTTCTTCTTTGTAAACAGGAGAGGGTCGACTAGGACCAGACGGCACGTGGTTTTACTAACGCATCAGAGAATGGTATTAATGAACCTCTTACGCTAAGAATTTGCGTAAGTGAAAAACAGTATTCCCTCTTATTTCTATATTGCGCCAAGCAATTTTGCTAAGTAGCGCATCCGAGACGCTCAATGCCGTGTCACATTGCAAAACTGTACTTTCATTTAAGAAACTATACATGTTTATCAGTTTTGACTTACGCAAATGTTTTCTCTACGTCGTTTAGTACAACGGTACCCATTTCTATGAGAATATACACCTCTCTCATGGCCGTGTGTAATTAAAGCAAGACGCGAGACTAATTAATATCCTGAAACAAGTTAAATCCTGCATTCGTAAAGCGTCGAGACGACACTGTTTTATCAATGTCACAGAACATTAACCTCGATGAATCAAACGCTTGTGCTGCACTTTTGTTCGAAGATTCTTAACGCTACATACTCGTTTTCTTTTTTTTTTTTTAACTTTCTTCTTCAAACGTTGTCTGGGTTGCAAATTGTCGTTATTTACAGAATTTGGAGTATACATTTAGTAAATTAGTGGGTAGTAAAATTTCCCGGGGTTTGTATTCGCGTCCCTTTTATTGGTAGAAGTGTCAAAGGGCAAGGATAAAACTTAAAAACACAACGAGAGATCTGAGTCACAGAATTGTTCATTCATGAAATAACCAGAACTGAGAATCTGAGAACCATGTATTTGTTGGTGTTTGTCTTGTGTTTGCTTAGAAATGACAAGTCATCACATCAATGCGGATGCCTTATCGCTTAGGAGGTTGAATATGGAGTCAGAAAATCACACGTTTGCACCTTCGCAAACCTTGAATGAGAATACGTCCAAAACGTTTTGGGACCATGACATGGATACGGCTATGAGTTCCCATTGAGTTCTAGAATACCTTGATAGCATGTAATAGAAAATGATATCCTCATCAATTACGCATGAGGACACATCTTTCCGTTGACTATTTCCCTTTACCCATTTAAAAATACCTACATAAGAGCGTAACCGACGATAAAAACATGTCGGAAAGCATGAGGAACGAAAGTTCATTGTTTTATTCAATAATTGTCGCTAATCTATTTTTTATTCATGCATTTGTAAATATGAACTTTTACATCATTTGAATATTTTTTTCAATAACGTTGCAATGCCCGACTCTTATTGGTGAAGGAAGGTCGTATACTCAACTGTCGATAAACCTTCTCAAGCCGTGCAAAATCTAGGCCACGACTCCAACCATACTTCAGAAGGTAATTCTGAATGAAGGTGAGATACAGCAAGGAAACGCTTTGTAGTACTGTTATAGAGCTATATAATGGCAGTGCATAGAGTATATATATAAATGAAATGACTACATGACACCCGGATGGCAAAGCCTATAAATGTTTATAGAAAAGAAATATGTCATGTGACGCACGTAAACCTCAGTTAAAAGTATCTGAGGACAGAAAGCATGAACAGTGATACTTCAAATGATCGTTCTGAAATAAGGGAAAAATAACGTGAAGTAAACACTCTGTAGCATTATCGTATAGAGCTACCCATTCGTAGAGTATGCATTAATGAAATGCCTACACGACACTTAGATGCCAAAGGCTAGATACAGAAGAGAATTATGTCACGTGACGCACGTCCCTAAGAGATAGGTATCCATGGTTAAAAGGCCTAATGGACAAAAAGCCGCTCCCTCCGGACAGATAAATGGTGTAATCAATGAATGTCGCCGATTGGTGGAGGGAAAATTCTGTCGTTTAGAGAGGAAAATCAGCGATATGTCGCCATGGGGCAAGCAAACAGCGACGCGGAGATCTTCGATATGTTCTACGTTATATTTGCGTCGTAGTAAGGCTCTTCCTAGACAATAACAGGGAATCTTTGCAAGAAATCGATCCAACAATGATAAGCCGTTATGTACGCGCAAAATATCATATATCTCCCATAAGCATTAGTGTGTTAAGATTTTCATGGCTTTTCTTACATCAGCTAAAGGTCTTATCTTGTTGACGTTGTATGAACACGTTTACTTGTGTATGACCATTCGTGATTTGTCCAAATTGGAAGGAACAATTAACGGATCTTATCGAATGTTGATTTGTTTTCATCTTTTGAAATTTGAAAGAAACAACCACGACAATAATAGAAACAGCTCATCTTGAACAATGTCCCCAGACGTATACGCCACACCACTTTCTTTAATGTTCTGTTGTACAGTATCAGGGACAGACCTTTGTACTGTTTTTACTAAACAACTTAAGAAAAATATTTGCGTAACTCAAATATGATGAACACGGATTGTATCTTATATGAATGTACAATCTTGTAATGTAACACATCATTGGAAGCATCGTGGAGAGATGATTCCAATGATGTGTTACATTGCAACATTGCTTAGCAATTTTGTTTTTAACGTAAATCCTTACCTTAAATGTTAAGTAAAACGGTACCCGGGTGTGTTATCTAGTACCATATAGTCCCAGTATGTCACTACTTTCAATGTTTCATCGGTAGAAAAACTGTTTCATAATTTACTGCTTAGACTCGTGTTACTTTCAGAAATCGTTGTACTTTTTCATTTCTACGCGACATATGGCTGCATTTTTAATATCATTATTCGTTTTCGGTCATATGTAGAGAATGTTCCATTTGTTGGACTTAAAAAGGATACCAAACAAACAAAAAAACACACCCTTATGGGTAAAATAATGTCATTAGCGTCAATTGTCTAGGGAAATGCGCTATCTACGTTGTCACAAAGTTCCGATAAACGAGATAATTATGTCACGACATTGTTTCAGAGAAAAAAATCTATCATTGATTTCCATTGATCATTATTGAAAGCAGAACATTTGCTACGCGTGTACGTCAGTGAAGTTTGGTTTATTTTTTTCAACTCATTCCTAACAAGGACATTTTTATCAGAAAAAAATTGATTCGTCTCCCAACATTGATGAGTTATGCCAATGTGTGAATGAAAACGGCGGCTTGGAAAATTTTGGATAGGAACTGGTTTGGATATATACCAGGATCTTTGGCGGTCGTCATATGATTGAAATACGTGTCTCATTTTGTCATAACAGCGTCACATGGAAAATGTCATAGCAATTCATTTTTCAATGTTCATAAACTCCATACACTGCATTGGTTTAAAAGTAGAATACCCATAATCCACCATTTAAAACCTCATTCTTTCGTCGGATTGCTTCGGTCGTCATCGGTCTACCTCGGTCTTGGCCGGAACCATTCGCATTGGCCCGAAAAACTACCGAGTTAACCCGATGATATAATGAGCTTCATAACGGTGGCTTGTGGGTAGTGAGAAAGTTGTAAATGATAATAAACTTTTGTTCGCCATTCCTCTTTTCTCAACCCCTTATCATTGTAATTGGGTTCTCAGTTTTGACAACTCTCACAATCCTGAACTAAACAATAGGTTGAGAAATGAATAGGTTGCCTCAAAGACTATTACTTATTTCTATTAGTCTGTCGATATAAAACACCGTCGTCTCTGTTAATGTCAGCAAATTGTCTGTAAAGCGTACGTTATGACATTTCTCATCATGGAAACACTATAGTCGTATGAGTCATGTTTCTGCAGTCAGTTAGACAATGGCGTATATGTATGTGGCTTAACCCTTTCCCAAACAATACGACATTTGACCACCTTGTTGCAGACGACTTTAGAAAACATCGTGGGAAAAGGAAAATTGCTCGTGACGAGCAATTTCATCACGTTTTGAAATGTCGTCTGCAAACTCTTTTAATTTGGGACAGTCTAAGATGTGTTGTTTAGGAAAGGGTTAAGATACATACAATCAGAATATGACTTTCTCAGGAGTTAAACACGACATATTCACTTTCAGTTAGACGGAAAATACCGTGGTCTTTTGTCTTTTCTTTTCCTTTTATTGAATAAAAAAGGGCTGTCTGATACGAGCCATATAGTGGTTCTTAAAATGGTCAAATGAATTATGAAGGCAGCTGTTAAATGCGTGTTTCATAAAGTCGGGATGACACCCGTATACTATGTTTTAATTCCTTCAATTGGAATTGATCTATCGAACGAGCTCTATAAATCACTCCTTGTGAGTTTGAAATGATTGAACAATGGGTATTGTTTGTTCCAAACTAGGTTAATGGACACACGTGTCTTTCGCCATGACTGGCCTCATTATCTATTACGAGAGAATTTGTAAGGACCTTTTCAAACGATCGATAATTCATTGGGTGCAGTAGTCGGATTTTTAAGAATAAAACTGTATATACCTTGGATTGACAATTTGGTACCCCAGATTTATATTAGCCTCCATTTCACCTAGTAGGTTTCATAACTTCAAAAATATCTTTCAACAACGGGGAAGGGGGATGTTAATGTTTTCTAAACGTTCGAAAACACTTTTAAAGAGAACAAATCCAGTTTGTGGTATTCTGTCCTTGGCTGATACTAGGCTGAATATATGGAGAATACGTTTATAATGGTGGCAAATAAAAGGAAATTTATGCTACAAGTAATCTCTGAAAACAATCATGTGTAAGTTCGCACGTACCTTATAATACATGTATAATATTTCGAACTCTGAGCAGAACACAAATTCCGCTGTCAACAGCTATTGGCCACTTAGTAAGTTGTCAATATGACCCACGTCCGTAAATGGTGATGCCAAAAGACTGGTGGGCAAAGCATCATGCGTCTCATATGGCCCTTCTCCATAAATGTTGATGATGAGGAATAGGAAGGTAATTCAACTCGTGTTTACACGTAAATGTTGATTGCGAAGAATATGTAGGTTATTCACCTCGTGTTTAAAAGTATGGCGTTTTCACTATGGTGTTGTCAACAGAGTGTTCACATGTTTTCACATGAGTATTGAAGGCGAAGAATATATAGGTTACGCACCGCATGGTTCATATGACAAAGGTACATAAGTATTGATGGAAAAGAATATGCAAATAATTCACCTTGTGTTTGATATGACGTTTTGATGATGATGTTAAGGACAAAGAATAGTTAAGTAATGACCCTCGTGATTTAACGCGAATGTTGATGGCGATGTATGGTTAGGAATGCACGTGTTTGATATATTTTTTTGCAGGAAAACAGGAAACATTTTTACATAAAAGTTAAAAAAAGAGAAGAATAGGCAAGACCCCTGTTTAAAGATATGGCGTTTTCATACGAATGTTGACGACAAAGAATAGTTTAGTAATGCACCTCGTGTTTGCAACGGCACTTTTACGCGTCACACCACACGTCCTTGACTGGTATTGCGGAAAATTTGACAATTACGTAAATTGCGAGACAGGGCTGATATCAGACCAGTCTGCCTTCGTAAATGCATAAAACGGTTATCAATGGGTCCTAATAGGGGAAAGTTATACGTTCCAATCTCATTTGTATGAATAATTCATTTGTCGATTAATCATACAATTATACAAATACGCAGCAATCAACTAGAAAATGTTCAGAGAAAATCGCCCGGGTTCCATTAAAACAACGCTTATAGAGATTCCATCGCCCTAGAACCCAAACAGAGTTTCGCCTTATGTATGTTTACCATCCCTACAAGTCAGTGCATACATGGATTATTGTTAAATTCTTTGTTAACCATGAGCTGTATATGCTTCAGTTGAAATAAAATGTTCTTCTTTATCTTAAAATGTTAAAAGAAGGCAACAACTGGAGTGTAGAATCTTGCTTACACTCAAAATCCTTGCTCAATTTTGTAATTAAAGGTATTGAAGTTAAGTGACGATCTAGAATTAAACCCACATTTTAACTTTAGGCTCAAACTTAAGTTTAAGCAATGGTTTTGAGTTAACCTTCACACTGTCTTATAACAGTGCATTGATAAATGCTCCAAAGCGGCATCAAGAAAACGGCTCATCTTTTTTACTCATCTATCTTACTCATTTGAGTACGTTAACCTTATTTAAATATAAGTAACATTTGAAGTTGAAGGACGAAGTTGTCGTCATTGGAGACCATAATTCTAGGACTCAATGTAAGAAAGATTCGGTGACTGATATAAGGTGACACATTTTACTCATATTGAGGGGGGTTGTCTTACGGAAATGCGTATTGTTTGTATGTATCGTTTGCCAAATGTGTAGTATGTTCTTGTAAACTTAAAGTCCAAATATTTATCTTTTATTTATGGATTTCAATATTGCAAGAACGGGAGACCTTGTATAGATTTCATGTAACCCAGGCTAAAAGCGCAGTATGTTTCTATTGGATAAAAGTCCACAAATTTCTCTTTTTATGTGGGTTTTCAATATTGTCAGATCGAGAGCTCTGGGGATGTTCTTTGGAAACGCAGGCTAAAAGTGTACCATGTTTCAATTAGATAAAAGTCTACACATTTCTCCCTTCTATAGGCATTTCAATACCGCAAGGACGAGAGACTTGTGTTGTTCTATGTGAAAGCAGGCTAAAAGTGTACCATGATTCAATTAGATAAAAGTCCACATTTCTCTTTTTTTATGTCGGATTTTCAAAATCGCAAGGACGAGAGAACGGGGGGCTGTTCTTTGGTAACACATGCATAAAATGTACTTTGTGTTTATGTCTATAACGCTTTAGACTGGCTTATTACCACTCAGACATCTACTTTGTCTAATTGGTCCAGAGGGAAGGGACACTGGGACTTACCGTGCGAAAGAGAAAGTAATGCATGGGATAAATAACAGCTGCGATAATACTTAACGTTAAGCTTAATATTCAAGACACAAAGCGTCTGCTAGTTCTTCCGGAATGACATGTTACTGTATGCCTTGCTGTAGGTACTGCCTATGAGCAATAAACGGGACACCATCGGGTTATCTGTATCCTTATTAATTATTTACCAAACGCGATTATCGACTATTAGACTATCCAAAATTGAAAGAGTTTGCAGACCACATTTGAAAATGTGATGAAATTAAAAAAATATTATTTTGATATGGCAGAAAACTTTGAGGGAAAAGGGGAAATTGCTCGTCAAGAGCAATTTCTCCTTTTCCCACAAAGCTTTCCAGAGTCGTCTGCAACAAACTGGTCAAATGTCGTTATTGTTTGGTCTTGCAAACAAAAAATGTGATACTAACTCTTATAGTGCTGGAACCAACTTCATGCTTAGGCAAACAGGTAAGATCCAGACCAGCCGCCAAGTAACTTGGCGGCTGGCCTGTGATCTAACCTGTTTGCTACTCTGAGTATATTTCTTTCCTCATCAAAACTAAGCAGATATTTAAGGTTTTGGAAATCAGGCGTCACAAAAATCCATTTTTCTTCTAGAAAATTACCCAGCATTCTAAGTGTTTTTATCGCAGCCTCAATCCCTCAATGTGATTGGTATAATTGATCAGTAAATAACTATATATAGCGTATCATTAATACAAACTTAATCCACGAGGACATGTTTAGAGTAATGTTACAACACATTTCAATTAGGACACGTTGCTGCTCAATCGATCTATTTACAAAAACCGACAAACCCTTTTAAATGATTTATAAAGTCAAATCCCATTGGGATATTGTGGTAATGCATTGGAATGGGAATGGAGCACTGACGTTCAACGAGTGTAATTTGATATCAATTCCACACAAATCGACCTGTTAATACCCTCTTTGTTTAGATCGAGATTGAATAATTCTAGCATTAAGGACATGTCGATTGACACCAAAATCCTTCAAAAACAGCTAGTATCGGTTTAACCCTTTACGGTATATAGCGCCGTTCGCCGCCTTATCGATTACCGTATAAAACCCTTTTCGCCGTTATACCTATTACCGTATAAAACCTATTTTGACGTTCCATCGATTACCGCATAGAACGCTTTTTGACAGCTGAAAAATTGATTCAACTTTAGCTCTTAATAACACATCTTTGCACACACGTCATTTTCTCCAAAGTTTATTTTCCTCTTAAATAGATATGTCTTCTTTCATTTCCGATGATAAAATGATAGGGTCAAAGTTTAAACTTTTGCTCTAGAGAGAATCTTTTGATAATGGTCTCACGACGGGTGTAGGACAATACCCCACTAGGACGATTCCCCACTAGGACAATAACCCACAGGACAATTCCCCACTAGGACGATTCCCCACTAGGACAATTGCCCACTGGGACAATTACCCACTATTTGATATAAAACATTTGTTCAAATTAATGATGTTTTTTTATATTTATAACGTAGATTTTGCATTATTTACGTTATCTGTAATAATTAACAATGAAAATAAGAGTGGGAAATTATCAAAATAGAGACTTGAATCATTGTTCCTTTTTTGTCTACAAAAATATATACTGATAAAAGAATTGTACAGAATGCATGTAACAATTTATTATCAGTAGTTTTGAAAAATCAAGTTAATATCAATGACCAATTAATTGGACTGTTGATTCAAAATTTTCACTAATTATGAAATACTTTACTTTGCAAATATTGAAGAGACTAATTAAAAGACTCTTTGTGAATTCTTTTGATATTGATTTTTAAATGCTAACATATTTCAAGTAGATGGAGTGTGGGGTCTAATGGGATAAAATATTAAAAAGCATAGGGATGATAAAACAATTTTAAAAGAAATAAGAAATGAAGAATTAAGATGTGGAAATCCAACACAGACTGAAAAACATGATATATCAAATATCAATTAAAGACCTTGTTATCAAGGTGTAGCTAAAGGATGATTAAAGGTGTGGAGCAAAGCAATCGTTAATTCAACCCAAATCCAAAATTAATAAGCTTACCAAAATACAAATTTATCAATTAACTGTTTTCAATTGCCTAAATCAAAAATGGGTTGATTATTATTGATAGGATATTTGAATTGCAATTCATTCTGTTCTACATTTACATTATGGACAAATAATACGCTTAAATCCATGATCACTGACTTTTTATTAGTTTTAATCTATTGCCTCAATAGTAAAGATTCATGAATATATCAAAAGATATATTTTATTGCTATCATTTATTAAAAGTGGGGAATTGTCATCAATCTCATTACAAAAAGATTTGTGAAAAGACCAATCTTTTGACCTTTTTTCAACCATGTGTCATTTGTTTGGCTATTGTAATATAAATATATTTTCATGTGTAAATTGAAGATAATGGTTTGAAAATATATTTTAATACTTATTTAATTCAGATTCTTGAAAAAAAAAGTTTTATGACGATTTCATTTTACCAGTGGGGAATTGTCCTATTTGACACAAATGTGGGGTATTGTCCGGTGGGTAATTGTCCAGTGGGTAATTGTCCTGTGGGTGATTGTCCTAGTGGGTTATTGTCCTAGTGGGGAATTGTCTGTACCCCCTCACGACACGCTTATGGAAATAACGCTATCAAATTGAGATAAAGGGAATCCAAATTACCAATCCAATTAATAAGAAGTCTTCCGGTCATAAAAGATCAAAACACTGCCGATTTGTAAAGACTCGATAAGGATTTCATGCAATTCTTTAGTAACTTAACACATTTCTAAAAATACTATCCAATTAAAACGAGAGCATACGGCACGCGACCTGTAAAGGATGTTTATGACACGGAGCTATTGTTCAAAGTTTAAAGGCGATTGAAAATCGAGCTGTCAAATAATTGCCGTTATAAAGACGGCCTTTTTAAAATATTTAGCCAATTTGGTGTTTCCGATCGCAAGTCAGACATCAATGTAGATTCAGAGCAGTAATTTGATCGGGTTTTTTTAAGCCTGAAGATGATGAAATGTTGATAAATATTACCAATTCACGGACAATCAAATTAGATCATTCCTCCGACTTTGACTACAACTACGAGCTTTTGGTAAATTCATCACCCATGGACACGTATTTTACGGAAATATTAGCATGTTTCGTTGCCAAAATGAGTTGATTTTTACTGTTTTACATTTATTAGAAGGACCAGGTTTAACTTCTTTACAAAGCAACATTGCGTTGAAAAACATTCTTTTCTTCATTTTGGAAACGGTTTGAATGGGAATTGAAGTAAAACGATTCAGCTTTGTTGAGAAATATGCAAAGACAAAGTATGTATTTCGAGTCATGAATGGTATTTTTCGGCAACAAAATTCCCTGCAATTGATGACAAAACAGAAAAACAAATTAGGGATCTCTCAGGGAGAACACATAAGTCATATTATTACTTTTGATTTTGTATAATTCACACCGTAATATACATTTTCATTGTTTGTTTAATTTTCTACAACTTAATCCTGATATGAATGTATCACTTGATAAAGAAAAAAACATCAACTTAAAGGAAATTTTGTTCTCGTCGTCTTTTATTCTTTGAGAAAATCTATTAGATGAATGTAAAATGCATTAATTTGGGTTTGATTAACAGTACCCAATTCAATAACAATTATCGGAGATAATCCTGTGCAAATAGGTACCCAGGGTGACTAATTATGTATGCGTTAATGGTCTTCGATAATCGGATGGTTTATACCTACAGTGTCACTGATAAGCCTTATCTCTATACCTTAAAGGGTTAAGATTACATGTCCTATTAACTCATCTGATTCGGAATGAGGAGGGGGGACGTGCCCGGATTGTATTATAAAGAAATTGTTTTTACGGATATTCACGACGTCAATTAATAAAATCACCTCAAATCATTACCTATCAGAAGATCATTTTTCAATTGCATCACATTTTGAAATGTCGTCTGCAATCTTTTTCGATTTGGGACAGTAAAACATTTGGCGTTTGGAAAAGGATTAATACCCTCTTTGTATTGTAAATTGTATTGTATTGTATTGTATAGATCGAGATTAAATAATTGTAGCATTAAGAACACGTAGATTGATATATAAGAATCCTTTAAAAACAGCACGTATTGGTTTACGCTTAGATCTACATATCCTATTAACTTCTCTAATGTTGGGGGGAGGGTGCGTACCAGGGGCCCGTTTTACTAAACAACTTACGGAAAATGTTTGCGTAAGTCATAATTGTTTAACATGGATAATATCCTCAATGAAAGTACAATATTGCAATGTGACACGTCATTGGAAGCGTCTCGGAGAGACGATTCCAATGATGTGTTACTTTGCAATATTGCTTTGCCAAATATTGAAATAAAAGGACTTGTTGTTTTAGACTTACGCAAATCTTAAGCGTAAACTGTTTAGTAAAACGGTACCCAGGATTGTATATAGAGGATTCGTTCATTTTTACGGAAACTCACTACGTCAAATACAATAAAGTCGCATTAACCCATTACCAGACAATAACGACATTATCCAGTTTGTTGCTGACGACTGTGGAAAACATTGTGGGTAAAGGAGAAGTTGATCTTAACGAGCAATTTCTCGATTTACCACAATGGTTTCTGCCATTTCAGGAGATAATTTTTCAATTTGATCACATTTTGAAATGTCGTTTGCAATCTCTTTCAATTTCAGAACAGTCGAAAATTTGGCGTTTGGTAAATGGTGAAGAAAGCAGAATGCTAATTTTCGGGTGACCCAGCGGCCGTGTTGAGATGTCTGGAGAGTAGCTCACTACCTGGCGTATGCCACCCCCACCTGATGTGCGAGAGACAGCGAGGAAAACTACGCGGAATGCACGATACTCGATCAATGTATGTATCACCCCAATCCCCCGCCACATGTATACGTGAAAAGGTAAAGCAGGCAGTGTAATGAAATCGGGTTCATGGGAAAATATGTCCGGATGGGAAATACCTTTATATACCCTCTATAAATAACGTTTTAACACGGGGGAATGGCGTTTTCTTAGGCAGGGGATTGCTAGAGCTGTCTGCTCGGATTAGGCGTTCTATTTGTTACATAGCAAATAATGACTGCTTGTTGCATTTTGGTTAAACATCGTGTCAACACGTTTTCAGTTATGTCGCTGTTTAATTGACAGACCTATGCTCTCTTTAATTCTTATCAGTATATTTGGCGCGAGTACTGGTAGTGTATCTAGGAAGCAGGAAGGATGGTGATTAATCTTAGTTGTAAAAACTTGTTTCCTATTTGATGCTGATTAAAAAAGATTTAATTAAACTAACTAAATAAGATTAAATTAAACTATCAGTGCGTATTACCCTTAATTGACCTGTTTCTTCTCTTCCACTATGGTTTCTTGTAACTTTCGTCAGTTACATCATAATTCGTATAAATGGGAAAAAAGCATTACAGTGTAGGCAGTAAAGATTGGGGTTCATGGAAATGTATGTTCGGTAACTCGCCTCTGTTAATCATCCGTGACATTGGGGGTAACATCGCATTATCTTAGACAATACGTATCACATGGGAAATCTGAACACATCTATCGCTATAGACTTACTATGATTGTGAGGTCCAGAGCCCTCTCTAAGAAACGTACACCGTTCCAGTCCACAAATGATGTTAAGATGTTATAATCAGTTCAAACCGTCGCAGTATGATAAATTTGTTATTCTTCTTCCGACCACTGTAGACGGTACATGTAATGTGAAGTCCTCTTTTAGGAGAGCGAATAACTCTTAACGTACAGACAACATAAGCATTGGCATTTCTCACATCGACTATTAATCTCTCAATCGTACATAGTTCCCTCTGAATAAACCCACATCGACGAGCTAACTTTAATGATTATCAACTGAAGAAAATAAGTAGAAAAAAAGTAATTCTAAATGTTATTATATGGATTTGAACAAAGATTTAACCTCATGTTGTTGACATATGAATTTGAACAACTCAATAAGACGTACATGTCTGTATATTGTATTATGGGCCAAAAGCCTTTGTCTACAGATTAACGTTTCTATTTTATGCTATTTTGTTTTCGGAGAAGTCCCCATGATGGAAATCTCCAACTGCCGATCACGTATCATGTTGCCTTTCATCGACGTCTTCAGCAGTCTGTCTATAGACATAAAACACGTTTAGATAATGCCTCAATATGACATATGTATCTGATACAGTGTAACACACTGTATCGCGTTAGGAGTGATTGTGTATGAATGCCATTCGGTGTAATATCTGTTTGTTTGGGATGTCAAGACGTTTTCATCAATATATCTCTTTAATCGTCTCATTCTTTGAATCCAACAATATGTCTCTTAAATTGTCTTATTCTTTGAATCCAACTATATATCTCAAAATTGTCTTATTCTTTGAATCCAACAATATGTCTCTTAAATAGTCTCATTCTTTGAATTCAAATCAGTGTAGTTAAAACTTATTCACTTTACATAAATTGTGAAACTAATTCTAACAACTTATATTTGCTACTCTCGTTTTTACTTCCAGGATACATAACCAGTATTTGCGTCGGTTTATGGGTTAGTCCGGGGATCGAACACGGGATCCTTGGTACCAGATATCATCACTGAACAACTGTCGCAAAAAAAAACAGTTACGAGCGTTTCTTCTCACTCGAACCAACCGCTATTACCAAAGCGAAATGGAAGCAATTGCTAAAATTGTTTGTTGGTCTTTAAAACCAAACAGTACGACCATGCTATCGATTTTTAATCTTTTCATAAACGAGGGGGACGATCTATCTATGCACATGCCAAATTGTCGGTTTATAAATTAAAATGGTAGCTCCAGAAAACGGTATTTTCTTCATTTAGACTTTATGGCGACGACATTCTTGATTATCCATTAAAATCACGTAATGTAATTAAATGATATACAGTAAGAGGGATTCGATGCAAGACTGTGGTAAGTCATTCACAAATATGGAATGCTTTCTTCTAATGATAGACTAGCAATGTACTATTATATATACATAACGAGGCTTTCTATGCAATCTGCAGTAATTCATTCGCAGATGTGCACTACTTACTTTTAATATAGGCATGGCAATGTGCTTTCAGATATACATATAGAGGGACTATATGCAATATTTCAGTAGGTCTATGTGAACTGTTTACTTTTAATAATAGTCACGCAATTTGCTTTCAGAAAAAACTATCAATGAATTCTATGCAATATTTCAGTAGGTCAGTGTGAACTGCTTACTTCTAATGACATTCTCGCAATGTGTTTTCATATATGCATTTCGAAAGAATCGATTCAGGACTGAAGTAAGGCATTCACAAATATGAATGACTTTCTCCAGTCTTGCATCGATTCCTCTATGTATATTAGCATGTAGCGACGATTCTGTCTGGAAACCTTGATCATATTAATAGACACGATAGATATGTATCAAATATGCATATGCCGTATCCCCTAAGGTAATATTATAAATGTGTTATACAGATAGAACCTTTCTTTTGCGACTGGTCCATATTGTAAAACAAAAGCAGAGTACAATATAAAATCAGAGACATAGATAACAGAGATTGGCAACTCCTTCTTTACCTATAGCCGGTTTCTGCGATATCTCGCATGACGCGTTATTTAGCGAGACCTTTCGAGATCTGTCTATCGACGCTATTTTCAACTAAACGCGAAATAGGCAACACTCATTTAAGCGTGTTTTAAGTCATGATTAAATTATTTTCTTACCGAATTTACTATATTGTTATTGTTAGAAAGTTTCTCCATCCAACAAGACCGATCAGCAAGCGATTATCAAAGAAATAAACATGGCAAACTGCGACAAACTTGATTGAATTGTTCGCAATTTCGTGGTTTTGTGCGATAAACGTAATAATTGAGTAGTTTTAGATTCAAACTGTTCTAAAGGAGGGTTTTTCAAACATTTCCAATTCAAGTCCATTTTAAAGAGAGGGTTTGTTTTTCTACATTTCCAAATTTTCAGTTTGATATTCCTTGTCATTTAGAAGTTATTCCGTACTGAATATGTCCCTTTTACGACCCTAATGAGTTTAACCATCTTGATTTACAAGCAAAAATTAACAAAGTTGTGCACAGTAAAACTAAAAAACTATGCACTGGATCATATCATACTTGACATTTTCCTGAAGTGTTATTTTTGTTTTATGGTTGCCCGCATTTTTATAGTAATCTTCGCTTCCATAACGAAGTTATGCCAGGTTTACTTAACCACACAAGCATGATCATGATTTCGGCCATTTTATTTTCAACCAAAATATTTCATACTTGTACAAAGTAAAATGTTTTAATGGAGGTTTATTCAAACATTTCTAATTTATGTCCATTTTAATGGGTTAATATGATTTTGTCGATTTCCAAATTTCAATCTGATATTCTTTGTCATTAGAAGTTATTGCGTACTAAATATATCCCATTTACTACCTTAATGAGTTCAGCCATCTTGATTTCCAACCAAAATTAACAAAGTTGTGCACAGTAAAACTAAAAAACTATGCACTGGATCATATCATACTTGACATTTTCCTGAAGTGTTATTTTTGTTTTATGGTTGCCCGCATTTTTAAAGTAATATTCGCTTCCATAACGAAGTTATACCAGGTTTACTTAACCGCACAAGCAAAATCGTGATTTCGGCCATTTCATTTTCAACCAAAATATTTCATATTTGTACAAAGTAAAATGTTTTAATGGAGGTTTATTCAAACATTTCTAATTTATGTCCATTTTAATGGGTTAATATGATTTTGTCGATTTCCAAATTTTCAGTCTGATATTCTTTGTCAATTAGAAGTTATTGCGTACTAAATATATCCCATTTACTACCTTAATGAGTTCAGCCATCTTGATTTCCAACCAAAATTAACAAAGTTGTGCACAGTAAAACTAAAAAACTATGCACTGGATCATATCATACTTGACATTTTCCTGAAGTGTTATTTTTGTTTTATGGTTGCCCGCATTTTTTAAGTAATCTTCGCTTCCATAACGAAGTTATACCAGGTTTACTTAACCGCACAAGCATAATCGTGATTTCGGCCATTTCATTTTCAACCAAAATATTTCATACTTGTACAAAGTAAAATGTTTTAATGGAGGTTTATTCAAACATTTCTAATTTATGTCCATTTTAATGGGTTAATATGATTTTGTCGATTTCCAAATTTTCAGTCTGATATTCTTTGTCAAATAGAAGTTATTGCGTACTAAATATATCCCATTTACTACCTTAATGAGTTCAGCCATCTTGGTTTCCAACCAAAATTTAACAAAGTTGTGCACAGTAAAACTAAAATACTATGCACTGGATCATATCATACTTGACATTTTCCTGAAGTGTTATTTTTGTTTTATGGTTGCCCGCATTTTTAAAGTAATAATCGCTTCCATAACGAAGTTATACCAGGTTTACTTAACCGCACAAGCATAATCGTGATTTCGGCCATTTCATTTTCAACCAAAATATTTCATACTTGTACAAAGTAAAATGTTTTAATGGAGGTTTATTCAAACATTTCTGATTTATGTCCATTTTATTGGGATAATATGATTTTGTCGATTTCCAAATTTTCAGTTTGGTATTCTTTGTCATTTAGAAGTTATTGCGTACTCAATATTCCCCATTTACCACCTTACTGAGTTAAGCCATCTCGATTTCCAACCAAAAATTTCAAAAGTTGTAGCAAGTAAAACTAAAAGACTATGCACTGGATCATATCATTCTTGACATTTTCCTGAAGTGTTATTTTTGTTTTATGGTTGCCCGCATTCTTAAAGTAATCTTCGCTTCCATTACGAAGTTATACCAGGTTTACTGAACCACACACGCGTGATCATGATTTTGGCCATTTTATTTTCAACCAAAATATTTCATACTTGTACAAAGTAAAATGTTTTAACAGAGGATTATTCAAACATTTCAGATTTATGTCCACTTTAATGGGTTAATATGATTTTGTCGATTTCCAAATTTTCAGTCTGATAATTTCAGTCTTAATTCCGATCGCTTGCAAATATGTCAAGTGAAATGTGTCATTTGAAGAACGAAGGGTGATAGAGTCAATCACGGTAGTGGACAATACAGGCTATGATTGTAAATTGCCACCCCATAAAATATGTAGTTTGATGTCATAAAACCTTTTGATGCTAGGGCGATTACATAAGAAGTGTGTGGCGCTAACCCTGTGTCCACTCTCTGACACCTCATTCAAATTTAATGACCTAAAGATCCTGAAAACAAAATAGGGAGGATTTGTTCTGTTTAAAGCGTCTGTCTGGTTTTAAAAGTAGTGTGCTTTGATTTAATTTCTCGTTGAGAAATGATAATAAAAAGAAGGTGCAAGACACACTATTTGCTTTAGCTTAACATTCAAAAAGCTCACATTTCTTTTTTCTAAAATCATTTCGGTCAGCAGCATGATAAGACCAGACCCTTACGTGTTTAAGAACAATTATGTACTTACTGATTTGCAATCAATATTAGAGGAATATGCGGTAAAAGGTGTATTGAAAAACTTTGCACGTCAGTTTTTTCTTACGTGTCCTTTCGTTTACTAAAACCACTTTTACAAAAATTCTCATCATATGCACTTTAACATCATAAAATACTTTTAATTTTCTTAAATTGAAACATTTTGCTTGAAATAATGTCATGATGAAAAATGTGTTTTGTTTTGACAAAATGAGCACTGTAAACAGTTTTACGACACAGAATAAATGAAATGAAGTGAGAAAGCAATCTTTTAATATTGACGAAAACTATCATGTCTTAGTGGAAAGTTCATGCTTTGGTTATTAACTGCAACTAAATAGAGTCACTTGATTTATTACAAAATATTATTCAAACCTTTGCTTGAAAGACATTGTCGTTATAAGTACAATTCTGAATTGAATGGTAATCAAGCCTGTCATTGAAAAAGAGGCATACTGGAACTTTTTGTTTTGTTTTTTTAACATAAAATCAATTTAATAAAATCAAAATAAAACAAAATGTCCAGAAGTTGTGTCAGATAACCAATCAGATAACCAAAACATAGCTATTTTACTGTAATAAAGAAGTATCAATTTCGCTTGACATCTCCCGTGACAACGGATAAACAGGTACGCACTTTCCTTATCTCGCAGAACCTCGCTGCACGCGAGAGTTTGGCGATAATTCCGGAGTTGCCAATCTCTGTTATCTATGTCTCTGATAAAATGTTACAAAAAAAAACTGCGATTTGAGTTTTCATCTCATATTTTATATATCACCTGTTTATTTTAAACTTGCTAATTTTACAACGATTGTAATGGGAGTTTGAATGTTATTAATTTCACTCTTAAAAACTACGTTCTGGATACATGACCAATACACGCGTCAATTGGTGGATTGAACCCGGCAATTTAACTCTTCTGTTTACATGCATCGAACCCGTAACGATCGGTACCAAGTTTAAGTTTGAAATTATTTATTTTACAACGATTGTGAAACATGTGCTGACAACTTAGATTAATCACGCTCGATTTTGAAACCTGGATCATATCCAGTACTCGCGCCGAATATAGATTAACGAAAGGTCTCAAAGGCGAAGCCCGCTTCTCACGGGATTCGAACCTACGGCCTGCGTATCCTCCCCACGACCACTGTTGCCCACTATCCCCTGTTTCAATATTATCGGTTAGAACAAAGAGACGAGCCTTGTTTTCAAGTAATGCAACCAGTAATAACGCATCCTTTCATCTGACACTGCAATCCTTTTTTTTCGTGATCAAAGCGATCTAACCCGTAATTCGTATGTAATTTACTAAAATACATAACTGAGCTAGCTGCGGTTTTGAAAAACAAGCTGGAATCGAAGAAATCCTCTTTTCACATACACTGTAGGTCTGAAAGCAACGATTGCATCTAGGCGTCGGTTTCGAATGGCGTATCAAAAAATCGAATTCGATGTTATTGATAATGGTTTATTGGAGGTTATGAGTGAACTCGCAGTGTTTGTACGAAAAACTTTCGAATTGGTTGAAACACTCTCTGCAAGCTAGAAATTGTTATACCAATGTTCATACGAGAATTCGAAGTCAACACTTTGTGCATGCTCTATTCTCATTCGCTTTTAAGTGATGCGGATTTAATGGTATAAACAGAGACAGCAAATTCTTCTTATCAGTCTGGAAGACACTGTTGAACTGTAGGTTGAATGATCGTGTTATCCCCGTTAAATGTCATACTTAAGTTCGGATAGTTCATTCGCAGTTATATTGATGAACAATGGTCCGGGATTATAAAGATATTGGATTAACCCTTATAGTGCTGGAACCGTCTTCATGCTTATGCAAACAGGTTAGATCCAGACCAGCCGCCAATTAAATTGATTGTGATCTGACCGGTTTGCTACTCTGAGTATCTTTCCTCATCAAAATTAAGCCGATATGTAAGGTTTTGGAAAGCAAAATACACAAAAATCTTTCTTGAGAAAATTACCCAGGGTTCTTAGGGTTGAAATTGCCCCATATGAGTATTGGTGACCAGTCTGAATTAAAACAGAAGACGTCGAACAATAACAAGGGTTTTAATAGAGTAGAATATGATGAAAGGATGCTATGTATTGATATTCCAGACATCTATAAGTCGAATTATCTCTGTATCGAACATTTTTAAGAGGTCCTTTGAACTCCGAGTTAAAAATCGTCTACCTCATTGTATTCAAGAACTAGCCATTGTTACAATATGTTCATAACATTTCGTTTCTAACGTCCCCTTTAACATATACAAAAAATACAGGCACGATGGAGTAAGGAGAAAACACGATGAGAAGTAAAAGTAAAAGCCGAGAACAAACTCCAAGCAATTACGGCGGTGGATCTAGCATTCCATACCGCAATTCAAATGAACATACCATTTCTATAAGAACATAGCTTTATACCATGTACCCGTCCGGTTCAAATTATACATGCTAACATATTTATGAAGGCCTAAATCAAAAGTGTGCTGCTTTGGAGTGTTTGCTGAGAACACTTTTGATATTGATATATGTGTTTAGTCTGTTCATAACTGCGTAATTTTATAGGCTAGAAAATATACCATGCAAGCAATAGAGGCAAAACGGCATTCGGTCGATTTTAATTATGAAACATCAAAGAAACGAGACTTAATTGACAGTACAGCACTAAATATGTTGAAGCAATCAGAACTTTTGATTCAGATGGTATTCTTCGATAAGCTTTCTACTAAGTATCACATGCAAACTAAAATATCATTGGAGCTTTTTGTCATAATCTAAATTCAGACGATCACACCTCAACTGTAAGGCACTACCGTTTCAAAAGTAGGACAAAGCCAGTATTTCGCATTCTCTAATGTTTTATTCTTTGTTCCAAGTTTATAAAGATTGCAGATTGCAGTTATAGAATATTGCACAATAATGTGTTGTGGTTTATATCGTTTGTTGTTGTTTTTGCGTTGGGTGGAAACCATATTGACAACAGAAGAAATTTGCTCGTTGCGAGCAAATTTAAATTTCATCTTTTGTCAAAATGGTTTCCTATACACCAAAGGTGTAATAGAGAATGATAAGTTGGAAAGATAAATTTAATGCGAGGTCATTTCCTGTTTTGTCAAGATAGGTTCAATTCATTAACCTCAAACATGTACATACGATGACAAGGAATGAGGAGAAATTCGCTAGAACCAATTTTAGCTTTACTGCAAGCAAAACTACAAAAGAATTAATGTAAGAATCAAACCAATCATAAGTTATTCAATTGCATAGTACATAAATTCCTGACAAACATAATTAATAAAGTCATTCGTTCAAACATGTATCTACCACAATTAATAGGCATCACCAATTAGTTACTCAGTGAACATTTTGTAGGCTTGTTTCCGGTACCGATTGAATCAGAGTACGAGAGCCAATTTCCGTATGTGCACCACTGTACTTGAAATCGATAGTACTGCATCCCCAGTTAATTATTGCAAACGTTGCAACTGTAACGAACCGTGAAACAAAGTCTGATCCTTCTCTTCAACGTTTCCGAGGGCTAATACCTTTCTAAAGAGTTATCCATATGCGGGAGTTATACTGTCTATGGAAACAAGCATTAGAGTTCTACAAACAGGACGAGCTCATTTGTCCCTTTTGCTCATATATTTGTTAAGTGCAGTAAGCCATTGCAGCTTAGTCTATCAGGCGTTATAAAGGTTACATTGTCTGAAAGATGGCAATTAAACCTCAGCCCTTGTTACATGGAAGTATTAGGTTTATGTTCACAGAATAAGAAATACAAGTAGCCAGACCAATACTCGAACCAGGGACCTTCACATACTTTGTGAAGGGGCCTGCGTGGCCTAGTGGTTAGAGTACAGAACTTGAAATCACATATAAAACCCATATAAAAAAATACTTTATGAAAGTAGGGTTAAAACAAATCTTCTTCGGGGGACAAATCAATAATCTGGCTATGTATGCGGTCTTTAAGGACAATTTGCCAATATAATAATACACAAACACGTTTCCCCTGCTCTTTATAAACCGCATTCCATTGCACAGCCGTGACTTAAATTCAGAATTAACAAGGCCTTACTGGGATGATGAAGTATAAGACGTCGTATTCTTCCGCTAAAAGATGCTTTCTTAATTACCCAATTAGTCGGAGTGGGAATGGCGCTGTGTGGTGAATAAAGTGGTAGGTTCTACACTGTACATGAAACTGCACCATTATTACAGCGGCATTAATAATGGTGGCTTCTCCATTCTGAGAGTGGTTGTCGTAACCTATTCTCCCATTTTGGAATTTTGGGAGAGGTCCAAACTGAAAGCAACAGCAGACAAAAGTAATGCGTATAGGTTTGGAAACAAGGAAAGTACATACGAATGTGTTTCGTGATATCAAGCAGGAATCATGGTGGCAAAAAGGATAAATTGCCCATGATGAGCAATTTATCCTTCCTTTATGCCACTCTAATTTCTCAATATTTCTGCAGCGTATACACCAGGTTAGGGTTTAATTGGGAAAGCGGATTAATAAAGATGTAGGCGTAGATGATGCACTTGTGATCCCACGTGTACCACCAACATGTCTACCTTTCCTTTTTTATTATACCATTACGTATACAGTGTGGTTAAATTAGTGTGTGGTTGGAAACTTGACAGAGGATAAACTAGGACCCTTTTTATTGGCTGAACACGCACCAATGCCTATGGTATTGGCATTGTCAAGAATTGCAAAGCCGGGATAAATCTATCAGATTTCATTCATCTTTCATCTTTAATTCTCTTGAGAATATTCTGATATGATTGTTAACGTAAGGAATTTGCTCATGATGGCCATGTTAACCCAGACACCAGGGTCATTTTGAGAGAATTGGTAAAGTTTAAGGCAGGAAATGCAGGAAATATTCCTGGTACATGTATATGACGAAACAATACATAAAGCCACTTCAGATAAATACGACGTCAAACATATGTTAGATGTGTCCAAACACTGAATCGGTTGAATTGGTATTTGTGGAATGCTTTCGATTATGCCGTGACATTTAAGTCAATTTACCAACAGCATGTAGCTTTACCCTTTACTCTTAATGACAATTATTGTTAAACATTACTTAAAGCGACTTCGGATGAAAACGTCAAACATGTATTAGATGTGTCCAAACACTAATCGGTTGAATTGGTATTTATGGAATGCTTTATTAGATGTGTCCAAGCATTCGGTTGAATGCCGTGACATTTAAGTCAATTTACCAACAGCATGTAGCTTTACCCTTTACTCTTAATGGCAATTATGATTAAACAATACTTAAAGCAACTTCAGATGAAAACGTCAAACATGTATTAGATGTGTCCAAGCACTGAATCGGTTGAATTGGTATTTGTGGAATGCTTTCGATCATGCCGTGACATTTAAGTCGATTTAGCAACAGCATGTAGCTTTACCCTTTACTCTTAATGGCAATTAATCAGAACATCCGGGTTTTTTATTTTACGCCCACAGGACAAATGACTTAGACAAAATGCACCCCAATTCCTCACCCTAAGATTATAACAGACAAATCATTAAAAACGACATTTAATAAAGGTTCGGTCATAAAGATACCATTCTAGTTATGTTCAGCATGTTTGAATTGGTATTTTCGGAATGCCTTGGTTTTCGCGGTGACATTCACATCAATTTCCCCACGGCATTGCGTCAAGCTATTACTTCCCACCGCATTAGTACGCCTATTTGTCCCATATAACGCCCAAAACTGAATCTCTATCGGGAGCGTGAAATATTATCGACCATTTGCTATAAAACAAACAATTGATCATCCTGGATTAAAAGAATTTCATAGCGATAAATGCAATGATGCAGACATTTTAATGAAAATAATTCTGCCATATATGCTGAATCATCGTTGGGAAAAGGAGAAATTGCTCAAATGAGCAATTTCTCCTTTTCCCAACGATGATCTCAGAAGTATACAACTCAATATCATTACTGATACAGTTATTAAAGGGTTAATATAATACCAAATGGCGTTTGACATTTGATAGGTCTATGACGTGAATAGCGATTGTTACACAGTTGGCATCGGGAGAGAAACAAATACGAGTTAGTTATGTGCTGATGGAATTACGTCCAATTTCCCAATTTACCAATTCGCAAATTACAAATGGCTTGTAGCCCGTCGATAGAGGTATTTTGTGGAGTTTCGGGAGAAGTGGGTATCCATTGAGATAGACATATACTGGGGGTCTGAAGCTGTTCATTGCAATAGCATGATAGTCGAAAAATCTTCATCGAACATTTTCTTTTAGAAAGATGTGCTAAAATCAGTTTTTACATCAATATCTGAAAGGAATTTACATCGTATAACAGGAAAGCGTGTACAATGGTTAAATCATAGTGTTGCCATTTACTTAATAACCTACAAAAAACGTTGCGTAAGTCATAACCGATCGCACAACAATACAAAACTCGTAATGTTTCAACGACATTTATTGCTAACTTTCAAATTTTGCTATATTTGAACAAGACGCACATTTAACACAATTCTGTGAACGTATAGCATTCGAATGGCGCGGACAATATATAATCTGCAGTGTACCTATTGAAACCCGACAGGAATTCATCATTAGAGCTTTAGCTTGATGCTAAGCAACAGGTTTTAATGCTTTCCCAGATGTGCAACAAAATTCAGTTGCTAATTCCTCTTTAACCCTTCCCAAGATTAGGCAAGAAGAGACGAAAACCATTTTTGATCTTTATGGGAACCCTCGTCTCCCTTGCAGTAGTACCATGGGTACCGTTTTACTAAACAACCTAAGGAAAACATTTGCGTAAGTCTAAACGGATAAACATGGATATTATAATAAATGAAAGAACAATGGTGCAATGTGACACGTCATTGGAAGCGCCTCGGAGAGACGCTTCCAATGATGTGTTTCTTTGCAATATTGCTTCGCCCATTATTGAAATAAGAGTAATTGTTGTTTTAGTCTTACGCAAAATCTTAAGAATCAAAGAAAAACGTGTTTCTAAACTTTGCGAATTATTTCTCATCCAATCGGTATATGGAGTTTTAATAGTTTCTAGTTTGCTAAAAAAGAGATGTTTCTGTAGTTTTGGAAACTATTCGCTCTATTTTGAGAAAATCGCATTATTAGACTAAGATTTCGATGAAGGTCAGACCGATATGTCTAATGTCTCATTTATACTCATTTATACTTAAAGTACATAACTCAGTGTTTAACCAAAAGAGACATGTTTTTTTCATAGATTTTACCAAATTTCATAAGATGATCTAAAATGTATAGAACAAATATTTCATCAAACATTCTAGTATGTTTTCATCATGGTTTAAGGTTATTCCATGATATTGCTTTCATTACTTACCAGTTCAAAACACTCCCCATGAGGAAATCGTTATGTTATTGCATGCAGTATGGTAATTTATAGCGCATACGGCAGCTTGATACAGTTAGAGGGATTGTTATGACGAAGCACATCTTAAGCCAGCTGTATTGAGGAATAATGACTACGGGGCTTATATGCAACAGTTGCATATTGCATATTACGTAAAACTGCATTCATCATAGCATTCAAACGTATCGGAAAAACAATAAAGTAGGCAGCTGTGTTAGCGAAAATATACTTCTCTGACATATTTGTAAAGTGTCGTCTCTGATAAGACTGGGAACCGGTCAAATCGCCCAGAATTAGTAGGTTGCACGTTGTTTATCTTGTGAAACAAAGTGGAGCCAGTTGACAGCGGTGGACCAGTTAAGTCTCTGATTAGATGATGAAGTCTTAACATACTGATCCCAGACGACGTTGGCCTCCCTATGTGCCTCCCTATGTGCTTTTGTTTGTTTGTTTTATTGGGGTTTTCCATCGCGTCAACAATATCCCAGTTATATCACGACAACTTATATAATCATCGATGAATATGACTCCTTATTGTACTGCAATTAAGGATTGACCAAGCTGAATGGAAACATCAGCATTCCGTCGCTCAACCGGGAGCATATCTCTCATTAAAACTCAAATCCTTCGCTACAGTGATTTAGAGTAGTGCGATTTGAAATTATGTTTTCTAACCACAAGGTTTGGGAGACCCCTGTTCTTTATCAGTATATTTACAACAAATCGTCACATTGATAAATGACAGAGGTCCAAGGGTAGAGCGGCGTCCTCGGAATAGGAAGGTAGTTGGTTCAAAACCTATGAGTAGCGGGATCCATCTTGCAACCTTTCATTAACCCACATTCGACGCGAGTACCGGTTACCTATCATTCAGAAAGCAGGATCGAGGGTCATTTATCTAAGTTGTAAGAACTTGTTTCACAATCGATGTAGAATAAATAAGTTTAAGAATAAGTAACTAATCTATTTATAATGGATACTTTATCTGGTAGATCTACTAGTATCGAGCTCGACAGTTCTTGACGGGTTGTTGCAAATAGAATACAGTGTATGGTTTAATCTGTACCAGAAAAACCATAACCCTTTACCAAACACCAAATAATCAACTGCCCCAAATTGAAAGAGTTTGAAGACGACATTTCAAAATGTGATGAAATTGAAAAACACTCTTCTAATAAGGCGGAAAACATTGTAGCGGAAAAAGGAGTAATTGCTCGTTAAGAGCAATTTCTCTTTTTCCCATAATGTTTTCCGGGGTCATCTGCAACAAACTAGTGAAAAGACGTTGTTGTTTGGTAATGGCTTATCTGCCATGGTAACAAATACACGTTCATGAACCGAGTTTACGTTTCTCAAAGAGCGGGCCATATGTCGTTTAACACAGATTCGTTCCTCCAACATATGTGTAGAAACTAGTACAATGGTATGCCACTCTTCAAACAGGTAAGCACACCTATGGATTAAGGTGAAAATACACGCAGCCAATATGAAAATAGTATATGTGCTCAATAGAAATACAGATTGACGGCTTCTTTCCCATTTATGTAACTGAATTCTCAATGACATGGTTACAGGTGCGGCGAACTATGATTTTAATCAATTTTTCCGTTCATGTCAAACCTCTTTCAGCACTTGCACGCTCAGTTATTGTATACATGTAGTATATTTCAGTAAAATTTCACTTGTCTGGTTAGGCTTTTGGACAAGCTTGGCAATACGGACAATTCATTTTGCCACCCCTGATTAAACATGTTTTTCTTCAATGACAACGTTTATAAAACGTGCGGTTGTGAAAATGATAGAAAGTCAAAGTAAGAGCTTGCAAGAGGGGATTATAAATAGTTTTGAAACATTTTACAACACAAGTACATACACGCATGTAGTATTCAACATCAAAACATTTGTGACATAAGAAGAATTTGCTCAAATGAGCAAATTCTTCTTTTGTTACAATGGTTTTAATATTTGAAAATGGTGAAATTAAACTCTTAGACATGGATGATTTTTTGCACATTGGATTGGTGCTATTTTCGTCTGTTGCCTGGCAAACTGAACAGAACAAATTATGTATCGCCCCCTTCGGCGATCGAACAAGATTTATTTCTTTTCTTTTTTCAGACTGCCTATTCCAGAGAGATGTTTCTTAATATAGTTTGGTTAAGGCAAAGTATTCATACTCAATTTTCGCAAAACGACTTTCGATCATCCAAAATTGAAAGAATTGGCAGACGACACATTGAAAGAATTTCCAGACGACAAATAAAAATTGAATCGTTTTTCACAAATTGCTTTCAGGTTTAAAATGAATTCCTTTTGGAACGAAGGATAAAGTATTCCTTTCCTTCTTCCACAGTGATTTCTAAAGGAACATGTAACATATCAAAGAGGAAGCCGAGTTCTTCTAGACCAAAGAATAAGTAAAGCCGACATGGTATTGATATATGTCTGACCACCATCACGAAAACCAGACTAATGACATATTCATCAACCAGTGATTCGATCAAGCACTGATGTATGTCAATTCTCTTTAGCGGAGATGTTACAGTAGTAATGCATTGAACCATTGATCAACGCCGATCGACAAAACGGAACTGTGTATGAAGCTATTACAAGATTATCACTGATAAGCATTTCCTGGCTTGTCATCATTAACAATTGGAGCTTTTGATGATTCAAATTTAGACCTGTCAGAATGTTTGTCTCAAAACAATTAAATGCTACTGTACAGCAACGTATGTATAGAAAATTAACGAAAATGAATACGATATCTACTAAGAGTTGAATCACATCTATCAACACCAACTCTTGCGAAAACCATTGATCGATAAAAACAAAAGTTTTTTCTATACGATGGTGGATATTCCTGCTGAGCAACGAAACATGACTTCAACTAACATAGATGATCAAAATATATGTGAAAATAAACGCATGTTTAGCCATGTGGCATGATAAACAACACATCGAAAGTTTACTTGCTACTTTTTACATGCCTTCTACCCTGTATGAACAAACTCCACATCATATATGGAAATGGGTTTTAGAAGAGCTGTTCTGAAGACATTGGTAACATAGGTTTTGTTGATAAAGACTATCGAGTAGTCTAAAGTAGAGGCAATAGCAGATAAGTAATTATCAATTATGTAAAGAAAGGTAATATTGGTAGTGATGGAAAGAAACCAGGGTAACGAAAGGGGTCATGGCTCGTCACGAGCAATGTCTTTTTTGTTACAGTGGTTATTTATATCTTCTACTGAGTTTTGCTCCCAATTGCCATTCTTCAGTGCATATTAAACTACAGGACTGCTTTAATAAAGGTTAGAAGGAAATAAGTTCAACTTCCAAATGTCCACACATCTGTGAACAAGTAGCTTTAAGATTGGGCCAGTCATAAAATCCATGTGAAAACGTGGGGAGAACTAAATCACTCAAATATTTTGTAAAGGCAATTTACACGAATAATGTGTAAATCACGTTGCTGTCTAAAAAGATATCACTATAAAGAAAGCACGTCTCCTTCATTTGATTAAGCAGATATGCCGTTGTTTTCACTCACAGTAACAACAAAACATATGTAACGCCGTTGTTTAAACAAAAGGTCGGGTTTCAGTTCTTCAACAAATATACATGGGATAGTATGTGTCTGAAGCTTTCACAAGCGAATTGCTGAGACGACACTCTTTTCTACTCATGGGAAGATCTATATTATAGGAAAACGTTTTCTAGTATGGAAAATAATCCTTCCAGTTTGAGTTTATATTCAAGTATTGAAACTAATAATGGTTAGAATGAAAATTACGACATTTTGCTTCAACACCGGCTACAAAGACATACATGTAAGAAAGATGAAAAACAAACAATCAAAGGTAAATTCTAAAAAAAGTGTCCTACCTTTTTGTAAATATTCGCCATTGTCAACTCCGTTTCCATCACCATGGCAAAAATGCCGAACATTCCAAAGACTAAACAATAATCAGAAATCTTTTTCCGTTTCTCGTAAAGCTCCTTTCGCCGGCCCAGCCTATAGCCCACGTTGGGCTTCTGTCTGACATGTTTGGTCCGGTCGGGCGGATAGTCCACGCCCTGGACGAGAGCCACACCCGCGTCCTCCGAGGTGTAGCTCATCTTGCTCGAGGTGGGCAGGGACTGCATCGACGTCGGCTTCTGCAGCTGCTTGAACGATCCAATCGCTCCATTCACACGCATAAAATCCGCACCAATGTCGGAAATGTTATCCTTGGCGTTGGACCTGTGGCGGCCGTCCTCCTTCTCTTCACTGGAGTGCGCCCGCAGTTCTCTGCTATCCTCGTCAAAACTAATCTGCGTTTGTACGGTGCTGTAAAGCGCACCTGTCGCCTGCCTGCCATCCATTGGAGCGCGCTGTTGTTGGTGGTGGTGCGATTGATGTAAGGTAAACGGTTCCGTCAGGCTGTCGTAGTTCCCGAGGTTGGTGGTGGAGCGCCGGGCGTCCACTCCCAGCACATCGTGGCTGCTGGCGAAACTCTGTAGCTCAATGTCCGGAGACGTGTAGGCGCGATTAATTTTCCCGTCACTCACCGAGTTGAGATTCAAATTGTTGTTTCCGGCCGATAAACCTTTTGGGCTTTTCACACTGATGGCGCACGAGTTGCCGCTATGCATGGCGTCATTTTGCGCGCAAAGAACGTCGTCACTCGATGTGGCATGGTTCAAGTCAGTATCGCCTCTATATTCAATCACCGGAGTCGCGAGGAGTTTCTCCGTGGAATCGATACGCTTGTTTTCATTGGCTGGTTCGACGCTCACTACCGACATATTGAGGTTATAAGGTAAATATCGGACTACGGATCGATAGTTTATGGGGAAGCTGTGAATCTGCCAGGCACAGCTGTTTTTTGTGTGGTGATTGTATGTTAATGACGGTATCGTATTCTCCCTCCAATGTTTTACTTGTATTGTCCCCTAGGCTATCCTTACACTATATCAATTAATTCATCGAAATGAAAATGAGTTCCTTTTTTTCATCTTTTTTATCGTTATCATGGGTATGAATTTGAAATGAATTCGATTTACAGAACGATTTCACATATCTGTACACTGAATATGGGTTTGATTAGTTTTCCTTTGTAAATATGAAACATTGACAGCATGCGTCAATGTAACAAATGAATAAATAGATAGATAGATGGACTATCATAAAACGTCTTCTCTTTCAACATTGTTTCTCAACCCTCTGAATTAGCCATACATTTACGACATTATATTATAGTTCACTTCATTTCTTTCTACTTCATCAATTGCTTTCCAAGCGGTTGATTTGATAGGATTACTAATTGCGGACGATGAATGTAGCACGTGTAATCACGTATTGTTCCCTCTCAATTAAGTTCCACGGGAGAATATTAGATTATCGAAGGAAAAGTGGAAACAAACACTATATCTGTAAACGCATTCTGGCAACAGATTACTTTAAACACCATTTACTAAACACTTTCAGTAAGATTGTGTGTGTTTCAGTTATATTTGAGATTTTTTCGGTATATAACAGCATTTATTAGTTACATACATCCATAACAACAGCATCAGAAACCAATGTCACGTTTGTGTTGTTCAGTGTAAGATCAGCCTGGTTTCCTAATGACTTACATTCGCAATCGACGCTTAGTTCTTTTCAATGCACACTTTCTTAGAACAAATACAGTCCTGTCTAATTAATGGGTTATCTCTCGATGTTTTCTTTCATTATTTTAGAATTCCCACTGATTGCAAAGATTGCCACTAGTATCCACTTGCTTAACACCATGATTAAACTTAAAGATCACTTTTCCGTTTTATTAAATCCATGTCAGTTTGTTTAGGCTTTAAACGATAATCTCCTTGCTCGGTTTACTAATTTAACCGATCAAATTTCACTGGAAATGAACTATTAGAAGACAAAGTTGCGAGATACTCCGTAAATCCACGTTATCATTGGTTGATAGACACTTGACGAGTTCTAAGGTGTATCAGTAGCTTCCATCCTGATAATACAACGCCATATAGTGTATTTACCTGCACAGGAACTGTATTTACCTTCGCAAACCGGCATTAACCAATTAGGACTGCTGTTTGAAGATATGCAAATAAAACCGCTAATTAGCCGCGTTAAGTTGCAATCATCGAACAATTGGCGATATACCCATTTTCACTCCTGTTTCTTCACGAGTCCCGCCTTCAATCGTGTTATCTGTTAATCAAATTGGTTAAAAGTCGATAAGCACATAATATAAAGTCTTAAACACTTTATGAAAAAACGCGTGCACATCACATAAGTTCAGTGTACACTTTGTCTGTGTTTAAGAGAAAGCTTTCAGCCTAGAGAACACTAGCCGGTCCTTATAGCCCTAGCGGCTTGCACCGGTACCTTGTAACACAGGTAATAAAGGGCTGTTAGCGATTATCCTAGCGATAAACACGTGATAATGGGAGTACGAACCGGCTTGTTGACGGACGAAGGTTTCCCGTGCTAAAACACGAACTACAAGTCACAGCACTATCCATTACCCGTATCTCAGGAACTTAAACAATAGAAACAATCGCGATTCAAAAATAAAGCAAAATCAGACCGCACATTGTCGTAAATCGGTAATTTAGATGTTCCGATTCGCTGCGAGTATGGGATTTGCCGAAAACCTATCCCGCAATTCTACAAAACGCCAAAAATGCTGCGTCACCATCTTTACAAATAACCTTTCATTTTGAACGTTATGCGTGAAAACAAAGTTTGAATCGTTTGTCTCCTAAAGTATAATACTAATTCAAACGAATTGAAATACTACCGTTTACGAAAAGTCCCCTGTTCCATATAATTTCCTTTTTATTTCAAACTGGTGTACTTGTGTTATTGTCTCTAGTGCTAACCTCTCATGAACCGATTCTCAAGGGAGATTATCGTATATCCGGTCGGGCGATAACTCTCTCAAAGTTATTCACTGTTGTATTACGGGAAACCGAGGGTTACACCTCCGCTAATTGTTTTAGCGATCGGATAATATCTTTCGTCACCATAGGAGAGAATTAATGTTTTACATGCCCGAACTCTTTGTGATTTATTTAGATTGTCTTCGAATTTTGATCTGTACTTTTATGTTCTTGTCGTGTGTAAAGAGACAGTAAAGGAAACAGTTTTACTTAGATTAAATGCGCAGAATTACAGGACTGTTTAGTAAAAGCTGTGAAACAGGCATTCTTGAATTCCATCTTTCACTCTACACGTGTGCTTTCCAACGGGTAAAGTAATACTGAGTCGATTACATTTGCACCATTAACAGTTCGTTAGTTTAATGGAATTGTCATCGGCCGAATGACACAGATCAGATAGCATTACACATAAAATGAAATTCACGTATGGACACTACATTTATCATGACATTGATGACGCTTTCCCACTAAGTGAATGCTTATCATGTAACTCATTAAGATATTTAATCGTATTACCATGCTAAATATCGTATTGTGTGTGTTTTAATTATGCGCGAACTTCTGAGTTAGCGAAGTGCGTTATGTGTCTTACACGATAATATGCGCGAATTACCAAGTGGACGAAGCGCGTTGAAATACTTTGACAAGATTATCAATTCTGTGATCTACTTCATAGCATGATCCGAGTTTCCTTATTGAGAATTTTGGTATCGTTTATTCGGTAGCTGCAAGACTCCGAATCCAATTGCCGTAGATAGATTCTAATTATATATAGATGATGTCTCATATTTCCATTGGCTTGACAAAATAACCATTTTCTCTATTTCAGCGGTTTGCATCACATCGGGATTCCTTTTCTCGTGTACCATTTGGCTTTCTTTTCAAAGAACCATTTCCTTGGTGACCGACTGTTAGAATTCATACCACGTGACCAAACTGAGCCAACCTCTTCCTGCTACCGACGTCTATCAATAACCACGCCGCACCTGTCCCTCTGTTGTCATGGTGATTAGGAGAATCTGAAACGAGTTTAAAAAACAATGTGATTATTTTTTTCGCATAGCATCACTGTCACAATGAAATATCGTCTCAACTTTATTTGAAGATAACATTTTATTTTTAAAAGAATAGACAGAAGAGCGATATTGAATCTGTAGCAGGCGTTTCTCGTCCAAATCGCTTTAACCCTTAGAATACCGGGTAATTTTCTAAAAATAGATTTTTGTGTCGTCTGCTTTCCGAAACCTTAAATATCTGCTTAATTTTGTTGAGGAAAGATACTCAGATTAGCAAACAGGTTAGACCACAGGTCAGTCGTCAATTAACTGGACGGATGGTCTGGATCTAACATGTTTGCATAAGCATGAAGTCTCTTCCAGCATTATACGGATTAGGACCATTACACGCCACTGTGTTGTGATCGATTTCCCCTGAAAAGAAATCTTGAATTGTTCACATTGAAGGCAAAAAGATACAATAGTAAGACAACATTAACAATTAATTTCATGCATGTTAAGGCTTCTTGTTCAAAACCTTTGTGGCAAGAGAAGAATTTGCTCATAAGGCATTATTCGTCTTTCTTTCATAATGTGTCTGAAACATAATACAGCAGACCGTTAACACAAGATAGTACAGTCTAACTTGTGTTAAGCAGCCACCCATTTAAGCAGCCAACCTGCCTTAAACAGCCACTACAGAAAGTCCCATTGTTAGATTTATAGTGTACATCAATTTGTGTTAAGCAGCCAACCTGTCTTAAACAGCCAATTTACTCTGTCCCATAGACTGGCCTCTTAACACAAGTTTGACTGTATATAGTTATTTGTATTCAAACTTGAAAATCGAACTTAAAAATTGAAATCTGAGTTGCCTTTACTCTGATACCTTATTCAAAACATTAAGACAAAGAGATACACTTTAATCACGAGCGAATCGGTTTATATCTGATGGTAAGGTCCTAAAGCTATATTGAAACCATCGTCCTTTTCGTAATACTTATTTCTTTTTATCAAAGTACAGTCTACTCGCGTTATATCGAAGTCGGAAGGAACAAGGCAAAATATCGAGATAACGAGAGCTCGAGATATCCGATAAGTCGTCAGCAGAAAAAAAGCTTGTTTTAACATCGAATTGCTATGTGGATTCGCGTTGCATAACACTCACAACAGCATATCAATTACTTTTGGGATGAAATGTGCGTTTCTTTGGATTCTTTGATGTAGAGAACTGAAGTGCATGTAAATTATTTCAGTTTGAAACGCATATATAGATAAGCCAAAGACGTTACGATTCCAGGCTAATCACTTGTCGGCGCAAAATTAAATTTCGTATGGGAATTACATGTATCTAAAATGTTTATCAGGAAATTACCGTATCCCTTCAATCAATATGTGTCAGAAGTCGTGGTTTGTTGCGATTCCCTGCTCTCATTGCAGAAGGAAAGTCCGTCCACAAACTTGACCGTTTAAGACAGACAGAACCACCGGCATTTCTAAGCCAGGCTAGAACTTCCGCACGTGGAAAACATACTTAAAGCAAGAAGTCAATTTGTGTTTTAATCGCCAAGTGCAAAACGACTTCTAAGGTCCAAGTGTATTAACGAAAATCAACATTCTGAAACTGGAATTCGAACCCATGCAGAGAGTGCGATGTGATCTAGTACTTAACCCATGACCAAACAATAACGTCACTTGACAATTTGTTGCAGACAACTCTAGAACACATTGTGGGAAAAGGAGGAATTGTTCTTAAAGAGCAATTTCTCCTTTTCCCGCGAGGTTTTCTGTCCTATCAGAAGATCATATTTCAATTGCATCACATTTTGAAATGTCGTCTGCAAATGCTTTCAATTTGGGACAGTCGAAAACTTGGTGTTTGGTAAAGGGTTATTCCACTAGGTCACAGAAGCCGAGGGGGCCTCGGTCTCCATAGCAATCGTGTTATTCTCGGCATTAATGTAACAGGATGTTCGCACTGTCTTTTATCGCTAACTGGTGTCAATTAGAGGTTACCCTGGGTAACTGAGCAAACTGAGAAAATATCGAACCCAGTGTTAACGCTTTGAGAAGCAAAGTTTGACTCCTATGTAGTTCATCCACATTGATATGGAAGTAATTATTTAAAATGTATGTACTTGTACTTTGATTATTGACCAGTATATATTCTATGTTTATTTGTTTTATATTGTAAAAATTACTATACACATGTGTGGTGGTCAAATAAATATATCTATCTATCTACGTATATGCTTGCTTAGGATTTTTTGTCAAATCATTGCTTAAAGAGGCGAACCTGCTCATAAGATCAAATAATTCTTTCTTTTTTCCAAAAATTTCTTTGATCTGCATAGAAAAATATTTTTTCGTTTTCTAAAAAGATTTCAATTCCATCTGGACAGCTTTCAGTTAGGGGTAGTTTAAGTTTGAAACAGAGTACATGCAAAGGGTCGCTTTCTGGCATCTCAACTTTCCCGATGGTAAAAGATCGGTTACCATGATAACCATGACATTTTAGACTAAATTCTTCGATGATTAGTTTCCGTCGTATTTTGTCTTGTCGTTCTCATGTGTCGTTTCAAAACAAGCTATATCCAGTGACATAAACGCTGCTCATGAAAGTCGGATACAGAGATGCGATGATATTTTGATTCCATTCTCTTGTATTTTTCATATAGATACTATGTCCCAAGAAGTCATTAGAACATCTTCAAAAACACGGTTATAATCAGTATTCACAAACAGGCTTGGGAGATGTGTATTTCAACAATGCAGGAATATTAATGTCATGTACTGTTATATCTAGATGAAAGGGTACTGTTGGACTAAATGACTTAAGGAAAAGCAGCTGCGTAAGTAAATACCGATAAACATAGATAGTATCTTTAACAAAAAAACAATGTTGTAATGTGACATGTCATTTGAGGCGTCTCGGAGAGACCACTCCAATGACATGTAACATTGCAATATTGCTTTACTCAATAATGAAAATAGAAGATATGTTGTTTCGAACTTACAAATATTCTTAGCATAAGATGATTTGTAAACAGGTAAACGTACCATGGAGTAGAAAATGTGAAAGATGAACCTTTGCTGGAATAACAGGTACCTGGTTTCAAACACAAAGGTACTTCTTTGCGTTTATGCCTTTTCTATAGAGTATATTTAAAATTAAGGATTTATGCATTTGATATGAAATCGTAAATGTATGATTCACCACTGAAAATGGTCAGTGATATCATTAGTATTATGGAACATCTAACAACTATCCTTATGACCTGAAGTTTCCAAGTCACTGAAATTCAACATTATGTTTCCTGTCTCGGACCCCTTCCAGCATTAATAAGCTACTGTTGGCTCTCAACCCTATTAAACGGAAGAGAGATTCAAACCCTCGATCTGGTACAGTCTCATCGCTCAGTTGGAGCTATTTTTAAAATGTTATATCTTGATTGGCCAATTCCACGGTAATTCGAATATGCATCAGTTTGAAAATAGAATACATAACTCTTTCAAATTCCATTTTAATAGTGATTAAATCAATTCCCTGTAAACACATGGAAAGTCAACAACACATAAATTGAGTTCGCCAAGCACACTTCATTTTCAAAGAAGCATACACGATTATATTATATCATATAACCAACTTTAAGAAATCAGATATATCATTTGTTAACACAATTGCATTTTCTACAACAATGAGGATGGTACAATATGTATTACAAACAATGAGTGTTACTTTGTCCATAACGGAACCCTTCTCCATTAACGAAATCTATTTTGTTTCAAGGTACCGATAGGATGCGTGTGAATGTACGACAAGGATTGAACTGTTCATTTAAAGACACGTGGAATCGACCAATATTGTTTTATCGCGATGGTTTTTATTAAATATCAGAGTTAACTGTTATTGTTCATTTTTTTTAAATTTTCATCTGCTGTTTCTGTCAATTCGGAAATATCACAAACTCTATTGCAAGAGAAAACAGTACAATACTCATCAATAACTTGCAGTTCTTGGATATTCGAGAATAATTAGTTTCTTTTAACGAACTAGGTCTCATGCATATTTCAATTTCACTGATTGGACTTTGATTAAATAACTGTTTAAAGACAGTTCCAGGGATAATCAAAAAGGTTTCTGACGGTCTGTGTAATGAATAGAAAAGAAAAGAACAGAAACAGAACATAGTTTATCAAACCAGTACATAGTACATAGGCACATTTTATATAGTTGGTACAAAGTATCATCAACACTTTAACAGCTATAGTGAATTGTTCTTATTTACATTATTGACTTAACATCGCATCCACATTATTCTAATCATGTTGCTATGCAAGCTTATTACTGATGGATGAAGACCCCATACCCAACAGCCAATACGGACTTGTGTAGCCGGGTAGAACCATCGGCATTCCGTAATTCAACTGGAAACCTACCATCCGTGAAAATCCAAATACTCGCCTCGGAATTTGAGCCCAAGAAAACAGGGGCCATGTGATTTCATGTGTCAAATATACTAGTAGTCACACTTAGATCGTAGGTCTAGTAGCCTACGGCTCGGTTGACAGAAGATACGAGCAACGAGCTTTAACTTACTTGCACTGTTTTATGAATTGTGATGGTGATATATTGTACAGCTCTAGGTTTATTCTTGTCGTTTCTGCGATTCCCAATTTTCCACCTTTCTTACTTAAACTTTATTTCTTTTACATCGATTGTGAAACAAGTTCTTATAGGTTAGATAAATCACTATCGATTCTGTTTCCTGGATGCATAACCAGTATTCGTGCCGAATGTGGCTTGCAAGGCAAAGCTTCTTACAGGATTCGAACCCTCGACCCTTGTGTCCACAAGCCGACGATCTAAACCTGGACCAATGTCCCTCTTTCATTAACCATTCTTTCAATATGTGCGGAATTGAGCATAAATTGTAGTAACAAATCTGAAATGTTACCAAAACCCCACAAATCCAACAAAGTTATTGTCAAAGAATATTTGGAATGAATAGATCCTATTGCAAGGTCACCTTGACCGCCTATTCAGGCGGTGTGATCACGGTGTGATATTTTCGATATAAAACAAATTTCAAATGGCGGCGCCGATAAATGAGCAGATTTTCATGTATTTCTTCAGCAGATTACCTTTGTTTTCCACTATTTTACATACGCCATGTTCCGACGACCAACCTTACGCAACAACCCGCTTCAAGACCCTGCAGATAATTTCGGTTCGAGGGATGTTTATGCTGGTCAAAGAATATCCCTTGACGTTTTGTGAAATGTTCTTATCCATCTAACGAAAAGTAGAGGTAACCACTGTACAATTGTATCTAAACATGGATTATATTGATTTACCTCAAGAGGGGAGCCGTGCAAGACAAATCGCTTGTGCTTCAGACAATCTAGAAATTTAACAGGTCATAAAACTATCGTTAGATGCGGTAAATCAACCCTGTTTAAATCTAACCTCGAGGTCGACACTCGATCTGAAAGGGTACCTGAGTAAAGTAAGACTCTTTTCGAATAACATCTGCCATATTTAGTGTTAAGTTTAACCCAAAGAAAGCTGGGTAATTTTCTAAACAATATATTTTTGTGTCGATTGCTTTCTTAGTTTTTGATTAATTTTAATGATGAAAGATACTTAGAGTAGCAAATAGGTTAGATCACAGGCCAGCTGCCAATTCACTTGGCGGCTGGCCTGGATCTGACCTGTTTGTATAAGCATGCAGTCAGTTCCAGCACAATAAGGGTTAATCTTACTTATTTCAAATTGAGTTTTACGAAAGTTTAAACCTTCCGATGACTGCTTCCTGGATACTAAACCAGTACTCCCACCAATTTGTGGACTAGTCTTAGACCGAATGATCCAGACGTAGATATCTCATTCAACAGTTACAGCTTGGAACATCCGAGTAAGTCTAGGCAAGGCAATTGCCACATCACAGTTGACGGGGATAGATTCCGGGACCCTCGAAACATTGGTATACAGTCAAACTTATGTTAAGAGGCCAGCCTATGGGATAGAGTAAATTGGCTGTTTAAGACAGGTTGGCAGCTTAACACAAATTGACGAGCACTATAAATCTAACAATGGGACTTTCTGTAGTGGTTGTTTAAGGCAGGTTGGCTGCTTAAAAGGATGGTTTCTTAACATAAGTTAGACTGTTCTACCTTGGTAGTGCCTTGATCCTGATGACCGTTGCTAGAAATTTTGCTTGTAGTGGCCAATTTTAACACATCTTATTAAATTCACAAGCGCTTGTAATTACGCGTATCTAACATAGTTTGAGGATAAAGGGAGGTAAAAACATGTTGATCAATGATAGAGTGTACGGTCTGATCAAGAGCGAAACGTTTTGGCGTTACCAGTATCAATAGTCTTTCTCGCAGCTCGACATAAGTGTTTAAAAATCGACCTGTCGAATTATTCATGAGTGTTCTCACTGATGGCGGAATTTCATCAAACAATTCCACCGCACCATCAATGGGGTACGAGTGTAGAGGCTTTTGGAAGTCTACCATGGGGAAATCGAGCTTAACAACTGCGAAAAGTGCAGTCTACGACCAGAACGTCCACAAGGTAAAACCATTACCTTTAATCGGGGTAATCCACCGGTCATTTAACCCATATAGTGCTTGAACCGACTTCATGCCTATACAAACAGGTTAGATCGAGGCCAGCCGCCAAGTAAATTGGCGGCTGGCCTTTGATCTAACCTATTCGCTACTTTTGGCATGTTTCCTCATCAAAATTGAGCAGACATTTAAGGTTTTGGAAAGCAGACTGCAGAAAACCATTTTTTTTTAGAAAATTATCCAGTGTTCTAAAGGTTTAACCCCTTTATGAACGAATTTGAAACACATTAAGAGGGGGTAAAATACCAATGCAACCAGAAATGGCTTCATACGAGTGATTACTCCCTTTGTTACAATGTTTTCTTACTTATTTTAGAAATGATATACCAATTTTTTATATTGAAGGAATATCGGTTGCTCATTATTGACTTTGTTAATGCTTCTGGTTCTGATGGAAAGAAATGTCCTAGTATTAATCACACATGTACATAGTGGTCGAAGTTTTACAGTTTACAGTTTTATAGTTTATTATTAGTCTCAGCACAAACACACATGTGATTAGAGGAGTAACAATTATAAAACAATACATATTTACATATATATCTTAGAGATTTGCATATTGTTAGTCTCTAGACACCTAGGTCGCGATAAGGTGATTTTCTTCGAAATTGTATCTCTTTAGTAATTTTGAAATTCTTTTTTTTGTGGGATTCATGTTTCTAATAGCCTTTCCCATTCAAGAGAGTATGATGACCGAATCTTGAATTTCCTCTGAAAAATATATTTGGTTTGCAAGGAATTAATTTTCTTGAAAGTCATCATATTTCATCATTTTAATTAATCAGCTTACAGCCTTGGCGAAGCAACACAATGCACTTTTAACATAGTATCATGTACAGCAATTGATTATATATGTAGTGTCGGCATCTAACTGATCCAGGAATGTTTGAAATAATTCAGGCAAATCAGATTTGTTGTCTTGTCATGAGGACCACAGGCTGAGGACCACAATGGAATTAAAGGCTTAATTGCTCTTTTTGTGTTGACCCTGGTGTTGGTGAGCATTCCATGGTTTTCGTGATGTAGTATTCGATAATACTTATTATTTTATTCTATGTTATATGCAAACTATATATATATATATATATATATATATATATATATATATATATATATATATATATATATATATATATGCTTCCTATGCCGAAATAAATCCATCTATCTATCTATGACGAAACTACGCTTTGTAAGAACAATGAAAAGGTATATTGTAATTTGACATTATATACCATATAAAACTCTTTATCTTCAATAATGGGGCTGTATGTCTCTCCTTAAAAACCAAATAAAAGGAGACTATTATTCAATCGATGCTTAATTAACGATATTCGAGACTCAACTTTCGACAAGATCATAAATCTAAGCTTGTTTTGTGTTTTCAGTTCTTGTATGTTTAATACGTTTCGTTCCTTAAGGCCAGCAAAAGAGTAGGATGGGGCTTTGTTAATTTTATGACCTAGTAGTCATACTGAAGTCGTTATATTCGCCATTATTTTCGGTGTAGCCACTTAAGATAAACCACCCACTAATAAGCATAAGTGTTTCTATATACAAACACACACACACTGGGTTATGAAGGCCCTCGTCATTACACGACCTATCCGTTGTCTTGATAAAAAAAAAAATAACGCGTCAGGGCCATTAACCAGAAAGTATTTGTTTGTTTGGTTGTGTTTTTATTGTTGTTGTCTTTTTCATATTTCAAGACAAAGCCAAAACCTATATTGTTGGTACACATAAGAATCGTCTCATTGAGTCCCCACAATATAGGGTTTCGAGTAGTAATAAAGAAGTAAGCTATGGGAAAACACCCCTTCTATGACTTTCTTAGGCTACAGTCAGTGATGCACGCCCCATTTGGTGCATATCATCGAGGTGGGATCATCCCAAATGTCGGGCATTGGGAGTACATATTGCTCTGTAGATTGGTTTATTGTTTAATGCTTAGTGTTTCACATTGCTTCGACAACGAGTTTTTAGTTATACGAAATTGTCCGGCTTTAATTCGATTGATGAAAACCGAACGTTTAATTATCCAAAAGTACTGGTCAAGTCGGGAAGAACCAATGTCATTCCTAGGATAACATTGCATTAAGATTTAAGTCGTAATTGGACCGATTGTGTGATAGAAGAAGACAGTTTTGTTTCAACTGAAGCACAAAACAGTTCAAGTTTATAAAGAATATAGCAAATAATTTTATCTTCGCATACACTTGTATGATAGTGATCCAAGTAAGACAATGTCATGCTTTTAAAAATACTCAAAAGTAAGTCTGGTATTTTATACATTCAAGATGTTTGTACTTGCTTTGAAGGATTAACTTATCCCACAGACTATTGATAGGCAATACACAGGGATTTCTATGGTGTAGGTTCTGCTTATAACAGGGTGCTACAATATATGGAACATCTCAATATTCGCTGTTCTAATACATCATACAAGTGTTTGTACATGTAAACGCTTAACACCAAATGCACAATATGACCTATATGTACACAATGAGCAATTGAGCACATCCGTGGCAACGCTGTCGTTGATAACACATAGTAAAGCACTAAGTTTTCACATACAATGATATATAAGGTGTACAATGTTACAATGTTCTGTTTCTCCTATCGACCTATGACCTCCGTACTTGAATAAATATGCCTATGTTTGCAATGAATATAGTATAAAATGCAACTAACCTTTAATAGATACGTTTAAAACGTTTGTAATCCATTTGTATAAAGCAATCAATGGTCTATAAACACATCGTAACACCGTGATGAAACCCTTCTGAAATATTCCCTCATTTAAGATCATGTTACATGTCCAAATTAAAATGGGACAACAGACAGCAAACTATGAAGTACGGGCGGTGCGATGGTCTTTGTCTCGTTAAAGGCGGCAAATTTTAAGACAAAATGAGAAATTACTCATTTATGAACATTTTCTTGACACAACGCTTTGCTAAAGGAGCCTACTAACGATACTCAAAATAGGCTTATATACGTCGAAAAGGGCTGTACGAACTCCAAACAAGGTATGTATTGTAAGCAAACATATGTTGCATGGTGTCAAACAATGCGTTTCTGGGCCGCTTACTTATGGATAAAAAAAACCTGTAACAGCTAAGGCTCAGACGCTTTATTGACAAATTCAATATCGCTTACATCATTTGGAGAAACTGTGTAACGACAAATGACAACAGATGGGTGTTGGTATTCAAGCCATGAATACCTATTATCAAACTTAGTCGGGCATTGTATGTACAGTGAACCCTCGTTTATCCGGACACCGATTATCCGGATGTCTCGCAATCCGAACAAAATTGTAAGGGAACGGAATTATTGGACCAGTTTATTGCAGACTACTTTTGAAAACATTGTGGGTAAAGGAGAAATTGCTCGTGACGAGCAATTTCTCCTTTTCCCACAATGTTTTCTGCCATATCAGAAGATTATCTTTGAATTTCATCACGTTTTGATATGTCTTATGCAAACTCTTTTAATTTGGGACGGTCGACAATTTGGCGTTTGCTAAAGGGTTATAACTATACACCGCTCATACAGACCGTTTATGTCTTAATGTGAATAAAAACATACTCTGCTTCATTAGTCCGGATTATTCGGTAAACCGGACATTTTGTTGGGAACGGACGTGTTCGGATAAACGAGGGTTCACTGTACTTTGTGTATATATGATTGAATTGTAATGATTTTCAAAGGTACGTATTTCAAAGCTTTAAGGACACATGCTAGAAAGCTTCAAACCCTGGAATTTTGTCAAATTAATATCATTTGCAAAATTGGTTTCCTGTGGTACGCTTAAGATGAAAGAAGTTCACTGAACCTTTTTAACAATGCATGAGATTAATATCGTTCAGATGGAAGAACAGCTCAAACGAAATTCTTTGGAGAAACTAAAACCCGCGCTGATAAGAGTAATTATTTTGTACATATCGCAAAAAAAAGATATATCAATGCGCTGTATGGAATAAATGTTTGGTCTTAAATGCTAAGTAATAGATACCATGATGAAAACAACGCCTGCTTCATGGTCCAGGCCTTGTTTATGACCATCACATTGCTTGAACCGACTTCATTCTTATGCAAACAGGCTGGATCCAGACCAGCCGCCAATTAAATTGACGGCTGAAGTAGCTCTAACCTGTTTGCTACTCTGAATAGCTTTACTCAGCATAATTAAGCAGATATTTAAGGTTTTGGAAAGCAGACGACACAAGGACCTTTTTTTAAGAAAATAATCCATCATTCTAAGGGTTAACCGAAGCTTGTTGTACAGGTATATAGTACAGTGTATAACGCAATGTAATTGACAAATCTTAAACAAAGCGCCATCTCTGAGAGACGAATATATCAGAACTCATATCTAAATTCAAGTAGAAATACTTCAGAAGTACGCTTGTACCTTTATATCGCCGTTTATAGACGTAAAATAGGCTTATCACGTGGGCATGAGCGTGATGCGAAATTGAATTACAATGGACTAACGTACGAAACACAATTCTTTAATGGTTAAAGACTAATAGGTCAGGTCAAATTCAATTGACTCCATATACGTCAAAATACTGAGTGTGTTGGAGGTAACTGTATCTAGTTTGTGTAACATTTGATGGCTATCGAGTTACAATGCTTTTAGTCAAATGTGTGTCGTAACCTTAATATACGGCCCTTCATTGAAATGAAGGATATACGGCCTTTTTGTTCAGCAACGACGATGTGATTTTTATTGGCCATTTCAAACGTCTATAACAATTTTAAACTCGTGGTTCTTGGAACCATTAACTGAGAAAGCACTTTCAACACACGCTTAGCTTTGTTTCTATTTTACAGCATAGATATAGATGAATGTTTTTTATTCTTAATTCGTTTATACATGTCTAAATATACGAATCATCTTACAGCAAGGACAGCTTTTTTCTCGTGTATTCTAAGAAAGTTTGCGTAAGCGATTAAATTCAGGTCAATTTCATACGTTCATAGTATATTTATTTCAATTGAATATGGGTTCACATTACATAAGCACGAAGGAATACGGTGATTGAAAGAACAGCTACAAAAATAGCTGCTTTTAAGTTCTTTGATTTTTCACGCAATCTTGTGGGTGACCTTGGTAAAACCAATCCTATGTAACCAAAATATTCTCTGGCTTTTCCGCCGTTTCCCTAATTAATTAGGTTGTAGCCATTTAAGGCATGCAAGGCTGTTGTGAAGTTTCTTTAGTAAGTACATGTACATGTATGACCCTGACAAGGGATACGTTTGTTTAAAGTGCTTAAGACTTTCCTCGTTAGATGTGGTCTCGGACCGTTCTATGCCGTGACAACATTTTGCCATTTGGTAATACAGGAGTTAAGACTACTTGTTTTTTCTAATTGCTATCATGGTATCCGTTGCTTCCCATCCACATAAATGTAAGGACAATGTATGTGTGGATGTAATGTAACAGACGCCTTGGTATGAATTGCATTATTATTGATTAACAAAGCCAAGAACGCAAAGCATTGACAAGTGCCAAAAAGCCAAGAGAGAAAAGCATTAACAAGTGCGGAAAAGCCAAGAGAACAAAGCATTAACAAGTGCAGAAAAGTCAAGAGAGCAAAGCATTGTTAAATCCAGACAATCCAAGAGAGAAAAGGAATGTTAAGTGCAGAAAAGTCAAGAGATTAAAGCATCGACAAGTGCGGAAAAGCCAAGAGAGCTAAATCATTGTTTGTCAAGTACAGATAAGTCAAGAGAGCAAATCATTGTTAAGTGCAGACAAGCCAAGAGAGCAAAGCATCGACAAGTGCGGATAATCCAAGAGAGCAAAGCATTGTCAAATGTAGAAAGCCAAGAGAGCAAAGCATTGTCAAGTACAGAAAAGCGAAGACAGCAAAGCATCGACAAGTGCAGAAAAGCCAAGAGAGCAAAGCATCGATAAGTGAAGAAAAGCCAAGAGAGCAGAGCATCGGCAAGTGAAGAAAAGCCAAGAGAGCAGAGCATCGGCAAGTGCAGAAAAAACAAGAGAGCAGAGCATCGACAAGTGAAGAAAAGCCAAGAGAGCAGAGCATCGGCAAGTGAAGAAAAGCCAAGAGGGCAAAGCATCGACAAGTGCAGAAAAAACAAGAAAGCGATGCATCGACAAGTGCGGAAAAGCCAAGAGAGCAAATCATTGTCAAGTGCAGAAAAGCCAAGAGAGCAAAGCATTGTCAAGTGCAGAAAAGCCAAGAGAGCAAAGCATTTTCAAGTATGCATGTGTTGAGTTCTGCGTTGGTCTCTACACATCCAAATGCAGATGCCAAAGGGTAAAGGACTAGACAGTTCCTTGACATGATTTTAATGCTAGTATGTTTTGAGTGAACGTAACTCCCGACTCAATAATAACTCACATTGGCGAATCTTCTTCATGTTAATATACAGCACCAATTTTTGAGTTGCATTGTACATGTCCTCTTGATGACCTACCAGTACTAGGCCAGGAAATGTGTCTTGCCCAAGGAAAGTACACGATATACACAGTGATCTGCTGCAGAAGAATGAAGAAACTAAATGCAAGAAACAGTTGATCCAATCTTTGTAAAATAATCAGCCTCCATAGATTTTGCTATTCTCTTGACATTATAATTCTGGAATGGTAAATTAGTTATGAGGTGCTTTTTTCGTCTACAGAAAAGTAAGCATTGCAACAGTTTGACCGTTCCTTTCGATTTGTTATTGAACAATGAACAGGGATAGGAGCACAATGATATTCGAATGTCTGGTTCAAGTTTCTTTTTCCTTTGGTTAAGCTGCAAGGCTTCTTTAATTTCCCATAATTATGTCCAAACATAAAATCAGGTAAAACATAAGAACAATTTTAGATATATATGATTAATCTTATTTTCTACTATATTGATTAATACCTCTTTTACGCCGGCATAATATGTCCAACCTACATACATATGTGCATTTGTGCATAGCATTTAATATTCCGATAGGACTTTGTAAAGTATAACTCACAGAAACGCTCTTATGCTTCCAAACGGTTTGCATGCAGATGGGCACTAAAAGAGCAGCGTCTCATCTGAATAAAACCATTTGGCCTATTTTCATAAAGGATGAGCGTGAAATTTATTGTCTGCATACCCTTACAGAACAATACATGTACATTTTTCAAGAAAATGAGATTCAAAGGTATTCCGTGCTAGAAAGCGAAAGGGGTGAAGAGAGAGAAAAAGCATACAAGCATACTAGAAACCTGAGAAAACTAGTCCCTTACGAAACAAAATTAAGTGGCCTGATTCCAGTTTCCTGTCGGTTAACACTGTGTAATTCCGAACAGGCTTATCCGTAGAAAAAAACAGTCATGTCTATCATGTAATGTTTAAGAAAAGATCCAAACGCAACCCATGTGATACGAAAACGAGCTTGAGTAAACACAACAGGCTGATCTTTATACTTAACCCTTACTGTGCTGGACCGAATTCATGCTTATGCAAACAGGTAAGATCCAGGCCAGCCGCAAAATAAATTGGCGGCTGACCTGTGATCCAACCTGTTTACTACTCTGGGTATCTTTCTTCATCAAAATGAAGCAAATGTTTAAGTTTTTTTGAAAAGCAAACGACACAAAAGAGTATTTTAAGAAAATTACTCAGCATTCTAAGAGTTAACACTGTTCAGCTAAATAGCATCCAATTAATTATTTTGATATCTACAAATACTACTGAGTGCGGAATGACCAATGATAAATCTGCCCAAGAGGAATATCGAAGGCACACAAAGCAGGAGTGCAAAAAGGGAAACCAAACTTGTTCCGTCTGTCTTTACAAGACAATCAAACTAATAAACTCCGGGAGAGACGTATGGCAAGTGTGATCAAATCTCGAATGTGGTTAGGACAATAAGGTTACCGATTGTCATTGTTCCATCCTTAACACAATCTTACATCAATCTAAATTGGTGTTTCACTTGATTTTGTTGTTATCTCCTACTGTTGTGTTTGTTCGTTTAATGCCAAAACTGTATATGTAAAGAAACATAAGTAAATTGTGATTGTATTCAGATATCCATCATTTATAAGATAAACATAAAAAAATCAATATTTGGATAAGAATAATCTTGTTTGAGCATACTTCGAGTATTTGTATCTAAGTATTAATATGGCGTACTGTAGCAAGAGCTAGCTAACACTTATCCATAATCGTTAGTTATAAATTTGACAAAAATCAACCTTCTTCATCCATTCATGCAATTTACATTAAGTATTAAATTTCTAACATTTACTAAAGATCGCTTTAGAACCACTGATGATAGCTGACCATTACAGGTCAAATTTTTATCATCACTGGAATGAGGGCTGGTGTTTCACTCCGGACGTTCACAACTGTCCGGGTTAATGGCCGAAATGTTCCGATTTGACACAGTTTTGTCTGCGAACAAAGCATCCATTTTGATGTGCCCAATGCTATAAATTGGATTGCCAAATTGAATGGGTATTTTGGCCTCATTGCTATAATAGAAGGGGCTTCATGACTGTCAAACCGCTTTGGTATATAATCAATGTGTACATACATAGCGTGCTGTACAAATAATATAAATTAGACATCTGAATTGATAGGCACTCTTCCGTACTTTTTATATAGGGTTTTCCTTCCTTCTTCAATTCAAATATGTTCATATCAAGGAATCAGTGCGGTACTCTATTAACCCCGTTACTACATAGTCTTGCATTTAGCCCTTATAGTGCTGGAATCGACGTGGTGCTAATGCAAACGGGTTAGATCACAGGCCATCCGCCAAGTAAATTGGCGTCTGGCCTGTGATCTAACCTGTTTGCTTCTCTGAGTATATTTCCTCATCAAAATTAAACAGATAATTAAGCTCTTGAACAGCAGATGACAAAGAAATCTAATTTTAGAAAATTACCAAGCATTCTAAGGGTTAATCGGTATCTGCAGGTTAAGGATGAACATTATTCTGGGTAGAAATAAGCTTATCCCTGGTCGGCGTCTAGTCTTTCACCAACAAGTTGAAAGCAATAACCGACCACAAAAACAGCGATTTATTCATGAATACATGTACATGGGTTTCACATTGAATCAACATTATTTCAGTAATGTTGTGGTATCGTACCCTTGATGATGAAGAAGGACCACCATACTTTATTGCCCGTAAGGGCTGGTTAAGCCTGGTAGAAGCATCGGTATTTTACGTTATGTGCTGTAACCACTAGGCCTCGATGGCCCCTAAAAAATAACAAAAAGAAGCAGAGTGTTCTTATGATAATTGTCATAAACCATTGTTACAAAAACACCAGTTCATACACATCACTTTGTCCTTTTTCACAGTGATTTATAAAGTCATCTGTAGTATATGATGTAAAAATGTTGTGTTATAAGCCAGGGACAATTTGCTCGCAATATTGTAACCTTACTCTTATATCCGAGATGTATCTCTCAGCTCACGGAAATACCCGAGTAATTCCGATTGATCCTATATAAGTATCCTATTTTTCACAGACAATGATAAAGGATTGATATATAGTTTCATAACTATAAAAGTGCACACGTGGTACCGTTTCGAGGGTTCAATGCAATATTATAGCAAGTAATTCACTTTAGTGAAGGGCTTGCTATAATCTTGCATTGAACCCACAATCTGGTGACAATAAATGGGTTGATTGTTATCGGTTGTCAATGGGTGTTGGCGTGAATCTAAAACATGGGCAATAATTGATCGCTACCAAAGTGTATCGTAATTTGTCTATTTGTCTATAGCGGAAACTGGCACGTGTCCATACAATTTTGTTCACCATCAAGCGAGTGTACAAATGTGTTGCTGAATGGGGTGAAATCGGGTGTATTGTAACTGGGTCAGTGTTTATCATTACTTAAACCCACGGTGGTTATCAAACGGGATGCTGGGCTGTGTCCAGGGTTTCCTTTCCACTATATAACAGATATCTGCAATTTTCTTTAGAATCATGCAGCTTTCCCCTAAAAATGGTTAAGCCTCAGGGGTTTTTCGTCCCCTTTGGCAAAGCCCGCGGAAATTCCCCTCTCCCCTTATTGCCCAATTTTACTATATAAGAAGGGCATCAAAGTTTTCCCCTCATAGCGAAAAAAAGGCTTGGTGTCTGTATTTTAATGGTTCAACACCCAAGACATTTTGCAAGACAAAATGAAATGCCGTTGGAAAAATACAGTTCTTGTTTTGCAGTGTAATTCTTAATGAAAAAGAACTTACAAATACGTGATTCAAACTGAGTCAATAAATATATCTACATGTATGTATGCAACACCTTTGGGATCCGAATACAAAATGAATCATTCCTTTTGTTATAAAAACATTGTTCTTTAGCAACTTTAAAATAAAGGAATTAAATAATGGTAAATATTTGTTTATAGACGCAGATTGTTAAAATCAACAATTCAACGCTTATTACCCACAGCGCACAATATGTGAATCCCTTTGAGGAACATCTAAAACCCCACCCCTGGGACACCATGGTTCGTGTCAAAGAAGAGCATTACTTGCATCAATCTAGGGCTAACTGCGCCTAAATAGGTACATAATGTTGAGCGCAAAGATAAACCTTAAAAAGAGTAAAATAAAAGCCCACAACTAACGAATCTATAATGTTTTGAAGTATCGCTATGGAATCAGAAGACGTATTGGTGAACATAAACCATATTCCCATGGGTACGAATTCCAAATGGAGACAAATAGCTCCACTAATGAGGAGCAACAAATGATTGATGACAAAATGCTTGGCGAAAAATGCTTTTTTTCTTGGTCTAGTTCCTTAATCCTCCTGCATGATGTTATAACTAATGGTCTTGGGTATCGTCAATCGTGACTTCTCGGGTATTTCCGTGATCTGACAAATACACATCGTATATAAGTGTAGGGTTACAAATTCCGGGTGCATCGTCCCAGCTTTAACACATTTCCTATGTTCGTCCACGTTCTCCAAAAGAGAAGGATTGTGCTACTTTACTTTGTTTCCTTATCGGTAGCATATATTTTATTTCTCCCCGTTACAAGGCAAATATATTTCGGCTGTTGTCTACACCTCTGTTTCATTTCATACCTACAATGTAAAGTCAAGCCAAACTTAGTCTTTCTAAAGCATTTGTTAAATTATGTATGTCTAGAAAATCAATGAATTTCTACTTAACTTTGAACCGTTTGGACATTTAGTAAGCTTACTCTAAACGCATTTATCATCGGTTGAAATGTTACAAATTTTATATCCCTTCAAAAACCCGATTTCATTACAATATTCAAAGAAGTCTGGTTCAAAGAGAGATAACTGTGATAGACAAAATATTGGAAAAGAGTTAGGAGTAGCCTACCTTTTAAACGGGTAACTTGTCAGCAAGCTTAATATGTTGATTTTCTTGAGCTTCAGCCATCTAAGAAATCGCGGACTAGCGATAGAATCAGAGAGGATCTGGTTTTCGAATGGGTTGCTACTTTTACATGCAGCTATGGCAATTCTAGTATAGTTCTTTAAGGTAGCATAAGTACCTTTTGGACGTGTTAACTCTAAGGAAGCCTGCAAAGGTGTCCGAATAAGCAAACCTCGTGATCGATTACTTGTGCAAAATGTTGCGAAATTTTCAGAACAGAACAGAACATGGTTTCTTGTAATCACAAGAATGACATTTAAAGGGCATTTGGTAAAGAACAGGGCTACATTATCTCAAATATCGAAGCTTAAGTAAATATAAACAACTTTCCGTAATTTACCATTTCGTTTAACATCGATTACTAAGGAAACTGAAAGCTTGTTCAAAGCAATTCTTGATGACTAATACACCGTAAAAGATCATATTTTATTTCTGTATATGATATGTCGTGTGATTTTATCTATAGAGATATTCGCTTATTCTTTGATTCCTCTAATTAACATCACGACTTTTATCTATAGAGACATTCGCTTATTCTTTAATACTTCCAATTAATATCGATTGAAAAGATGTTGAGAAAGTTAAATGAGTTTGCGTGTTGAGATGTGATAGAAGGCGCCTTAGGCAACTACTAATTCTATACAAACAAAACTCCACTATCAAATATCAGCCTTAAAACCCCATGATGTTATGCCAATCGTTCGATACTACATGTACTATCCAATTATCTTTTATCATATTTGATGTTTAACCCTTAGAATGCTGGGTAACATTCTAAAATAAGATTTTTGTGTCGTCTGTTTTCCAAAATATTAAATATCTGCTAAATTTTGATGAGGAAAGATACCCAGGGTAGCAAACAGGTAAGATCACAGGCACTAACCGGTTTGCATTAGCATGAAGTCGGTTCCAGCACTTTAAAGGTTAAGTCCATTTCGAAACATGTTTGAAACAGGAAACAATTCAGAAATAGTGAAAGAACACAGTTTTTGATTAAGCTTATTTAGTTCCCTATTGACAATGATTGTAGCAATATTTCCTCAGGTATGCAGATTTCTTTTCTGTTTGAACTTATAGTACATGGCTGTGGAAGGTATATATCTTTTATTTCATTCCCACATATTACAATATGTACATAAATGTGACTGAATATTAAAACAAAGACCTTAGCAATTGTCTGTGGCGAATTTAGGAAATTTCAGCAAACATTCCATTAAACTCCACGTAGTTTTGAAACAACTTCAACCAACATTCCCTTATATAAACTTTGGCTGAAAACGAAAACCATCGTTATGCTTCACATCCACTTATCAAAATTTATGGCCAAAACTTGATATGAATTGTTTCTACTTTCATTGAATAATAATCATTAAACAATTAAATTTACAAAAAATGAAATCAATTTATATCCAATCTTTCAACATACCAACGCATCCCAATTAAAAAACATCGTTAATGGTGTATATACGCACAGAAATAAAACACCTTTGGCACTTACTTCACAAATGGAAAAGCTCAATAGTTTCACCTTGATTTAATCCATTTAGTAAAAAATATTATTTCTAAATTTCCGAAGCTATATCGTTTTTTTTTAACTACATCAGCAAACACAAAAATGGCATGAAACACTTCTTTCTTAAAACCTTCGTTGATGACAAAGGAACTCCGCATGCTTAATAACCATGGCAACTGTTGTATCAACAGATGACAATTAAGGCGTAAAGAGTGGTCTATGAGAGTTTTCTGATTGCTTCTTCAGAAGTCTCTCGTTTCCAGTAATTATTTCTCAAACGTGCTGATTGCAGGTGCCTCGAAGGTGTTTTCGGGTTGGCCGTAAACTGTGATTCTTTATTTCCTCCTTAAAATTGTAAAACTGTTTTCGTACGTTTTCGCGAATTAAGATTCGCGTATGCAAATATGGTTAAAAACCTTATAAATTGTGAAGCTTTATTTCCTCCTTAAAATTGTAAAGTTGTATTTTGAACGTTTTTTGTGTTTAGTTTAAATGACTTACAACAAGTTCATACAACTTAGATTAATCATTCTGGATTCTGCTTCCTGGATTATGACCAGTACTCGCGCCGAGTATGAATCGATGAGAGGTGATAAGGTGGATCCCAGTTCTCACGGGATTCGAACCCACTACATTCGTGTCCAGAGCGACGATATACCATTAGACCAATGTTCTCTTTCGTGTTGAAAGCTTTGCATTTGCAAAGAATTGTTAAAACATTCGTAAGAAGTGCCAAAACCGGATCATATAGCGCTTGATATCATCGGAGATATAGATTAAATTATGAAGGGTTCAGCATTTTTATTTTTCATACATTACGACCAAATGCTACTTTTTTGCATCTCACAGCAGAAGACCATAAAAAGCATTTTGACACAAGGAGAATTTGCTTGTCACCAGCAGTTCCCCTTTTGCCACAATGCTTTCTCAATCTATCCAGATGTCACAGCAGCAGAGTTAAAGGTTTTCACATGTTTACAAAGCTTTTCTAAAGTCGTCTGCCTCAAGCGGGAAAAATGTCGACTGCAGGTGGTTACGATTGTGTTTCACAGGCATAGCTGTGGATTGTGTCCGTACAATGTGCTAAACTCCAGTGTTACATGAAGTATATACATGTATGTACAACACAAATTATACTAAATAAATAATATCTGCATCAAGTATAAACTTCCGGAACATTTAGATTGTTTCTAAGACTTGATATGGTCTAATTTAGATGTTATGTGATGTTTTCCTCGTTTACTTTTATAACATACTGTCGACGTCAACGGTGCAGTGGTAGAGTGACGGCTTATTCTAATGAGAGTCCAGGGTTCGACCCCGTTAATTACGAGGTGAAAATGGCCGGGACTAGCCCACTAAATCGGCGCGAGTACTGGTTAAGTATCCAAGAAACAGAGAGTTGAATTAACTTATTACCAAAAAATAATATTTGACCTGCTTGTTGCAGACGACTCTGGAAAACATTGATGGAAAAAGAAAAATTGCTCTTTACGAACAATTAATCCTTTTCCCACTATGTGTTACGTCCTATCAGAAGATTATTTTTCAATTTCATTACATTTTGAAATGTCGTCTGCAAACCTTCAACTTGGGACAGTTGAAAATTTGGCATTTGGTAAAGGGTTGATAAGCTTTAAGATTTCGTCACAATCGATGTAAAGTAAAAAAAGAATAAACTAACATTGTGTATACGGTTCATTGTGTACATGTACTATGAGAAATACCCAATGACTACAACTAAATGGGTTTTTAGTAGGGATGGGAACGAATATTCGAATATTCGAATATTCGAATAGCGGGTCGAATATTCGAATAGCAAAATAGTATTCGAATATTCGATTTTAATGAACCCATATTACTGTATGTTTACCATAAATTTTATTCAAAAATAATGTTGTTTTATTTTCATTTTCTTCCTCTAAACTGATTTTGAATATCGAAGAACGTGCCTAGCTCCCAGGTGCAGTTACGATGTTTTTACAACGTATGTCACACAGTAAAACACCTGTGACAAATTACCACATCTTTTGACAGTTTGCAAAACGATTAATTCCTAAGTGTGAAAATAGTCGATTTTAAGCCGCTAAATCTAACACCTTAATGATCTGCACTTGCTCCTTATTATCCAAAACAAGTCAATCAGGCTAATTGACAATTGTCAGTGTCAACCAATCACGTAACTTGTTTGTCGTGAAATTAAACAATTACTCTTTCAATAACCAATCGTAATCATGATTGCATATGCACGAAGACCAATCAAATAATGTGTTAGAATTTTTCACATATGCATGGAACACTTTGAAAACACGTTATGTCCGAGTTGTCCCGTCTTGTTAACCCGTACCTGCATTCACGTCAGTCAGAGACATCAACAACTATTTAGGTTTCTGATGGACCAACTCTGTAAGAAACTGGAAAAGTTGTCTGTTGATAAAAAACGAAATAATGGTTATTACTGCTTTGATATTGCATGCACGTACATGTATACAGATATCGGCTATACATAAAAGGTTTGAACAGAGGACAAGTGTACTAGTATTCGGACATGCAGACATTCGGACATCAAAACGAATTCTAAAATCGAATATTCGAATATATTCGAATAGTTCTAGTCGAATATTCGAATAGTGATTTCACTATTCGTTCCCATCCCTAGACTTTTTAGAATCAAAGACATATTGGTACAGGGCAACTTATTCAGTGAAAACCAAAGGAACGTTTAAATGTTTCAACATAAGGACTGGATCATCTACACGAGAATGAAGGCAGTACGAACTTGTGTTTGATAAGGCAACGACGATTGCAATTGTCTACTGACTTTTTATGTGTTAACCTTTTACCAAATGCCAAATTTGCAATTGTCCCAATTTGAAAGAGTTTGCAGACGACATTTCAAAATTTGGCGAATTTGAAAAATAATCCTCTAAAAGGGCAGAAACATTGTGGGAAAAGGGGAGCAATTTCTCCTTTTCCCATGTCGTTTTTCCGAGTCGCCTGCAAAATAACAGGTCAAATCTCGTTATTGTTTGATAATGGGTTAAGGCATACAGTATTTATCTAAAGTTCAAACCTCATTAGCTGAGTGTTGAAGAAGCTTCCTCTAAAATTGCCGTTATCAAACAGTCTAAGAATAGGTGTCAATTTTTTTATTAGATGAAGAAAAACACCTTGAAAATTAGTAAAGACGGGGGATATATAGAGGATTATTCTGGGAGATTTCCATATATAGTATAGAAAAAAATCGTAATTTGTTACAAAATATGTGCAATTATGATTTTACATAACACACAATGTATTCCCCCACACCCATTCTTCTTTGAAAAGCCTCTTATTGTTCATACACACAGCCGTTCCATGCTTTTCAATTAGTCTGTGTTATAATATTGTATTAGGCAATACTTTGGATGCCTTATGATATTTCGTCTTCATTGAAATTTCATTTCTATTTATAGCGCAACTGTTGTTTGAAACAAAGGGACACATTGGCTGGATTTAATGAATAATTTCTCAGTTTGTTGTAAATGTTAACACCATATGCTTCAAAGAATTTTCTTCTTCATGTTTCATGAGCATTGAAAGTGCTTTTATGTTTAAGCAGTCATAATGATTAGACGAAAGAAATATTTATTAAATCATTGCTTGGCTTAACAGTTAAAATTAAAAAGAAAGGTTAAAACAACAAATGTATAGTTTTGAAAAAGAATCGTCATTAACGGGATTCGAACTTTTTGCGTCTATCCACTAGGCTATCGAGGCTTGTACGTGAAGACTAAGAAGTAACCTTTTTAAAAATATTCTAATTAATAAATAGAAGTCACCACTTTCCTAAAATTGGAACTATGTACAATGGCTTTCATAAAAGACACCCAATTGATGATGTAGTGTCATGTAAAAGCAAATGTGACATGGATCTCTATACGACATGAGTAATGTCTGGTCGCATGAAAGTTTAAGTTTTCTAGGCCCCGGATGAAAGCTTTCCCTTGATATTCCATTCCAGCAACGCCAAAACCTCACAAAATATCTAATCTCGAGCCACAAAGCTCATCACTTAGGTATACATTAAAGAACACAATGAAGGCTTCGTGGCAAAGTACGAAATTTACTTTTTCTCATTTAGCAACAAAGATTCCAAACATCATATTCCATCAAGACGATAAAGCGGTCATTATTGAAAAAAAATCGTTAATGTTGTCTGTTTAAAATTCTTGACTGACCCAAATTGAAAGAGTTTGCAGACGACAATTCAAAATGAGATGAAATTGAAAAATTATCTTCTGACAGGGCAGAAAACATTGTGGGAAACGGAGAAATTGCTCGTTAAGAGCAATTTCTCCTTTTACCATAATGTTTTCCAGAGTCGTCTGCAACAAAGTGGTCAAATGTCGTTATTGCTTGGTAATGGGTTAAAGATACAGAAAGCCGTATGCCCGCCACAACGATTCAGATTATGTTACATCCTCGATTCCTTAATCAAATCACCATTTACTATAGAGACCGAATATCGAATATTTCCCACAGATAAGGTTAAATGTTATAAATGATTCATTGGGCGTACTCGGAATAAGGACAGACCTTCATACTGAGAACAAAAATGGCGGCAATTTCAAGTCTCGCGAGACCGGAATCGCGATTAGTGTCACGTGTCTCGAAATCAAGGATTCTTTCTACAAGGTGATGCAAACTTTGTGTACTTATCTTATCTTAATGAGTTTTGAAATTTGAAATTTATCATAGCATGTCTCATGATAGAAAGTCTAGAGACCAAGAATAAGGTCATGTGTCTTTGGAAAAGCAATCTACTTGCCTCGGTAGAGGGAGGTCGTCTACAAGAATACCTTAAAGAGACGATATCATAGATCGTGTTCTTTGAGTAACATGATATATAAAATTTGGTTAAAACGATCTACGTCACTCGAGTAATTGCATGACCACGTGTAATTTCTCTACTCTGAATATTCTGAAAACATGCATTTTCAACACCAACTGCGAAGCAATGATTTGCATCTTTCTGTGCTTTGATAGAAGAACTCGGTATACAATGTACATCCCTGAGATGCTCTCTGACCAACCTTACTTTGGTGTTATTTACCAACATTCACCGTCTGTTGCCCTCTTTGCATGAATAATCATGAGGCGGTATATACACTACTCGACACTCTTCCGAACACAGTCGATACAAAAATAGAGCTATACGTATTATATACCAACAGGTAACCTTAGTAGCATTTATAAAAAAAAATGCACGTGGACAAACCACGTGGTCGAGCATTACGGACGGCTTCGAGGATATTTTTAGAAACTCAGTATAGCGTGTAATTCATGCTTATCAGGCATGTCAACGGACGGTTAATGTTGGTGGACAATAGCTTGATAATAGTGTCGACCCATTGCATCGTCTGGGTAGCAGACGTTCTTACCTATTTCCATGACTTTGGAGGACGGAAATAATGGACCAGCTTACACAAAATAATCCATTAAAGCGGTTTACTATATAAGTAGGACAAATATGCTAAAATTATACCAAATAGCTCTAAATTGACTTTTAAAGGGTATTGATAACCTAATTCTATGTTACTTCATGGATTTGTGTTGGCTATTTTGTTCTTAGAAAACTTTTAATTCTTAAGAAAAAACATCAAAATCTCAGTCGGTAGAAAGTCATTTTCACTCTCTATATTCATCTTACGTTTAAAAAAATGTAATTTGAAGTGTTTAAAGCGTTTCTGGACCAAAACAGAACTCCTCTAATTAGATTACATATAGCTTTGGCGAATTATTCTTCTCAAATTATACTTTCATCAATCTTATCTCTCTTCAAGTTCGTCATAGATTCTAAACGAAACATTTTTCTTGTTCGAGCATTTGTCGATGACGACAATCAGCTTTCTAATAAATGGACATAACTGTTCAAGTAAAGCTGCATACTCTATTGTAATCTCATGTGTGATGATTAAACATGGTTTGCCATCTGATTAACAACACCCTGTTTACTTGATCACATGCACTTAACCCTTTCCCAAACAATAAGGACATTTGACCACTTTGCTCGTAACGAGCAATTTTTCCTTTTCCCACAAGGTGTTTTGCTCTATCAGAAGATTATTTTCCGATTTCATCACATTTGGAAATGTCGTCTGCAAACTCTTTCAATTTGGGACAGTCGAAGATTTGTTGTTTGGGAAAGGGTTAAATTCCCGACCAGCAGTTTATGCAAATGGCTACAAACTCATAGACAACTAAACGGAATTTATTTTTTAACGACGATATGTCATATACTGAATATTTTGAATTCAGTTAATTCTTTACCAAACCACAAATTTTCGACTATCCCAAATTGAAAGAAGTTGCAGACGACACTTCAAAATGAGATGAAAATTGAAAATTAATCTTCTGAAAGGGCAGAAAACATGGTGGGAAAAAGAGAAATTGTTCGATAAGATAATGTTTTCCAAAGACGTCTGCAACAAACTGGTCAAATATCGTTATTGCTTGGTAATGGGTTAAAGGAAATAAGTGCTTTTGCTTTACACCGACGACCTTTAAGAATCTATTTTCTGTCAGTCTGTGACTTTCAGACAGACTCTGTGACATTTTTATTACCAATTTGTATGTTCTTTATTAATTCCTTGAATATAAAATGTCAGTAAGTTCTTTGATACGTCATGTACATGTATTCGTTAGTTTCGCCTCCGTTTAGCCGAAACTTCATCTGATCAAATTTCATTGCACTCCTCCTACATATAAACAGTAAAACATATAGCAAGAACAAATCGTTGAACCCTTTACAAAACGCCAAATATAAGACTGCCCCAAATTAAGAGAGGTTAAAGACGACATTTGAAAAGGTGATGAAATTGGAAAATGGTATTCTGATAGGTAAGAGAAATGTCTCCTTTGCCAACAATGTTTTCCGCAGTCATCTGCAAAAAAACTGGTCAAATGTCGTTATTGTTTGGTAAATGGTTAAGAAAATGAATAAAAAAAGAACAATAAGAACATTTGGCGTTTTGCTGAACATCTACGGTTGAATGCAAGAGGTGTGTTTATTTTCAAATCCAGAAACCCTTAATCTAAACATTATAGCAAAACAAATACTTCTTCTGCCGATTTTCCGTTATATCTTATCCCTCTCTTTGAACCTAAAATGTCATAACTCCATCGATAAAGATGAATTAGATACGAGCTTTTCGTTTTCAGTTGATATATGTCATCATATACGAGAAGCATCAATTGCCTAGTTGTCAAGCACTGAACTTGAAATTCAAAGTATCTTCTCCGTGTAGGCCCAAATCACGGTAGTGGCGGTGGATTTGGGCTTTTATGTGAGGTTGTCTCTCGGCTGAATAGTGGGAGGTCGATGGTTCAACCCTGCATGACTGGCCCTCATTGGCGCTTAATCTGAAGTCTTCATTAATCATGAGCAAGGCCTTGTTGTATAACAGAGATGCGTTTAGTGTGAGGTAAGGACAATACAAGGTAGTCTTACAGTTTAGACCGAAAGTCACCCGATAGTAATTTAGCCACGCAATGGATGCATCTTTGGATGCACGGCTAACTACGGAGTTATTTTGCCATCCTTATAGAAGTTTTCACTTCCAAACATTAGAAAAAGCTTCTCTGTTAAGGGACTGCTATGACATCCATGATTTCTGAACTATCATATGAACCTTTGTATATAGTGTTTAATTCGTTTATCTTTTATGCTTCTTTTTGAAATTCTACAAAAAGTTGTTTATTTGACAAGAAACTGTATAGTTTAAGTCAGTAAAGAACTCTTGATCTTGAGGATATGTCCATCGCGTTCACTAAAGACGCGTTTTAAACTGACGCGGTATGCGAAGCTATTTATAGACAAGTTTCAACAGGAGTGCGCGGGAGAAAATGACAACGGATGCTCAATGGAATGGCGACAATCCCAATTAAGACATTGTGGCCCATTAAGTGTGGACCTCAAGCCGCTATCTCAACAATCTAGGGAATACTTAACGGTCACTTTAGTTAACTACCCTCCCTAACATTCCTACCCGATAAATCGATGGGATTCAACTTGTAGATTGGGAAAATGACAGACAAATCAAGACCTGTTTGTATATCCAATTAGGCAAAGGTTTCAGTGCCCATTATGAAAAGTCTCCGAATCAAGTATTTTTGTTGGTACATAGAGGTTAATGTATTTGAATGTCTCCATTGCTTTTATTCCATTTTATTTTCTTAAAACCATACCCACATGGTATTCTTTAGGACCTTCTCGTCTTAACAAGAGGAATTAGCATAAACAATATATGATTCTTTTGTCAATTTATGTTTCTTTTGTCAATGTATGGTTCTTTTGCCAATTTATGATTCTTTTACCTATTCGTGATCTTTATGTCAATTTGAATTTATTTTGCCAATTTATCAATATTTTGACAACTTATGATTATTTTAACAATTCTTGATCCTTATGCCAATATGAAATTATTTTTTGCCAATTTGTGATTCTTTCGCCAATTTGTGATTCTTTCGCCAATTTGTGATTCTTTTGCCGCTTTGTGATTCTTTTGCCGCTTTGTGATTCTTTTGCCGCTTTGTGATTCTTTTGCCGCTTTGTGATTCTTTTGCCAATTTATGATTCTTTCGTCAATTTGTTATTCTTTCGCCAATTCATGATTCTTTTGCCGCTTCATGATTCTTTCGTCAATTTGTTATTCTTTCGCCAATTTGTGATTCTTTTGCCAATTTATGATTCTTTCGTCAATTTGTTATTCTTCCGCCAATTTGTGATTCTTTTGCCGCTTTGTGATTCTTTTGCCGCTTTGTGATCCTTTTACAGCTTTGTGATTCTTTTGCCAATTTATGGTTCTTTCGACAATTTGTTATTCTTTCGACAATTTGTTATTCTTTCGAAAATGTGTTATTCTTTAGCCATTTTGTGATGCTTTCACAAATTTCTTATTCCTTCGCCAAATTGTTATTCTTTCGCCAATTTGTGATTCTTTTGCCGCTTTGTGATTCTTTTTCCGATTTGTGATTCTTTTGCAGCTTTGTGATTCTTTTGCCAATTCCGACTTTCGACAATTTGTTATTCTTCGCCCATTTTGTTATGCTTTCACAAATTTCTTATTCCTTCGCCAAATTGTTATTCTTTCGCCGATTTGTGATTCTTTTGCAAAATTGTAATTCGTTTTCAAGTTTACACCATGCAAGAAGGATCATATTATATAAGAATACTTAGCTAACATTATAGTTTGGCTCTCCGTTTTGATACACTATGAAACCAAATGGATTATTACTGCAGTATTTTGCGAGTATTTTGTATTAATAGAATTTTGAAAGTTTAACATTTTATCCAATAAAAATACTTTCAACATATTACAGACTGTATTTCCTTTTCATATGCTATAAAAAAAACACATACTGTAATATCTGGTTTTATATTCACAAAAGTTCAATTTGTATACAAATATAACCTTGTGTCTGGCACTCTTGGTTTGAATTATCCCAGACAACCATTCTATTCGGTTTTATCGCTATAATGTAGGATTATTATACCAAGATTATTGGCCACTTGTTTGCCACATTTCCTCTGCGTTTCGTCTTTATGACTTTATTCTGTTTGTTTACCACCTAGGAATAGCAACTCTTAGAAAGTACTTTTATTTTATATCAATAGAACTATTATGTAAAAGAAACGTTTGGAAAAAGAGAAAAAAAGGAACAATTACTGTGAACAGAGGAGAACCTGCTCATGATGAACAGTTCTGCCTCTGATCACAATGTTTTCGTTTTACAGCAATAATCGTTTCGTAAGGTGTATGCAAAAAACGATGGTATAATACGTTTCTAATGCAGGGAATTTTTCTTTGAACAATGTATGTTTTCGTTCACCCTCTATATGATAGTGTCATTGTAACTGCTTAAGTTGATTTGATGACCTCACAGTTATGTATGATATAAATTTCTTCATATGCTGTAATAAGAAACTTGATAAAAACGGAATAAAAAAGACAGAACAACATATTAACGCAAGTGTAGGCGAACAACTCAGTCGAAATGGACTCCGCCGCTGAGATTCAGACATTGGCCGAACCCATTCCTCCATATTGAACAAATGGAAAAAATAGCAAGCGTAGAAATGTTAATGGCAAAGGGAGAAATTCATCATTGTGAACAATCTATTATTCCTTTCCCGTTGTGATTAATAAGTGTGCGGCAAAGTGAAGACTCGTAACAGGAACTGGATTTAGGAACGTAGAGGATTAGGATGTTATTTCGGCCAACAGTTCTTAATCCTTTGCTAAACGCTAAATTTTCGACTGTCCCAAATTCAAAGAGTTGCAGACGACATTTCGAATTTTGATGAAATTGAATAACAATATTCTGATAGAACGGAAAACATTGTGGGAAAAGGAAAAATTGCTTGTTAAGAGCAATTTCTCCGTTTCTCACAATGTTTCTCACAGTCGTCTTTAACAAACTGGCAAATGTCGTTTTTGTTTGGTAATGGGTCAAACAATCAGTTTTCTTGCCTATTGATTATCGGTGCATACATAAATAAGGGTCAGAGAACATGTTAACAACTTATTTCATAAATAAAACGTTACTTAACCCACTCGTAACAGCCGACTTGGGCATCATTAGTTACAAAAGAAAAGAATATGTATCTATTTGCCACAACTCGTCATACCAACGATAATAAGATAAAACAACGTTTTTTACTTGCTTTAGATTTGTCGCCAACAGACGTGCTCAATTTAAAACTGTCACACAATTCCACATGGGGGAATGACAGAACCCGAGAATAGAGTTATATCCAAACACACATGTTGGTACCATCCCGTGGAATTAATCCATTACTGAGAGGCTAGTAAACTATCTTATCACCGCTATAAAAACCAGAGGTAGAATAAAACTCGAGGTCTGGTACCGTATCACTGTAAGGCATGGCTCCCTGTTGACCGTTTCTGTTGGTAGTTTAACGCCGAGTCTAGACAAGTCTTATAAACATTGTGGGGGAAAGGAAATATAACACGTTGTGCCAATGAAGGTATGTATTCCAAACCTATTTGGAGTTAAAGTAAAATGTCCATAATCATTCATTTTGAAATTTATCCTTTCGTCGGAATAGTTCGGTCGTTCTCGGTATACATCGGTCTCGGTCGGAACTATTTGCATTGCATCGAAAAGTTTCGGCCCCGACCGGTGTATACACCGAAGAAATCCGTCGACAGAAAAGGTTCAAAATAGCAGATCAGGGGTATTCTACCCTAACTTGTCTTTAGGAAAATCTTTCAATTTGACCTAGTTGAAATCTGTCGTCTGGTAGGGCTTGTTTGTCTTGGGCGCAGATGTAATATTGACCGCAGTTTAAACAATACACTTGTTAAGGTTAAACATCAATCGTATCTACTCGGCAATCCCCGTAACAAGTCGGTAGATATACCTCGTAAGCAGTACATGAATACACCAGAAATCCTGGGGTAATTCGCCTTATTTCCGGCGGATAACGCAAAATGCACACAGGCACAAACTATGTATTTAGATACACACAAATTGATTATATATCACAAGTGAAGGTTTTTATTACCCTTTTCATTAAAGATGATCATATCAACACATCTTTGTTTCATATTTTGTCAATCGGCTCTTTTCGGCAATCCCCGGGATTTCCGAGTAGATACGATTGCAAACGGACATGCCCTTCGTTGCTGACCTACTTTCAAAAATGGCTCCCCATTACCTCCGAGGTTATTTTAAGAAATGGCCGAGGTGTTCCGAATGGGTTAAACATATGAAATTGTATTTTTTTTTGTTTACATAGTCTACTGAAGTGATATGGCCAACAGCATGTTTGGGCTGATTTTGCCGAATAAAATGATTGAAATTGAATTGGAATAAAATGGTTGAACATTGCGTTAAGGCAGATAACAGGTCAATGCAAATCGCACAGCATATTGAAAGCTTAGCCATGATATTTCTACATGTTTTCCAAAGTAAACCAAACTCGGGCAAGCTTTGAAAGCCTTATTGAGCTTTATAAACAACTAGAATCTCGCATTAAGCTGTTAGCGATCTGATGGGCTGACCAAAGAGTATAAAACAGAAAGCAGGTCATCTATATCCCATACCGTGTAGAAAGCTCAGCCAGGAGCTTTTAACGTGATGTGCGAATCTGTATCAAAGCTCTGGCAAACGTTGAAAGCAAATCCGAGCTTTCTGGAGAGTTAGTATCCAGTATTAAGCTGGCAATCATCTAATAAGCTGGTAAAAGTGTATAAGGTAGACAATATGTCCATGAAGATCGCACAACATATTAAAAACTTAGCCATGTTCTTTCTACATGATTTACAAAGCTAACGTAAGTCAGGCGAACTTCGAAACAACTAGTAAAGCGACTTTACTGAACAACTAGTATCAGTCATCAAGCTGTCAAGCATCCATTGAACTAGACAAAGCGTTTATGACAGGCACCAGGTAAATGCAGATACAATTTAACGCACAAAGCTCAGTCAGGCGTTTCTCTATAATGCGTAAATCTGCATTACATCTAGGGTAACTGAGCTTTCTGAAGATTTGGTATTCATTATTAAGCTGGTGGTCATCTAATTAGTTAGCAATAGTGTGTAAGACATATAGCAAAGACATGCAGATCGCACCTCATGTAGAAAGCTCAGCCAAGAGCTACCTGCATGATGTGCGAATCTGCATTTAAGCTCTGGCAAACTTTAAAAAACACCTTAATTGAGCTTTCTGATAAGTTGATATCACACATTAAGTTTTTGAGCATTTAATTTGTCCGTTGTCAATCCAGTAGTTTAACTTAACATTGTAGTATTGGTGGTTGAAATCGTTTTAACTGAATGAGAGTTTTAAAGTTGCGACTGTGAAACTATTCATTACTCAAGTGGACAATGCCAGTGCGAAACGACAGGTACCAGTCACATTGTTTTTGTTACTGGTACCTTTGTACGAAAGCAGACAAGCAAATAGTTCTTGCCCAAGAATGACTTCGAATGAAAACTTTACATGGCATGAAGGTAGTGAAAGACCTTTATTACTCAGAAATCAAAGCATACCTTTTCGATTGCTAAACTTATTCCACATAAACACTATAAAAAATCCCCTTTATCACTCATATCTATACGTAATCGTGAACCATCATCAAACCGATATAAGCACACCAACCCAACACGTCTGGGCTTTCCGACGTAACGCAATTCCTCCCTATATATGGGCATTGCAAATGGAATTCTCGTACAGTGGTATCGGGATTTCCCCCCGGATCTACGGGAAAACGGTAGTTGTATTTCAAAGGAAATCATTATACAATTTTACGCTAGACAGCCTATCGCTGTCTCTTCTCCGAACGACGGTTTTGTTATATAAGTGATAGGAAATCGTTATTTTGTGGTTTAATGACGATTTTTCACATGTGTTCAGTTATCGCATGGTGATTCCTGACCCCCCCAACCCCACCCCCGCCCCACCCAAAAAAAAGAAAAAGAAGAAGAAAAGAAAAAGCTCTACATATTCTGACCTAGAACTGGCTTTCAAACCCTAACGAAATCACCCATGTTCGAAAATGATATTGCGAGAGGTCATCACTAACACTGTTTTAAGGTAGAATGCCTATAATCCACCATTTCGAAACTTATTCTTTCGGCGAATTTTCTTCGGTCGTTCTCGGTATACATCGGCCGTGCCCGTAACTATTCGCATTAAAACGGTCGTTGGGTTGGGATTTGACGTCGTTTACAACATTGTTCTAACCTCATCGAAGTGGTGAGCGCACTTACCAATACCAATCGTATGTTCTGACTAATACAACAAAGTATTCTTTCCAAATGAAATGGGGTGTTCTTTCAATCAAAAGGAATAAGCGCCCATATAAAAAGCAATTTTTCAGGCATAGCTATAACAGTTATTCTGCTACAGACTCGTCAAACCATGGGATCGCTTCTTAATTAAATATGTTAAAGGATGTTTTGTAACTACACCCAATTTCTACGATCGAATCAAGCTATTTCTGACCGGTAGGAGATTGGTTAATCTTCTTTAAGACCTTGGATGAAGACAATACGAACGCGGTAAAGGCTAGTATGTATCTTATAATGAAAAATCATGAAAAACAAAATGGCGTCTGTCTTGTCAGTGCTTACAGGTCATTGGCATTCCAAGAAAGTGCATGTGTATCTGATATTCATTTATCATCATAATTCACGTTTGTCCAACTAGTTTTGAAACCGTTGTGATAAACGGATGAATTGCTCCGAATGAACAACTGGTTTTGAAACCGCTGTGCCAAATGGATGAATGGCTCATCTTGAGCCATTCATCCATTTGGCACAGTGGTTTCTACCTTATGGTATAAATAAAACGAGTTTTCCTCTCGTTCGATTTTTTGTCGTCTACCATTGCTTTATAAATCAACATGTCGTGAATTCCCAGATGGTTTAATGTTATTTCCAATACATTATACAAGACGACAAAGCAACCGCACTGCAATAATTCTTTGCGATTTAAAATGCAGTAACATCTGAAATAAGCCTTAAACAATGACATACCTGATAAAATTATCACTGTCAGAAAAAAGAAAGAGGCGGAATATAACAAACAAACAAACAAAAATCTTAATTCAAATCAATATCTAAGCATACGCTTTATCATATATAAGCATGTAATAGTTCTTGTCTCTTGTAGTTAATATCAGCAACTGCTCTTGTGAATAATTTAACTTTTTTCTTAAAAAAGGACTAACCTATGACCACGAGTTAATAAAGACCTACGCATGTCACCTCTACGCCACTACACCGTACTATTTCGGAGAAGAAAGTCTCACATAAGACACGGGTATAAGCGAACGACTTGTAAATGGGTTTTGATTATGAATATTATTCAATTAACATGGGCCTCGTAGACAATTAGCTTATTACTAATGTACCACAGCCACAATGTATCTTGTACTTGTAATTACTTGTCTGCCATCCAATAATCAAATTAAACTAAACAAATGTTCTTCTGAAACAGAGTATAAAAGTTCTTTGGCTGGTGTTAATTGGTACTTGTTCCCAAACGAGAAAATTTGGGGATTAGAATCAAATTTCGTTTAAACAAAACAGTTTTACTATTAGTAATAAGTTTAAGACTAAAACTAGCTATTGTGGTCATAAATAATTCAGAAGGCGTTAATCTAGCTCAGTATACGCAGTCAATTTTCAATTTCCTTTATTTCACTTAGTTCCTGTTACAGAAAACAAAAGGTGATCTGATATGAAAAAAGAAATAACAGGGCATAATAAATATGTTTTGTCGGTTAGGTTTCAAGATGTCCCAACCCCAGCTTGCTTCAGACTGGAGTTTTGACATCTTGGAAGCCAATCGTCCATATAGGCATGGATACACATAGACATATGCACACTCACACCCACACACACACACTCCCACACTCACCCCAGTCTGTATAGGGTTAATTTCAAAAGCGATAACACGCTTTTGGATCAAATATTTGTTGATGCATGCTTTCAATGACTATTCTTTAGTGCGTATCATATAACTATATTATACTGGAAGTGCAGCATCTCTGGCTAATGTATTTGCTATTAACCTGCGAATGATTTGTTTCAGATTGTTTTTGATGTTGTTTGTTTGTTTTCTTTGGATTATTTGGGTGCTTTGTCAATATCGTCTAGATATTCGGTTATGTGCGATTGCACAATTGCAAAAAAACAAGTTGTAAAGTACCAATAGAAGAGTGAAGCAAAGTTAAACTTCTAATGTTTTTCACCAGCTGCACCAATGCAAATAACCCATGCTGTTTATTATCAAAAGAAGAGTGGAGAAAAGTTAGATATCTAAGCCTTCCATCTACGATTGGCTAGAACTCCAACAAAATGGACAGGCCTTTTCGGTCAACGTAATCCGGATCATTAATTAGTCGAAAGAGAAGATGCCTTCATACGGAACACTTTTTCTTCAAATAACCTCAGAGACAATGGGGAGCCACTTTGAAAGTAGTGCGGCAACATGGCGGCGACGAAGGGCCAATCGGAACTACTCGGGTATTTCCGTGAGCTGTGAAATACACCTCGGATATAAGTGTAGGGTTACAATTTTTCGGGTAAATCGGCATCCGCCGATTATCACCTTTTCTAAGCGTGCATGTTAAGTAGTTCAATGTGTATGGAAGTGTTGGACATCCTTTTTAATCCCTTTTGATCAGTAACTCATACCAAATGGCGAACTTGATGTTGTGACATGTATACTTGTTTCCTCAATCAAATTTAACGACTTTTTGGATTTTACATTCAAGATCTATTTTTAGAAACGGAAGAATGTGACGTCATTCTTACGGGAAACAATATGGCGTCATCCCTATTATTTCAGAGGTGTTTTCTATTGGATAAACCCGATGTGTTCAGATTGACGAAGGGCATGTCCGTTTGCAATCGTTTCTACTCGGCAATCTCCGGCAAAAGAAACGATTGAGAAAATAAGAAACGCAGATGTGTTGATATGATAATCGTTATATCTTTTATGAATTAAGTAAAGAAAAATTACCGATCAATTGTCATATTTTATGAATTTGTTCATTCTTACATAAATATTTGGTCCCTCCGTGTAATGTCGTAATTCAGTGTGCGAGTCGACGGGATTTCACGAAACCCCACGGCGAAATGAAAGTGAAGGGCGCCTACGGTTGGCCTATGCAGGATCCCTTTCCCCTCGGGGAAGGTGCGCACTGCCGGCCCCAATCGTATCAACTCGGCAATCCCCGTCACAAGTCGGTAGATATACCTCGTAGGCAGTACCAATCGGAACTACTCGGGTATTTCCGTGAGCTGTGGAATACACCTCGGATATAAGTGTAGGGTTACAATTTTTCGGGTAAATCGGCATCCGGCAATTAACACATTTTCTAAGCGTGCACGTTAAGTAGTTCAATGTGTATGGTAGTGTTGAACATCCTTTTAAATCATTTTTTATCAGTAACTCATACCAAATGGCGAAATTGTTGTTGTGACACGTATAATTGTTTCCTCAATCAAATTTAACGACTTCTTAGATTTCACATTTAAGATCTATTTTTAAAAACAAAAGTAAAGTGACGTCATTCTCGCGGGAAACAATATGGCGTCATCCCTATTATTTCAGAGGTGTTTTCATTGGATAAACCCGATGTGTTAAGATTGATGCAGTACATGAATACACCAGAAATCCTGGGGTAATTCGCCTTATTTCCGGCGGATAACGCAAAATGCACATAGGCACTAAATATGTATTTAAATACGCACAAATTGGTTATATATCACAATTGAATGTTTTTTTTACCCTCTTCATTAAAGATGATCATATCAACACATCTTTGTTTCATATTTTGCCAATCGGCTCTTTTCGGCAATCCCCGGCTTGTGTCGGGGATTTTCGAGTAGAAACGATTGCAAACGGACATGCCCTTCGTTGCTCCCCATTACCTCCGAGGTTATTTTAAGAAATGGCCGAGGTATTCCGAATGTGCCGGCCCGTCTCGATCGCTTCTGACGGCGAGGCGGAGCAAGATATGAAACTTAAAGGAATTGACGGAAGGGCACCACCAGGAGTGGAGCCTGTGGCATAATTTGACTCAACACGGGAAACCTCACCCGGTCCGGACACTGGAAGGATTGTGTACAGATTAACGCTCTTTCTTGATTCAGTGGGTGTTATCCGGTGGAAAGCAGCCGAATTTCTGGCTGGCGATAACTTGGCCAACTGTACACGCCGCATTGGTCAACGTACTCCGGATCATAAACTTGGTCTTATGCGGATGCACCTGTTTCAACCCGCGAATGATTTGTAACGTACTGTCGCAGACATGTTTTAATCATCAGTTCACATCCGGTTTCGATTAGCGCATGCGTGTATTTAATGCATAGATAACTCCGTCCTGAGTAAATAGGCTGACCGGAAGGGCAGTATCTCTCGTTAATGTATTTGTTATAACCCTGCGAATGATATGTTGCAGCTTGTCTTGTTGAAGACGCGATTTGATTAAGGAATATTCTCTTGAATAGTTATCATAGAGCTCAACGCCCTTAGAGCGATGATTCCTTGCAGGCGCCTTAATTCTTAGAATGCTGGGTAATTTTCCAAAAGATAATTTTTGTGTCGACTGCTACCAAAAACCCTTACTATCTGCTTAATTTTGTTGAGGAAAGATACTCAGAGTAGCAAACAGGTTAGATCACAGGCCAGAGGCCAGCGGCTAGATCAAACCTTTTTGCATAAGCATGAAGTCAGTTCCAGCACTATAAGGGTTACATAGTTATTTGGGAAAACGAGAAAGACGATATTGCATTGCTGCACGTATTCTGTTTCGACACAATATAGTTCCCTCAATAATGGAAATAATAAAGTATCTGTTATCATACTTGATAACAGTCATACACTGTTGCTTTCAATGTTTATTACAGTCAAACATGAGGAAATGGGTGCAATCCAAAAAGTCGCTTTACCATGTTGTGTAAGAACGATGGTATATCGATGAAGAAGTAACGCTGATGAGACTTGTAGTTTAAGTACAATTTTAAAACATTATTAGTGTTTGCAATCGATATGTTTGGGTGGTATTGCAATAACTTCCTGGAAGGATGAGACCTTACTAGTAAAGCCTATTTTTCTTTTAATTATTTTGACTGTTTTCCGTAATAAAGACGTAGCATAACACACAAAAAATATTTCGAAACTGGAACTGAGCATGGCAATGTCGTCCATTACAATGTATATATAAACATTTAGATTTATGAACATATGTACATATAATTGTTAATAAAAAGTGTGTAAATGTGCGTGTGGATGTGGGCGTAAACTGGATAAGTATTGAATGGTGAGCGCATTACAGTCCGTTTCGTAAGTACTTCATTAATCGCCATGCAAAACGATGTCTTTCTGACGATTGGGTTATTGATTGTCAAATTTTACAATCCGACATAAAGTACGCTAGAAATCGTCTAATGCCTTTACAGCTTGTTTGATGTATAATTGCAAACGAAGTTTGTCTCTACAAACCTCGTATACGAGTATTTGTTTCCAACTGCTCTTCTTTTTTCCTGCTAGAATACTTTGTCAGCTGTGCAGTCGAAACTGTTCCTTTATTGACTATCATGTTAGACTGTCCTGCTGGAGTGACCCGCGAGCAGAACATTTAAAGTTATTCATGATGTATTCCACGGTAATCTTAACCTTTATAATAACTGGTATTTTCTAATAAGAAACTCATGTGTCGCCTGCTTCCAAAAACCCTAAATATCTGCTTAATTTTGATGAAGAAAGATACCCAGAGTAGCAAACATGTAAGATCACAGGCCAGCCGCCAATTTACTTGGCGACTGGTCTGGAACTAACCTATTTGCATACGCATGAAGGTGGTTCCTGCACTGTAAGGGTAAACTACTATGCTGAATTACGCACACTCTGCGCTACGCAAACGTAACAATCCTTCTAAAGGATAAGGGGTTTCCCGTCTCATAACTCGGTTAGGACGGATTTTAGAGTTTTCCCTGGTAAAATAACCAGGTTTCCGGCATAAAGCCGGCGTTATCCGCCTAATGGACCATCCGACGTCTGTTACGGTTCTGTAGGGCTTCACAAGACGAACGAAATGGGTATTATTGTTCCCAAAAGGATCTTCAGCGTGGGTAAGAACAAGGATTATGTAATGAGTTGCATTTGGTCTGCTTGAATGTTGAAGATATCAGACAGCACTTAATCAGGCGGTTTGATCATGTGATCTATGCTTACGATATCAAACACATTGCACAGGACGAAAAATATTAGGTAAGACCTGGGTAATGGATAAAAGGTCAGAATAACACTGTTTAAGAGTTAACAGAACAAATGCCATTTAGAATCAAGTTTCATATTATAAGAATCCTTCTTGGATTTGAATTTCGATGTCAATGTGAAAATTAAAAAATTAAAGGGAGGTAATTAATATGTAATGAATAAAAATAAATCACTGAAATTCATTTTGTAAACGTGAATTCAAAGTCAGACATATTTCTTAAATTGTCTCTGTGAATTATGTTGAAATGATCTTTTTTCATGAATTACATTTCAATTTGTTCTTTAAACAAAGCTATTGCCAGTTTTCCATTACCAAGGTCTTACCTTAAAACAATGCATCCAAAAAATAAAACGATTTTAGAAAGGTTTCTATCTCTGCAAGACAAACATTCAAACGGTTGTGAACGGGTTTGAGGAGCGAGTCAATAACCTATCCTTTTAGATAAGTATTGTCAATTTATCAGGAAAAACGTTTTCATTTAATAAAGATTGAATTCGAAACCTGTGAGCTAGTCACTTTACATAGAGCTGTTCTGTTTAACCCATTATCAAGCAATAACGACATTTTACCACTTTGCTGCAGACGACTCTGGAAAACACTTTGGAAAAAGGAGAAATTGCTCGGTACGATTTCATCACATCTTAAAATGACGTCTGCAAACTCTTTCAATTTGGCACGGTCGAAGATTTGGTGTTTGGTAAAGGGTTAACGGTCACCAAGTATCGATGCCCAGCCTACAGGTCTGTGACGGTATCATTTACAAGCAGCTGTTTCAGCAAGACAAATGACCCCCTTCACAGCATGAGCAACGGTCATTGATTTTCCCTTCACTATATCCCGTTCTTGGTTACTTCATGGACTGTGTAATTACACAATACCTTTACACACCTCGTCATGATGACAAAAGTAACACTGAAATAGTTGCCCTACTAATCGATTGACATTGGAAAAAACATATCAAGGTGAACACTTTATCTCTTTGAGCATGTTCAAATTTGGTACTATCAAACGATAAACATTGGAATAAAAGGCGTTAAGGTACGACTACACAAAACGCCATTCCTGTTACAGAGTTTTAGAACACCATCTATAGAAGCGAATGATTAACCCTATTCCAAAGGATACATTCATCATATTAACACATCTGCAAGCTAAAGTATCTAGAAACAATTGTGATAAAAAGGATGAATTGCTCATCTTGAGCAATTCATTCCTTTTGTCACAATAGTTTCTACAAAAAGTTTATACCATTTCTTTTTTGTCGTATGCTGGTGCTTTCAATTCGGACCACTCGCATTATCCTGTGTAGGAGAATAGGTCGATGCCATGATAGAGTTCATAGTGCGGTCATTAGCACACGTCCCAGACTGACTAATCTTGCTAAGTGTGAAATGCAAAATGACAGACCGGAAATAAACAGCAGTTCCGGTTCCGGTTGTTACCGATTTTTGACGCTTGGTCCTGATTGGTGGCTTTTCATGGGGAATGAATGAAACATGTTTCGACAGTCGAGAAGACAATCAAAGAATAGACATCATGAATCCATGCTTCCTCAATGTGTATTGTTTTACGACTAATGTTCGTGTTAATTAAGTCTATTCAGTATGCAATCTCTGGGCTCAGCATCAAAACTTCAAGATAATCTAGGCGCCATCAAATGAGAATGATACCCTAGTGCAAAGACAAAGCGAAACAACCCACTTCTTGTCCAAGGAGAATAGTGTCCCCATCTTTTGTCATAATGTTTCTTTGTCCACATATCTGTTCTGAAAAGAACAACGGGGACAGCGATTTAGAGAAAGTGACAACTGGCATGCCAATAAAAGTAGGCACATCTTAATAACGAAATTGAAATAGCTCTCCCTCAATCAGAACTTATTCGAAGTAGTATAGTTTGCTGCAAACGATGCCAAAGACCTATAGCTCCTGTTTAACCCATTACCAAACAATAACGATATTTGACCAGTTTGTTACAGACAATACAGGAAAACATTGTGGGAAAAGAAGGAATTGCTCTTAACGAGCAATTTCTCCTTTTCCCACAATGTTTTCTGTCCTATCAAAGTATTATTTTTTAATGTCATCACATTTTGAAATGCGGTATGCAAACTCTTTCAATTTGGGACAGTCAAACATTTTGCGTTTGGTAAAGAGCTAATGTGCATTAAGCATTTAAAACAATATTTTCCAGAGTCGTCTGCAACAGACTGGTCAAATGTTACTGTTTGGTAATGGGTTAAGCTAGTTTAAATACGCGAGGACTTCTTTTGCCGTTTATCACATCAAAGAAGTGAAGAAATTTACCAAAATGAGAGTGCCTTTTCGTTTTTGACACTTTCAGTTTCATTTTATATACCACTTTACCTGTTCTATCACAGTCCCCCCACCTATTTCTGAATTTCTTCTACTTCTAGCCTTCTCGACCGGCTGTTAACACAAAAGCTGTTCCCTGATTGGTCTTGCCCGACACACCCCTTGACCCATTCTGGGCACGATTTCACAAGGTTACATGCTTGTGTTGTTATTGTTCCTGACGAGCAATTTATTCTTTTCCCACAATGTTTTCTACCATATCTGAAGAGTATTTCTCAATTTCATTATATTTAAAAATATCGTCTGCAAACTCTTTCAATTCGGGACAGTAGAAAATTTGGCGTTAGGTAAAGGCTTCAAAGACGTACATTTCGTCATATCTCTTTTCTTTTAAATCATATCTGCTTACAAGGGTATCTGAATGCATCTTTATTTAGTAAAAACCATGTATTCGTCTCTTTTCACAATTTGGTAATAAATTCTGATTTTAGCCATCACCAGCATCAAAAAAGGTAGAACATTAAAGAATTTTGTGTCAATTATAAATTATTCATCCATAGATATTTTCAGAATCAGTGTAGACAGTTTCTCAATGATACAACCATATTGCAAAGTTCTATTACTCAAATATCGACGAATTTTAGGATGGATTTCACTCTTTTTAGCCATTCAGCTAATTTCATTTCATATTCAAGGATATCGGTTGTCAATAATGGCCAAGAATTTAATCTTTACCAGAAAGTATAAAACGATTTTCCTGTCTAATGGGACTTTGTGTAACTAATTGCATGCGGAAAGTACAAAAACGTACATCTGGTTATACTGTCGTTTAGTTGGAACCTGTTAATTTGTACTTTGGTATTGGCGGTTCCAGATTGGTTGTAACAATGAGTACGTCGGCTGTTCAAATGTAAATATTGACCGTTTAAATGTGTATTTTGCTGTCCCAATGAGTACATTGATGTTTCTAAATTTGACTAAATGACTGTTTTAATGTGTATTGTGGCTGTTCCAAAGAGTATTTTAGTAGTTTAAATAAGAATAATGACTGTTTTTATGAGTATGTTGGTTGTTCCAAAGAGCACTTTAGTAGTTCAAGTAAGTATAGTGACTGTTTTTATGAGTATGTTGGCGGTTCTTATGAGTATATTGGCTATTTGAATGTGTTCATTTTCTCACGATCAAATTTCAATCACTTGTTTTAACGTGTAGTGGTTTTGTTTATTGATAATGTGTCTATCCTGTTACAGGAAATGAAATTCTCATAAGAAAAAAAATGTACAAAGCAATTAGGCATTATGCGATGTTAATCAGTTCTACTCTATTTGTTCATGAAAAAGGGGAGGTTGTTTCTATAATTTGTTGACAATTCCAAAAGCTTTTCCCATATCAGTGTGTGTGTGTTTGGTTATGGTGTTCATGTTTTGACCAATGCCCTATGCAAGAACTGTATCCCTAATTTGACAGCCGGGGGCTTCAAATCTAACGAATCGTCCTTTTCAACAATGTTTATCCAGACATATCTTGAAAGCTGACATTTGTGCTTTAATTTTGATATTTTTCTATCCCAGTTGGTTTATCTCAAATTTCCTTTTCTATATAGAGTCTCCCATTTCGACATGTGACCATTTCTGATTAGTTTCATTTATAAGCAGGTACATTCTTACTCAAAGTTTAATATATGGTACATCGAAACAGTTTTTGATGTCTTATTCGACTTTCTGTGTTGGCTTTTGATGTAGCACAAGAGTAACACATTTGTGCTTCATTCGATACATGCATAATCAATTACCCTTTCAAAGCATGATCAATTAATATAAATCTAAGAAAGTACACTCTTTATGCGGTAGATCTGAAAACCGTTACAAGATTTTCTGATTGAAATATATACTTATTCACTGTATAAAGGACTCTAAAAACATTAGATACAAACTGGTTCTACTTCGAATGGCTATTTTCCATGCATATCATTCAACAGTACAGCTGTTGTACACTTTTGAAGAAATCAATTTTTAACTGCCGATTTTTTTTTCACACCTGTGAGCAAGCAGGTATTATACCGAATCATTTGAGTGGCATTGTCCTTAAAGACACTGAACGATAAAATATTAAACATATTTAGTGTATAATGAGACACTATTTATTCTAAGTTTTTTTCATCGATAAGTCCGTGAGAGAATTGTCAGATAACACACAGCGTCTGCCAGACTTGGTTAATCATTTGAGCAGATTCTGTGCTTGCTATATAAACACATACTGTGTTAACCCATTACCAAACAATAACGACATTTGACAAGTTTGATGCAGATGACTCTGGAAAACATCGTGTGAAAAGGGGAAATTGATTTTTATGAGCAATTTCTCCTCATCCCACAATGTTTTCTGCCATATCATTAGATATTTTTACAATTTCATCACATTTTGAAATGACATCTGCAAACTCTTTCTATTTGGGACAGTCGAAAATTTGGAGTTTGGTAAAGGGTTAAAATGGTTAAAAAATGATTTAATCAGGTTCAATCCATGGGCTCAAAATTGATGTTTCGTGTCAAGGACACATAGAAAAATATGTCTGGAATCGTGAAAATTAAGGCACGATTTATAACCATAAATTTATCGTTTGTTTGTCTATGTGTTCTTATATGTGTTTTCTTGTATATCTGCGATGTGCAACAAAGTTCATTTATGTGAGTCTATGAGTCTATATCTGTATTTTGACCTGTCCGTGTGTTTATGTCGGCATGTAGCAACGTTCGAAACAAAATTCCGTTCCGTCATGGTTAAAAGCAATCTCTTCAATTGCCTTTGTCTTTCATTACAAATTATGAGCAATGCCATTCTCAAATTGATAATTTCGCATCTAACTCCTCTATATATCAAATACTTTATTTTCTATCATCTCCCTGTCTGTAATGAATGATGGAGTTCAAAACAAGAAAACATACCATTGAAAAGCCAAAAAGAATAGTTGCCAACAACGAATTTAAACTTGATACCAGAAGGAAAACCGTCATATCTAAAATCTAAAGTCTGTACCGACTTAGCTGTACAATCTGCTACAAGTCTATTGCTTAACGGTGTTTGCCTTACTAAAATAATCGAAATTCGTATATTAACCTCAATTCGATCAGACAAGGCGGTATTGAATTGTCTGATAATTTCACTATAACGCATACAATGTCTCAAGAAGCTCTCTCGAGACTTTAGGTTGTGGACTGTTTCAGAGACATTTGATTAACATAGAGGGTCCAGAAAAAAAAATCGGCAGAAAACAATACCTCGGGCACTCTACATTATCCATGGTCACAAAATGTTCAATTTCTAATAATCAGTGATTTTTTTTATTTTTTTTTTCTTACTTATATTGATTGACACTTCCTTCCAATGCTCTCAATAACTTCTTTTAAATGCATATCGTCTAACATAACTGGAGGTTTACTACATTCCGTTTTGATTTTCATAAATTTCTCCTCTATGAACAAGCAACTTAACCCTTTCCCAAACAATAACGACATTTAACCACTTTGTTGCAGACAACTCTCGAAAACATTGTGGGAAAAGGAGAAATTGCTCTAAACGAGCAATTTTTCCTTTTCCACAAGGTTTTCTGCTCTTTCTGAAGAATATTGTTCAATTTCATCACATTTTAAAAAGTCGTTTGCAAACTTTTTCAATTTGGGACAGTCGAACATTTGTTGTTTGGGAAAGGGTTTTAGCCCGGCGTCATGAAATAACTGAAATACTGTTGGAGGGATGCAAAAAGACACCAAACAACCATGTTGATCCTTTGTTTGTTCAGTAGCGATTTTAATAAAGACAAATCGTATTGACAGAAGGTGACCATGCCAAAGTTTCTCACGCGCTGTCAAATGCTCAAAGCGTCGTTAACAAATCTTCGTATTCACCCAGGTTGTTTATTGAATCAATATACTATGTTCAAACTATTTGTATCATCTACGAATTAAAACAACGAGCAAATTATACATGTAATTGCAAAAATCCCTTTATTAAGGACACCTGCTGTTGTATTAAATGGCTTATCGATCAAAGGTTCTTAGTTTTGATTTTCGACACAATTGAATGTAGCTGTTTGGTTATGGAATGAAATGGCTAATTTTAGAAAGTTGGTCTCTGATTATGAGTTCTATTAAATTGGTATTTCTCTATATAAACCTACTATATTCTCATTTTGAAGGTTTAAAGCTACCAATTTGACTTGGGAATAAGTTAACCGAAGCGATTGAGTATGTATTATTCCTTCGCTTTTGCAATCTTAATGTTGTGTTGTTGTTGTTTTTTGTGATATTTCGGACAGTAAGGTAGAATTATCTTCATGGTATCAGCCTCGAACAAAGGAACAAGGGGATAAATAACTCAACATGGGTAATATTTATTTTTAGAATGACACCATTATTTCAGAAGATTTTGTTCAGTCGATGTCTGATAGTGTTTAGATACCACGGAGTAAGGGCTTAATTCAATATCATCAAAATGTAGTCTTATTCGATAAATAAAGCCTTGTATGACGGGTAATCATTGTCTAGACGTATCAAATCGAGTTACTCCCTGTTACACACTATAGAACGAATAGATCTTTTCATTTTGGAAAAAACTCAATGCTTTGTTTTAAATGTTGTGCAATCTATCTCGCTGTTCGTGAAATGGAAAGACGCTTACGTTGTTCATGGTTAGGTGGTTTTCACTGGTTAATGATAATTTAGGCGTTTCGCTCGAAGGGTTTGGTCCGACATCCAACAAATAACGAGACAAATGAACGAAATTAATTGGAAAACGATCGATGTTCCGAATCAGGTTAGAAATCGACCACGAGCTGCACGACTGGCTAGAACATTCGTAAAAGATTTTGTATGTACACGTGTAACTGTTTCGCAATATTTCGATGGCAAACCCGTTTATGAAGATTTCAGAGTTGCCGGTAATAATTCGGACATTCTTTCCAATTTCAAATAGCGATTTTACCCGGGTGCGTCTGCCCTTACTGAATTTGAATCACGAATGTGCAATAATTTACTATAGCTAACCATCTGTTAATTCCTTGAAAAATATTTCTTTGAACGAACGATTATCATTTTCTTAGATACAATTGCCTTCTTCGATCGAAAAATCAGGTTGCGTAAGATTTAACTAGAATTTTCCTAATTCGGACAAGCCCAATTTTCTTTTTCAAAAAATCGATCGAAAAACGATTGCAATTAACCCACATTAAACCTCATCCTGATTAAAAGATGGTAATTGGTAAGTAAAATAAAGGTTTCGCAGCCGTATTTACAAGGTTTAAATGGCGAACGGGCGTAAATATTTAATACTCGTCTAGAGTAAGTGAGTTTAACCTTCTACCAATCAATTTTATGAGATACTCGTAGGCTCGACTGGATGAAAGATTTGACATGTATGAAAGAAAGAACTTAACATTTGCAGTAAAGCCTTTTTATTCTTCACTTTCAAATTAAAATCTAGACTGCATAATCTTACAAGTTTGAACAATCAGGAAATTTGGATAGCTCATGTAATAAATGATTTTGGTCGCACCTGAACGGCCTTAAAGCGCCTATCTCACAGATTTCGTAATTTATACATTTAAGGATGACACAAACAATCCTTGTCACTAAACGAAAGATCGCTTTTCGTTTTTCATAGTTAAAAAAGGAAACACGCGTTCGGGCCTTTCAGTAGTTTTATGGATAATTTGATGCGTAATTAGAAATTATTCGGAACACCTCGGCCATTTCTTGAAATGGTTCCAAAACGCTCTTACCCATCGAGAAACCCCCACATGAGTAAACTTGTATTTATACATTTGCATATTTGCAGCAGCTACTTGTACAACTCACTCTTGCTGCGGTCAACAATTAGATCTTGTTGAATCGTTTCCTCCTCCGGGGTTTTATGACCGTACCTTGCAAAGTGCCTTGTGTACCGCATGCATTATATACAATTGCGGTCAATGATCAGAGAGGGTAGTGATAATATAATTTTGTAAAAAATGATAAAACAACTTTTAAATGATATGTCAAGATAGGCTTAAGTTCATACGTAATTAAGGTTCCAATCACGAATACACACTTGTATGCACAATAATTGCAAGCTAAGAAAAGCCATACCCATTTCTCCTTTCCATGAGTGTTGGTTTCTTATTTGGCATATTTAAAAGAAATAAAAAAAGATGAGGAACGACCCTTTCCTTTCATAGATAAGGTAGGAATTGTTATAACAAAACAGAAATTCCTCATCGAGTATTTGCCGTGTATTTCAATTCAGTCAAGGTTTCTATTATGAAAAGAAAGTCTACCGCGTATATCATATCAGTGTGTGCATCAAGAGCTCACTGATCAATGAATGTAATTTGAGGCTTAAAGAAATGACCTTGACAGTGTTCATAAATAATGGAACGTTGTCTTATATCATTTTATGACGAAGACCGGTTAACAACAGGATGTGCGGCGGTTTGTCGAGGTTTTGTTTATGTTCATGGTTACAAAATAAAACGCTTTCTAGAACCATGTTGAACGAGTCAGCACTTTGATAAATAAGGTGGGAATTATTGGAACAAAAGAAGAAAAACCTCACTGAGTATTTGTCCTAAAAATCACACGACGGACCCATGTCGATACTGTGTAGTGAAATGTCCTTGGACAATACATGAACAAAGCTACGAATCTAAGGCTCGATTGTTTACTCAGACGCAAAAGTAGCTAGGACAAAGGAGGTCGCATGCACTAATCACTATTGGTCGTTTTTTGTATTAATTCACTTAATCAATATTTCATGCAACAAGGCGTATAGTTTCTTTTAAATGAATGTCGATCAAGATTGGCAAAGAAAATGAAGGGGCATAATACGGGCATGGGATACAAAACATTAAGTATGATTTAACCAGTGGACTACTAAAATCGGTAAAGGAAAACACATATTCCCTCTCATTCTATAGAAATCGGTTGGTTTCGAAATACAGCATATATGATTCTTGGCGTAATCAGATTCTATTGCATCCATTCTACATGAGGTACGTGGTATATAAACAATAGATATACATGAATTAAAAGAAGAAGTGGAAAGGCAAAATAAAAAAGTCTAATTTAATTTGGATCCAACAGACGACGGTCGCTAGCATGACTTTTTTAACCAATTCCAAAACAACAAATGTTCGACTGTCCCAAATTCAAGGAGGTTGCAGACGTCATTTCAAAATGTGATGAAATTGTAAAATGAACTTCAGATAGAGCAGAAAAACCTTGTGGGAAAAGGAGAAATTGCGAGCGATTTCTCCTTTTCCCACAAAGTTTTCCAGTGTCGTCTGCAACAAAGTGGTTAAATGTCGTCATTGTTTGGTAATGGGTAACGAGCGAACAGTAACTAAGTTTTGTGCCGATATCCGTGTACTACTTTCGCCGTGCATGCACTTCCTATTTCGTGACAACAGCTCGTTATGCAACGCGGCTGCACACCTATTCCCTGTTGCGTTTTTACGGTCTGCGGTCTATTTTCAGCCACCGATTCCCATGCGATGTGAGAAAGTAGCAGCCACTTATCACGAGAATTGATGGGGACATCGGGCCACTGGTATAGTTTACTTTAAAAGTTTTCTCGGATCATACATTTATTATGACGTAAAGTTTTATATGTTATACATTCAAAATATCATTATTTTGTCATGTTCCTATCTAATGAAATTCTTGACAACAAGGTCTTGATTATAATAAACAATTCATTGTCTTCTACATTAACATTGATTAGGCATTGAATTGAAGCACAGTAGGCATGCTTGAAGGAATTGGGTTCCATTTAATTTAGATCTGTCATCTGTCATATGACATTGCATAAATGAGGTACGTCACTTGATTACAAAAACAGATACACATGTTTCCATAGAAGGTGTGAAAAGGCAGAAAAAATTACAATTGGATTTGACAACATGTAATTACCAAATAATGATTTACTTATTTTGTAAATTTGATATACAGTCAAACTTGTGTTAAGAGGCCAGTCTGTGGACCTGAGAAAATTGGCTGTTTAAGACAGGTTGGCTGCTTAACACAAATTAATGTACACTATGAATCTAATGATGGGACTTTCTGTAGTGGTTGTTTAAGGCAGGTTTGCTGCTTCAAAGGATGGTTGCTTAAAGGCACATAAAAGGAGATAAATGATATATCAAACTATATTAATTGGTAAACTTTTGGTCAGATCCAAATAGTTTTCACCAAAATACCTCATCAGCAGAACTTAAACGTGAAAGCCAACAAGAAATAACCCAGATTAACCAGTTTAATTGTATGATTCTTCACCCCTGACCTTGACAGTTGATACACAAATGTTTGAACAAACCAGTCTGAATTCGTTATTTTGAATATGTAAACAAACAGGTTGTTGATAAACATGATTGAATTGGAGACTACTATATTTCAAGCACAAAATAACTTATGTTTAAGAAATCTATTTAATAGGGTCTCAATGCATTCGTAAATTAATTCTCATGACTTTTATGAAAATGATAAAAGATCTCATATATTTTTTTAGTAATTTATTTGTACTTTTCTCCTTTAATGTGCCTTTAACACAAGTTGGACAGTAATTTCTAATTTCTAGGTTGAATGTATTAACTTGTGTGAAACATATCGACTCTCGCTCGATTAAGGGTAGAAGTGCAGCAGCTTGTCTGAAATTCATTTGCTCATTCATGTGCATGATCTAACGCTTTCAGATGTGTCCTCCAAGTCGAGTGTATTCTGTCGAGCACATCAATTTCTTTTACCATCCCATCCCAATTGATTCAAATTGAAAATGAAAAGAACGGCTATCATAACCTTTAATTCTTCGTCAAATATGGTAGAAACCATTGATACAAAAAGAGAAATTACTAATTAATTACTACTTAAGTGAGATTTCTCCTTTTGCTCCTTTTCTTCTAAAATGAATATAGCCGGACTCGTTAAAGTTTGGTTCTTATAGAGAAATGGAAAAGTTGACTCTCGCAAAAAGACAACGCCAACTCTATCGGAAGCAGCATTTGAAGACAAATAGACATACACGTACCCTTAAGAGTAATCTTATTACACGTTGCTGTCCGCTGAAAAAAACATTTCTAAGATATTTCCTGCTCGAATTTAACATTTAGAGATGAGTTCTTCGTGGCCAAGCGGCTAGAATAAATATATTGAAATTTCAAGACCCCTTATCGCTTGAGTACAAATTCCGTTGACGGCATTTTGATTTTTATGAGATGCAGTTTCCTGACTGACTTACGGAATGCCAATGGTTCTACCCGGCTAGGTAAGACCTTATATCAGTTAAGTTTGTAGCCTTCATCCTTCATCCTTCATTCCGTCATTAAGATCTAAGAGTCGGCTTAACAACATAACTGAAATTGTGTTGACGCGATGTAAAAACCACATAAAAACAAGATGATTTCTACTTGAGACCCCGGCACACTTCTGTTTTATTTCAGACATTCAAAGGCGTATACAAACCCCAAGACTTGTGTTTATCATTTGTTTCTGTGTCACGATAGGGCTTATTTTCCCTCATTGCTTATTCATGGCATACTGAAAGTTATGGCAGACGTTGGCATATTACGAGAAGAATCTATGAATATTGGATTATCATAAGTTTGTGTGTACATCACTTTTGTAGAGATGTCCCAGTTTCTATACCTTGTCTTGAACCCCAAAATAAAAGTGCGTGTTAGGTTCAATTGATGACAGCAGCAAACGACAAGATACTGAAATGAAAAAGTATTCTATGGTATTGTGTGAAAACGATTGTGACAAGAAAGAAAGAAAGCAAGAAAGCAAGAAAGCAAGAAAGCAAGAAAGAAAGAAAGAAAGAAAGAAAGAAAGAAAGAAAGAAAGAAAGAAAGAAAGAAAGAAAGAAAGAAAGAAAGAAAAGAAAGAAAGAAAGAAAGAAAGAAAGAAAGAAAGAGAGAAAGAAAGAAAGAAAGAAAGAAAGAAAGAAAGAAAGAAAGAAAGAAAGAAAGAAAGAAAGAAAGAAAGAAAGAAAGAAAGAAAGAAAGAAAGTGAAAGAAAGAAAGAAAGAAAGAAAGGAAGGAAGAAAAGAGTGGGTTTTTTTACTTATTGGATGCACCTTGGTCATGGTTTATTTTTCGCATATGGTGTGGGGTGTGGTCTATATAGTGTCTCACCCTCCGACCATGTCTATCTCTAAGCTATAGAGACATATATAATGCATAGTAATTAGATTTAGGGAAGTCCATGAGCTGGGGTACGTGATAATGTACCTTAGAAATTACTTAAACAATTACTTTAAGTGTCGCAAAACGTGAGCGTGAACGTCCATTGACAAAACGTATTGCTAATAGTTTATCAATCATTCAACAGTTGCAACAAAACGAGATAAACCATTTATTGTGGGCACTCGCCGAGACGATTCTAATGACTACCAACACTAAAGGGTTAAGAGAAGAAATGAAGAAGTTAAACCCACGGGAGAAGATGCAATTAGAACTCGTAATATAATGCCCTTGTAAACTAGGACTGTCCAAAAGAAGGTTTGTCGAACTGATGAGACAGCCTAAGGTAGTGATTTCGTAACTGGTCCAAATTGAGAGTGATTACAGACAATGACTATGGTGTTGAAAAGAGAACCATTTTTCTCAAAAACGGAACCAATATTAACCCTGAGAATATTCTTTCTGAAGGTCTGTTTTTGCATATAGGAAAAGGGGAAACTAAAACAAGTAATTAATTGAGATCTGGCCATTTATCATTTCAAACAAATGATGATAATATTTCATTCCAAAACACATACTGCTATAAATAATAAAAACTTATAAAAATGCACACTAGAATGAAACGACTTTGTCAGTATTGAAATCTTTTGATTAACAATGTGGCATCATCACCCAGCTACTATCAAACTTTCATATAAATATGCAAAATGGTTTGGAAAAGTAATTCATTTGAGATTAAAATTTGAAACCTAAATGACGAAAGAAGGAAATGCGGGTTACTTATAAATTTTCCTTTTTTCAGAAAAGGGTTCTAAGTTTTCTGCTGCAAATGCGACAAATTAAGGAATAACATTTGATATATTATTGCATTTTCCAGTTTCATATTTTTTTCATCTCCTTTTTTTTTTATTAATTAAAGGTTTTATTTTGCATCAACAAACAAAGAAGAGCTTACAAGTTATTTTCATCTCCCATCGAGTCTTCTAGATTGATATAACACCAGTTACCACACCAAAAGAGGATTAAAGGTCATATTTCCCGATGAACAAAATTTTCTTTAATTATGGTTTTTGAATTAGTTTATGGTTTCGTTATGACGGAGGTAATGATTTTTTTCTCATACAGAAGCGAAAAATGTTGTTTTTGACTACTTTTATTCACGTTTATCGATTTTTGTGAATGACTTATCTCCCTTGTTGTGACGTCATTTGTGCTTCAAAGTCATATGAACTATCAGTAAGAACAAAGACCTAATAAACACAGATAAGCAACTCTGCAAAATACCGTTCTTTCTCGCGTTGACATCTCGTTCGCGAGATTTTGTCTTCCTGTAAATACAGACGCTTTATTTTGTTAATCAAAGCGTCTGCCGTCGCTGATCAGCTATGGTAGCCCTTTTATTGACCCTCCCGACCCCCAAAACCAATAAACAGATGGCCACCAGCTGTGGTGCCCTGCTGTGATAATTACCAGGGATTATAACTTATTGTAATATTGCACTGTGTCAAACTGAAATGTCTAGCTAAATTTTATGACGGAGGAAAATTTCAGCAGCAAAATTTTCTGTTAAAATATTAGCTTAAATCTATACTTTTGTGGAATGGGTCTCTAAATGGGAATTATCTTTTTTGCGGCATATCATGTACAATATTCTATGAATTAATAATTCGTAATGGGGAACATTCTATTTTCTTTGAAAATGTACTCAATACCATCATCATCACCATCTGCATCATCATCATCATCATCATCATCATCATCATCATCAACAATGTTAGAATTATATTATCAAACAACAACTAGCTAAAGGTTTTATCCATTCTAATAAAATCTAAATATAAAAAAATAAATGCGTGTGTATTTTTATTTATAAATGAAAAAGTGATCGTTCGGATAAATTTTCAAATCAAGATAAACGTTCAGGAAGAAAGTTCATCATTTCTGTTTCAATAAGAAATTTTCTGTAAGTAGATCATGGTCATGTGAAACATTCTCATTCCAGTGAACGGTCGTCAGATTTCTAAAACAACTTGGCACAAGAAAGAACGTATGCCTGACCTTTTTTTTTTAAAGAGATACAGACTTGGCTACCTAACCTCAAAAAGCAACCTTACATGTGATATAAATGGAATTAATGTACGAATTTGTAGAAAGAAAATATTTAGCATATAAACCATTGTTTTCAATAAATGAAAACTTCATTTTTTCCCTAATCAAAATTCTAGATAATTCGAAAAAGAAGGGTTAACGTGCCCATTGTTTATCAAGTGATATACAGGAAGCTTGCATCATACTATTGTACTTTATTGTCAACTTAGAATTTGAATTATCCCCGTGGGGGGTAAAATAACAGACATTCCAAAGACTAGGCTAACTTTAGAATTACATTTTGTATAAGATCTTTTTAGAGTGTCTTCTCAGCTAGAGCCATATACTTCTGCGCACAAATATGCATCGAGTCTGCTTTTTATCTCTTGATTTGCAGCATGTTGATGTCATACACTTCCAGCACACACAAACATGCTGTCATTAGCGGCAAATTTTACACTTTCTTTGCATGAAAATTATTTCCAGCTGAACCAAACCGAACATATCGTTACATCTTCCACGTATACAGTTTATATACAATAAGAGAGTACTAAAAATAAATTCAAATTAAAAAAACCAAACAAGACCAGTTAAGAGAATTTAAATGCCTCTTAACATCACAAAAATATGAAAAAATGTTCTTGATCTTCCCTTGTTCGATAAAAATATGTGTAATGAATCAAAGTTTGTCTAAATCAACCCATAGTTTGTTTTTGTTTCCGAGGAGTTAGACAAAAACTATTGCTCTACTACTAAAACATGCAACCATATGATTTCAAAGACCAGATAAGAGAATTAAAATGCCTCTCAACATCACAAAAATGTATAAAAGTCCTTGATCTTCAATTGGTCGATAAAAATATGTGTAATGAATCAGTTTGTCTAAATCAACCCATATTTTGTTTTTGTTTTCGAGGAGTTAGATAAAAAACTATTGCTCTACTCCTAAAACATGCAACCATATGATTTCAAAAAACCAAGACCAGATAAGAGAATTTAAATGCCTCTCAACATCACAAAAATGTATAAAAGTCCTTGATCTTCAATTGGTCGATAAAACTATGTGTAATGAATCGAAGTTTGTCTTAATAAACCCATATTTTGTTTTTGTTTTCGAGGAGTTAGACAAAAACTATTGCTCTACTACTAAAACATTCAACCATATGACTTCAAAAAACCAAGACCAGATAAGAGAATCTAAATGCCTCTCTACATCATAAAAATGTATAAAAGTCCTTGATCTTCAATTGGTCGATGAAAATATGTGTAATGAATCAAAGTTTGTCTAAATCAACCCATATTTTGATTTTGTTTCCGAGGAGTTAGACAAAAACTATTGCTCTACTTCTAAAACATGCAACGATATGATTTCGAAAAACCAAGACCAGATAAGAGAATTTAAATGCCTTTCAACATCACAAAAATGTATAAAAGTCCTTGATCTTCAATTGGTCGATAAAAATATGTGTAATGAATCGAAGTTTGTCTTAATCAACCCATATTTTGTTTTTGTTTCTGAGGAGTTATACAAATACTCTACTATCCCATTCAATTCTAGACATATAGCACTTTCGGTTCTATTGATGATACACGTGTTTCACCAGTGGTAAAAGGAAATCAATTGTCTCATATGCAATTATTAATAAAAACAACACACTAATAAAGGAATGTTAAAACTATCGAAAAATTAATAAAATAAACGTTAGTTTTCACACTTTATTCAACCTTCGTTTACATCGTCTAGCTGGCAGACACACTTCAGTGCAGACGAGATTAGGAAGTCTCGCATAGTCTCCCGAAATCTCATCCTCCACGAGATGATAAGGGAGTTCGGTCTTTACCTATGGGGAGTTGCTTATCTGTGTTTATTAGGTCTTTGGTAAGAAGAATCTAGTTCTCAGTAACGACGGTGTTTTTGCACAAATTTCGGACATTTTAAGTGTTGAATTGTGTTTTGGGAAAAATAATTGGATATTGAATATGGTGTTTTGACAGGTCTTCTGGTGTTATTCTGCTTTTGGTCGCAGGGATGCGAGTTTCTCCCGTTTTCTGACGAACATAAAAGCTGCAAAAAGTTTCGATAAGTAAACTGGACCATGTTTACTTTACAAATAAGCAAAAGATATATTCCCCAAACAAGAACAGTAGGCTGTGTTACTTTCACTTAGAAGACGGCAAGTTTACGCATTGTTAGGCGTTTCCAGAGAATTGATTTTATTGATCTTAAAGATGATCGGACTCAATTCAAACTAATTTATACAGGTGAAGACGCTTCAAATTCATTCTACTTATTGAGTAACTGTTATATTTCCCTTATTTGAAACACACCGACAACATTCACTAGTCTTGCTAGATCTTTATATAGAATTTGCACCGTGTAAATGTAGATAAATTCAAGAAAAGGATAAATCACGTTGATTTCACCTTTTTGAAAGTTAATTTCCTTGAATGACTCTCTTACTCGCCAAGTTAGTTTTGTTTGGAACAGATTAACTATGCTACATGAATAGTTATGAATACTTAATTAGGCTGCTTTACGATTATATTACGTAAGAATTCAAAGGGTTGCAAGAATATGTTAATTTCATCCAACATCATAAGTTATTGTATTGCCATGTCTTTGGGTTTTAAACGCTTAAATGCATCTTGTTCTTATTTGCAAAGCTTGTTTTATGTTTTAACACAATTGTAGAAACGTTGCCATTGTACATAAATGAGACAAAATAAAAAATGTACGTTGATTGCTATGATAACAAACTGATTAAAACAAGCAAGTTTCTTTCATCTGCCGTTGTCTTTGAATGAAAATTCAAAATAATGAATATTTGATATCCGCAAACTGTCTCTAAACTCATCAACGCAAATGATAATGGGTTCGATCTTAACTTAAGCGTCTGCTTTTCGGAATTATTTCAATCACACACCTCATTTTTTTGCCATTGGTAATATTGGTTTAAATGACGTATGTCACACTGAAATGCAGGTGTTCAAACATGATTATTACAACTTTATATTGATAATTAAGTAATAAGATCACTCAATATATAATTTACACATTTGAACATAACCTCTTTGTTTGCAATTTAATTGATTATTGTCAGTTTACCTCACATACAAAGGGTCAATCAACAAACATCGGACATTACAAGGACTAAGGGTCGTGATACAAATTAACACCAATCTGCCACATTTGCACAGTATGTTTCAAGTCTCAAGTCCTTTATTGTTTAGGCGAAAGATAGCCTCTGGCGTTAATCTCTTAAATATATCTATTGTTAATTAACAGGTCTGACACGTTCTGCTATTCCAGACATGAAATAACAAGCGTCAAATCTCACACTTTCAATGCGCGGCAATTAAATTTATCTAAACAATCCATTGTTAAGATATAACCAATTAAGACCAAACTCTCACAGGATGTTTGGATTGATAAGGTGTCAGGACATATTTATCTCTCAACGTGACTTACGTCTGATACTTTGTCGTTATGATATTCAAAGAATTGAACATGTTGTCTATTCTATTAGAATAGTTTGACACTTCAATGAGTATATGATAATCAGTATTCACCAAAACGGTATTAACTCTATGTTTTCAACAAAAAAACGTTTTAACATCAAAATCAAGTTTTGTCGAATTGATATTTAAATTCCAAAATCATAAAAAATAAATTCAAATATGTTTATTTAAGGTTGTTAGTAAAATAGACTATGGCGATTTTTTTGTTTTAGCTGTTAATTATTAAACCTGTCCGAAAATGTAATGCTCAATATGTCAAGGCTACTTACACGAGAGAAAACGAACATAAATGTAAAGTGAATATGAAGAACAATTCTTAAGTCAAAACAGTTGATCTAGAAAGACGACATCGGAATCAATTTCGAAATCATAGACCTCTTACTGGGGGTGGAGTTACTGGAAAGTTGCCGGATGATTTTAACAAATACTCTTTACAAATACAAATGTGCCAGTGTTTAGTTTTGAAATTTGGATGTGTGGTGAAAATGTGAGTTGAAGGATAACACTCGTATCACAAGTAAGTTGATGTGTGGTGAAAATGTGAGTTAAAGGATAACCTTCGTATCACAAGTAAGTTGGGTTATAATACGGTTTGTTTGTTCGCAATTTATGATCTTCTCCCGTTTCATTTCATGTATTGATAAGACAATGCAGGGTGAATTTGATAGTTAATAGTTATACGATGTACGGTTTTAAGACAATTCGTTTATTCAGATCTATGTCTTTGTTTACTACTCAATTAAAACCTTAATGCTTATACACGATCATTGAGGAAAAAGTACTCGTGTTTTTTTTCCCAAAAATATTAATAAAAAATAGCTGTTTTCACAAATATCGTCAAAATTTCAAGCCGATTCTTACATATGAAAACATTTACAAATCCTTTCAAATTTACGCGTTACGTCACTTACTCTTTTCTTTCAGAAGAATATTCTTATAATATGAAACATATTCAATAAAGAAAATGCACTGTCAATCCAAACCTTGACTTAAGGATTGCTATTTTGAGGAAAATCGTCCCAATTTCATGCCGTTTCTTTCATATGAACGCATTGACATATCCTTGTAAATTCAGCGTTAAGTCACTAATTTATTTTTTTCAAATGGATATTCTTATAATATGAAAAATATCCAGTATAGAAAATTAACTGTCAATCCAAACAATGACTTAAGAATAATTTATTTCAAGGAAAACCGTCCAAATTTCAAGCCGTTCCTTTCATATGAACAAATTTACGCAATGACAAATCCATGCAAATTCACGGGTTAAGTTATTAATTTATCTTTTTTCAAATTGATATTCTTATAAAATGAACCATATTCAATATATAAAATGCGCTGTCAATCAAAACTATGACTTTAGGATCGTTTATTTGAAGAAAAACACCAATTCTAACCAGCGATCGCTCTTTACGCCCTTTACATGGCGCATTCAGTGGATCACGAGTGACGTCACAGCAAAGGGAAGTAAGTCATACGAACTTTTATTAATCGGTGCGCTATGACGGTGATTTATGACGTTATGCGTTATGGTAAAATGTTGCAAATAATTTCAATGTGATTCTTTTACTTCATATTTTCATTTTATGAAATAAACCCAACCTGTACATATGACCTTTAAATGAAAAGTCGAAAGATTGTTCAGCTCTTCTTATTAATTGTTTAACTGCGATTTTAATGACCTTGTTATTGTAACCTCATATCTTATTATCTTATATTATTGACACAGTCGCCAATAAAGAGCATTATACTATGCTAGTTTATTAACCCTTTTAGTGCGGGAACCGGCTTCATGCTTACACAAACAGGTAAGATCCAGGCCAGCCGCCAAGTAAATTGGTGGCTGGCCTGTGATCAAACCTGTTTGCAATTCTGAGTATCTTTCCTTATCAATATTAAGGAGATGTTTAAGGTTTATAAAAGTAGACAACACAAACATATATTTTTAGAAAATTACCCAGCATTCTAAGGTTTAAAGATTTCGGAATAACAGATGCGGTTGTCATTGGTAACAATTTGGATCTATGCCCTCAATAGATTGGTTATCAACCATTGTCATTTATTCCCTCATTTCAAAGTTGAAGGAAACTGGCTTGAAATCACATTGAAAATTGGTTAAGAACTATTTCAAACCAATAGTTCGACCTTTTTTGTTCTGATCTTTTGTTTGTTATTGCAACATTGAAAAGCTGAACATCATCACGCAATGGTTGTGATTTGTAAAAGCAATGAATTCAACTGTTTAATTGATGAAAACAGAAATACATGTCAAACGAAGACTTTTCATTTTTTGTCTCAATTTACAGTATTGCACATGTACCATGTTGAAAATAAAAGAATAGTTTTATCCTATGATTTGCTGTTGGACCCATATGTAGATTGAATGATAAAACGAACATTTTCATTTTAAAAATTTGATTTATTTGCTTTTGGATAAATATGTAGCTTAGATAATAATAGGAACACTACATTTCTATGACATTTTCTTTGCTTTTGACAAATATATCGGTTGAATAATAAAAGGAACAGTTCAATTTTATGATTATAATCATTTGTTGTGGACAGATTGGATAAGGGTTTACGGTCAACCCTCTACCAAAAGCTAAATTTTTAACTCTCCCAAATTGAAAAAGATTGCAGACGACATTTCACAATGTGTTGAAATTGGAAAACAATCTTCTGGTAGGGCAGAACACATGTAGGGAAAAGGAGAAATTGCTCGTTAAGATTGCTCGTTTTACTACAATGTTTTCCAAAGTCGTCTGCAACAAACTGGTCAGATGTCGCTATTGTTTGGTAATGGGTTAAGTAATCAATCCTTTTAATTAGAAATGTTATAGAAGCCGAGTTCTTATTAAACAAATCTCCCATGAGACTAAAAAAACGGCGTATAGTGCAACCATTTTAATTTGAAAATCGACAACAACTTGATTAGAAAAGGGAGACCATTCTTGTATAATCTCTAGAGAGTTCAAAGCCTGCAGCGTGATAAGGTCTATTACTCAGTCGTAACTACTCGGGTGTTTCCGTGACAAGAGAAATACATTTCGTACACAACTGTAGAGTTACAAATTTTGTTTTAAATGTCCTTGTTTTTTCTGTTCACCAACATTCACCGCCTGTTTCCCTCTTTACAGTCTAACTCGTGTTAAGCAACCACCCTTTTAAGCAGCCAACCTGCCTTAAACAACCACTACAGAAAGTCCCATTGTTAGATTTATAGTGTACATCAATTATTGTTAAGCAGCCAACCTGTCTTAAACAGCCAATTAACTCTGTTCCGGAGGCTGGCCTTTTAAGACAAATTTGACTGTATATGAATAATAGTAACGCGGTATATTCAATACTCGATAGTCTTCCGAACACAGTCGATAAACAATAGAGATATACGCATTATATATCAAAAGGTAAGCTTTGTAGCATTTATCAAAAAATGCTCGTGGTCGAACATTACGGACGGTTCCGAGGATATTTTTAGATACTCAGCACAGCTTGTAATTCACGCTAATCAGTCGACAGACGGGAAATGTTGATGGACAATAACACATTTTCTATGAGCATCTACGTTGAGCAGTTCAATTGCTATGGAAGTGTTAAACATCATTTCAAACCATTATGTTATGTCAGTTACTCATACGTAATAGTGAAATTATAAGTTCATTTTTTTTTCTGTAATCAAATATGATGACTGTTTAGATATTGCATTTGACATTTTCATTTGAAAACGAAAGTGCGACGAAATAAATCTCACACAAAGCAATATGGCGGCCTGCAATTTACGTAAGATGTGTTTTCATTGGATAAACCCGATAAGTTCAGATTGCCCATCCTTATAGCAACGTTGTTCGGATATATTCTGACATTTTCGTCATATACACACGTTTTAAACATAGGGGGCTTACTAAGATAGAAACCATCGTGACAAAAAGACATACTGCTTATGACGGGCATTTTCTTCTTTTGTTATAACCATTTCCAACAGATATCAGCAATTTGATCCATTCACCACAACATAACTGAAATAATTATGTAACGATTCCAAGAGGCCATCTTTGTTTCAGGAAGTGAATTGGGTAAAACAGATTTCTCTTTAAATGTCTCGCTCGTTGCATGCAAATTTGTAAAATGCAATCTTGATTCTATGTGTTTGTTTAGTGGAAAGACTGATATAATCTTAATCATCCTCTAAACCGGTTTGTACCAGCGAGTTTGGAATGGAACGATAAAATCAGGTTTATTCTGATTTCAAAATACTTGCATGTCAACATACAATAATGCTTGCTTGTTTCTTTCTTTCTTTTAGACGTATTTTGGGTATGATGGTCATAACATTTTAGTTCGAAGTTTCAATCTAGATAAAAGAGGGTTCTGGCAGTCGTTTCATTTGAGTCGACTTATAACCAAAAGCAATCAACTCAAATTCAGTTCGAGTTATCGATTAAACGAAACGAATTCTTACTTAAAAGTGTTTGTTTTGATGCTGAAATGTTTAAAGTCTTGCTCGATGCTTGAATGCATCCAGAGGACATTTTCTGTACATTTAGTGCTCTGTGAAGTATTTAACATATTTAAACATTTTACGGTAAGAATATGCGTAAGTTCAAAACAACCTTACCCCTTATTTTAAAACTTTGATAAACAATTTTGAAAAGTAACTCATCATTGGAATCGTCTCTCCGAGCCGCTTCCAATGACGTGTCACATCACAATATTCTACATTTATTTATGATGTTATCCATGTATATCAGTTTCCACTTACGCAACTATTTTCCGTAAGTCGTTTTGTAAAACTGTACCAATATCTTTAACGACATAGAAGACGTATACGAAATCTTGTCTTTCAAACATTGAATCCACGTTGCTGTTTTCTCAATAAGAGGAACCAGAAAATGATCCAAAGAAATCAAAGCAAGATCGAAAGAAAGAAAGAAAGAAAGAAAGAAAGAAAGAAAGAAAGAAAGAAAGAGTGAAAGAAAGAAAGAAAGAAAGAAAGAAAGGAAGGAAGAAAAGAGTGGGTTTTTTTACTTATTGGATGCACCTTGGTCATGGTTTATTTTTCGCATATGGTGTGGGGTGTGGTCTATATAGTGTCTCACCCTCCGACCATGTCTATCTCTAAGCTATAGAGACATATATAATGCATAGTAATTAGATTTAGGGAAGTCCATGAGCTGGGGTACGTGATAATGTACCTTAGAAATTACTTAAACAATTACTTTAAGTGTCGCAAAACGTGAGCGTGAACGTCCATTGACAAAACGTATTGCTAATAGTTTATCAATCATTCAACAGTTGCAACAAAACGAGATAAACCATTTATTGTGGGCACTCGCCGAGACGATTCTAATGACTACCAACACTAAAGGGTTAAGAGAAGAAATGAAGAAGTTAAACCCACGGGAGAAGATGCAATTAGAACTCGTAATATAATGCCCTTGTAAACTAGGACTGTCCAAAAGAAGGTTTGTCGAACTGATGAGACAGCCTAAGGTAGTGATTTCGTAACTGGTCCAAATTGAGAGTGATTACAGACAATGACTATGGTGTTGAAAAGAGAACCATTTTTCTCAAAAACGGAACCAATATTAACCCTGAGAATATTCTTTCTGAAGGTCTGTTTTTGCATATAGGAAAAGGGGAAACTAAAACAAGTAATTAATTGAGATCTGGCCATTTATCATTTCAAACAAATGATGATAATATTTCATTCCAAAACACATACTGCTATAAATAATAAAAACTTATAAAAATGCACACTAGAATGAAACGACTTTGTCAGTATTGAAATCTTTTGATTAACAATGTGGCATCATCACCCAGCTACTATCAAACTTTCATATAAATATGCAAAATGGTTTGGAAAAGTAATTCATTTGAGATTAAAATTTGAAACCTAAATGACGAAAGAAGGAAATGCGGGTTACTTATAAATTTTCCTTTTTTCAGAAAAGGGTTCTAAGTTTTCTGCTGCAAATGCGACAAATTAAGGAATAACATTTGATATATTATTGCATTTTCCAGTTTCATATTTTTTTCATCTCCTTTTTTTTTTATTAATTAAAGGTTTTATTTTGCATCAACAAACAAAGAAGAGCTTACAAGTTATTTTCATCTCCCATCGAGTCTTCTAGATTGATATAACACCAGTTACCACACCAAAAGAGGATTAAAGGTCATATTTCCCGATGAACAAAATTTTCTTTAATTATGGTTTTTGAATTAGTTTATGGTTTCGTTATGACGGAGGTAATGATTTTTTTCTCATACAGAAGCGAAAAATGTTGTTTTTGACTACTTTTATTCACGTTTATCGATTTTTGTGAATGACTTATCTCCCTTGTTGTGACGTCATTTGTGCTTCAAAGTCATATGAACTATCAGTAAGAACAAAGACCTAATAAACACAGATAAGCAACTCTGCAAAATACCGTTCTTTCTCGCGTTGACATCTCGTTCGCGAGATTTTGTCTTCCTGTAAATACAGACGCTTTATTTTGTTAATCAAAGCGTCTGCCGTCGCTGATCAGCTATGGTAGCCCTTTTATTGACCCTCCCGACCCCCAAAACCAATAAACAGATGGCCACCAGCTGTGGTGCCCTGCTGTGATAATTACCGGGGATTATAACTTATTGTAATATTGCACTGTGTCAAACTGAAATGTCTAGCTAAATTTTATGACGGAGGAAAATTTCAGCAGCAAAATTTTCTGTTAAAATATTAGCTTAAATCTATACTTTTGTGGAATGGGTCTCTAAATGGGAATTATCTTTTTTGCGGCATATCATGTACAATATTCTATGAATTAATAATTCGTAATGGGGAACATTCTATTTTCTTTGAAAATGTACTCAGTACCATCATCATCACCATCTGCATCATCATCATCATCATCATCATCATCATCATCAACAATGTTAGAATTATATTATCAAACAACAACTAGCTAAAGGTTTTATCCATTCTAATAAAATCTAAATATAAAAAAATAAATGCGTGTGTATTTTTATTTATAAATGAAAAAGTGATCGTTCGGATAAATTTTCAAATCAAGATAAACGTTCAGGAAGAAAGTTCATCATTTCTGTTTCAATAAGAAATTTTCTGTAAGTAGATCATGGTCATGTGAAACATTCTCATTCCAGTGAACGGTCGTCAGATTTCTAAAACAACTTGGCACAAGAAAGAACGTATGCCTGACCTTTTTTTTAAAGAGATACAGACTTGGCTACCTAACCTCAAAAAGCAACCTTACATGTGATATAAATGGAATTAATGTACGAATTTGTAGAAAGAAAATATTTAGCATATAAACCATTGTTTTCAATAAATGAAAACTTCATTTTTTCCCTAATCAAAATTCTAGATAATTCGAAAAAGAAGGGTTAACGTGCCCATTGTTTATCAAGTGATATACAGGAAGCTTGCATCATACTATTGTACTTTATTGTCAACTTAGAATTTGAATTATCCCCGTGGGGGGTAAAATAACAGACATTCCAAAGACTAGGCTAACTTTAGAATTACATTTTGTATAAGATCTTTTTAGAGTGTCTTCTCAGCTAGAGCCATATACTTCTGCGCACAAATATGCATCGAGTCTGCTTTTTATCTCTTGATTTGCAGCATGTTGATGTCATACACTTCCAGCACACACAAACATGCTGTCATTAGCGGCAAATTTTACACTTTCTTTGCATGAAAATTATTTCCAGCTGAACCAAACCGAACATATCGTTACATCTTCCACGTATACAGTTTATATACAATAAGAGAGTACTAAAAATAAATTCAAATTAAAAAAACCAAACAAGACCAGTTAAGAGAATTTAAATGCCTCTTAACATCACAAAAATATGAAAAAATGTTCTTGATCTTCCCTTGTTCGATAAAAATATGTGTAATGAATCAAAGTTTGTCTAAATCAACCCATATTTTGTTTTTGTTTCCGAGGAGTTAGACAAAAACTATTGCTCTACTACTAAAACATGCAACCATATGATTTCAAAAAACCAAGACCAGATAAGAGAATTAAAATGCCTCTCAACATCACAAAAATGTATAAAAGTCCTTGATCTTCAATTGGTCGATAAAAATATGTGTAATGAATCAGTTTGTCTAAATCAACCCATATTTTGTTTTTGTTTTCGAGGAGTTAGATAAAAAACTATTGCTCTACTCCTAAAACATGCAACCATATGATTTCAAAAAACCAAGACCAGATAAGAGAATTTAAATGCCTCTCAACATCACAAAAATGTATAAAAGTCCTTGATCTTCAATTGGTCGATAAAACTATGTGTAATGAATCGAAGTTTGTCTTAATAAACCCATATTTTGTTTTTGTTTTCGAGGAGTTAGACAAAAACTATTGCTCTACTACTAAAACATTCAACCATATGACTTCAAAAAACCAAGACCAGATAAGAGAATCTAAATGCCTCTCTACATCATAAAAATGTATAAAAGTCCTTGATCTTCAATTGGTCGATGAAAATATGTGTAATGAATCAAAGTTTGTCTAAATCAACCCATATTTTGATTTTGTTTCCGAGGAGTTAGACAAAAACTATTGCTCTACTTCTAAAACATGCAACGATATGATTTCGAAAAACCAAGACCAGATAAGAGAATTTAAATGCCTTTCAACATCACAAAAATGTATAAAAGTCCTTGATCTTCAATTGGTCGATAAAAATATGTGTAATGAATCGAAGTTTGTCTTAATCAACCCATATTTTGTTTTTGTTTCTGAGGAGTTATACAAATACTCTACTATCCCATTCAATTCTAGACATATAGCACTTTCGGTTCTATTGATGATACACGTGTTTCACCAGTGGTAAAAGGAAATCAATTGTCTCATATGCAATTATTAATAAAAACAACACACTAATAAAGGAATGTTAAAACTATCGAAAAATTAATAAAATAAACGTTAGTTTTCACACTTTATTCAACCTTCGTTTACATCGTCTAGCTGGCAGACACACTTCAGTGCAGACGAGATTAGGAAGTCTCGCATAGTCTCCCGAAATCTCATCCTCCACGAGATGATAAGGGAGTTCGGTCTTTACCTATGGGGAGTTGCTTATCTGTGTTTATTAGGTCTTTGGTAAGAAGAATCTAGTTCTCAGTAACGACGGTGTTTTTGCACAAATTTCGGACATTTTAAGTGTTGAATTGTGTTTTGGGAAAAATAATTGGATATTGAATATGGTGTTTTGACAGGTCTTCTGGTGTTATTCTGCTTTTGGTCGCAGGGATGCGAGTTTCTCCCGTTTTCTGACGAACATAAAAGCTGCAAAAAGTTTCGATAAGTAAACTGGACCATGTTTACTTTACAAATAAGCAAAAGATATATTCCCCAAACAAGAACAGTAGGCTGTGTTACTTTCACTTAGAAGACGGCAAGTTTACGCATTGTTAGGCGTTTCCAGAGAATTGATTTTATTGATCTTAAAGATGATCGGACTCAATTCAAACTAATTTATACAGGTGAAGACGCTTCAAATTCATTCTACTTATTGAGTAACTGTTATATTTCCCTTATTTGAAACACACCGACAACATTCACTAGTCTTGCTAGATCTTTATATAGAATTTGCACCGTGTAAATGTAGATAAATTCAAGAAAAGGATAAATCACGTTGATTTCACCTTTTTGAAAGTTAATTTCCTTGAATGACTCTCTTACTCGCCAAGTTAGTTTTGTTTGGAACAGATTAACTATGCTACATGAATAGTTATGAATACTTAATTAGGCTGCTTTACGATTATATTACGTAAGAATTCAAAGGGTTGCAAGAATATGTTAATTTCATCCAACATCATAAGTTATTGTATTGCCATGTCTTTGGGTTTTAAACGCTTAAATGCATCTTGTTCTTATTTGCAAAGCTTGTTTTATGTTTTAACACAATTGTAGAAACGTTGCCATTGTACATAAATGAGACAAAATAAAAAATGTACGTTGATTGCTATGATAACAAACTGATTAAAACAAGCAAGTTTCTTTCATCTGCCGTTGTCTTTGAATGAAAATTCAAAATAATGAATATTTGATATCCGCAAACTGTCTCTAAACTCATCAACGCAAATGATAATGGGTTCGATCTTAACTTAAGCGTCTGCTTTTCGGAATTATTTCAATCACACACCTCATTTTTTTGCCATTGGTAATATTGGTTTAAATGACGTATGTCACACTGAAATGCAGGTGTTCAAACATGATTATTACAACTTTATATTGATAATTAAGTAATAAGATCACTCAATATATAATTTACACATTTGAACATAACCTCTTTGTTTGCAATTTAATTGATTATTGTCAGTTTACCTCACATACAAAGGGTCAATCAACAAACATCGGACATTACAAGGACTAAGGGTCGTGATACAAATTAACACCAATCTGCCACATTTGCACAGTATGTTTCAAGTCTCAAGTCCTTTATTGTTTAGGCGAAAGATAGCCTCTGGCGTTAATCTCTTAAATATATCTATTGTTAATTAACAGGTCTGACACGTTCTGCTATTCCAGACATGAAATAACAAGCGTCAAATCTCACACTTTCAATGCGCGGCAATTAAATTTATCTAAACAATCCATTGTTAAGATATAACCAATTAAGACCAAACTCTCACAGGATGTTTGGATTGATAAGGTGTCAGGACATATTTATCTCTCAACGTGACTTACGTCTGATACTTTGTCGTTATGATATTCAAAGAATTGAACATGTTGTCTATTCTATTAGAATAGTTTGACACTTCAATGAGTATATGATAATCAGTATTCACCAAAACGGTATTAACTCTATGTTTTCAACAAAAAAACGTTTTAACATCAAAATCAAGTTTTGTCGAATTGATATTTAAATTCCAAAATCATAAAAAATAAATTCAAATATGTTTATTTAAGGTTGTTAGTAAAATAGACTATGGCGATTTTTTTGTTTTAGCTGTTAATTATTAAACCTGTCCGAAAATGTAATGCTCAATATGTCAAGGCTACTTACACGAGAGAAAACGAACATAAATGTAAAGTGAATATGAAGAACAATTCTTAAGTCAAAACAGTTGATCTAGAAAGACGACATCGGAATCAATTTCGAAATCATAGACCTCTTACTGGGGGTGGAGTTACTGGAAAGTTGCCGGATGATTTTAACAAATACTCTTTACAAATACAAATGTGCCAGTGTTTAGTTTTGAAATTTGGATGTGTGGTGAAAATGTGAGTTGAAGGATAACACTCGTATCACAAGTAAGTTGATGTGTGGTGAAAATGTGAGTTAAAGGATAACCTTCGTATCACAAGTAAGTTGGGTTATAATACGGTTTGTTTGTTCGCAATTTATGATCTTCTCCCGTTTCATTTCATGTATTGATAAGACAATGCAGGGTGAATTTGATAGTTAATAGTTATACGATGTACGGTTTTAAGACAATTCGTTTATTCAGATCTATGTCTTTGTTTACTACTCAATTAAAACCTTAATGCTTATACACGATCATTGAGGAAAAAGTACTCGTGTTTTTTTTCCAAAAAATATTAATAAAAAATAGCTGTTTTCACAAATATCGTCAAAATTTCAAGCCGATTCTTACATATGAAAACATTTACAAATCCTTTCAAATTTACGCGTTACGTCACTTACTCTTTTCTTTCAGAAGAATATTCTTATAATATGAAACATATTCAATAAAGAAAATGCACTGTCAATCCAAACCTTGACTTAAGGATTGCTATTTTGAGGAAAATCGTCCCAATTTCATGCCGTTTCTTTCATATGAACGCATTGACATATCCTTGTAAATTCAGCGTTAAGTCACTAATTTATTTTTTTCAAATGGATATTCTTATAATATGAAAAATATCCAGTATAGAAAATTAACTGTCAATCCAAACAATGACTTAAGAATAATTTATTTCAAGGAAAACCGTCCAAATTTCAAGCCGTTCCTTTCATATGAACAAATTTACGCAATGACAAATCCATGCAAATTCACGGGTTAAGTTATTAATTTATCTTTTTTCAAATTGATATTCTTATAAAATGAACCATATTCAATATATAAAATGCGCTGTCAATCCAAACTATGACTTTAGGATCGTTTATTTGAAGAAAAACACCAATTCTAACCAGCGATCGCTCTTTACGCCCTTTACATGGCGCATTCAGTGGATCACGAGTGACGTCACAGCAAAGGGAAGTAAGTCATACGAACTTTTATTAATCGGTGCGCTATGACGGTGATTTATGACGTTATGCGTTATGGTAAAATGTTGCAAATAATTTCAATGTGATTCTTTTACTTCATATTTTCATTTTATGAAATAAACCCAACCTGTACATATGACCTTTAAATGAAAAGTCGAAAGATTGTTCAGCTCTTCTTATTAATTGTTTAACTGCGATTTTAATGACCTTGTTATTGTAACCTCATATCTTATTATCTTATATTATTGACACAGTCGCCAATAAAGAGCATTATACTATGCTAGTTTATTAACCCTTTTAGTGCGGGAACCGGCTTCATGCTTACACAAACAGGTAAGATCCAGGCCAGCCGCCAAGTAAATTGGTGGCTGGCCTGTGATCAAACCTGTTTGCAATTCTGAGTATCTTTCCTTATCAATATTAAGGAGATGTTTAAGGTTTATAAAAGTAGACAACACAAACATATATTTTTAGAAAATTACCCAGCATTCTAAGGTTTAAAGATTTCGGAATAACAGATGCGGTTGTCATTGGTAACAATTTGGATCTATGCCCTCAATAGATTGGTTATCAACCATTGTCATTTATTCCCTCATTTCAAAGTTGAAGGAAACTGGCTTGAAATCACATTGAAAATTGGTTAAGAACTATTTCAAACCAATAGTTCGACCTTTTTTGTTCTGATCTTTTGTTTGTTATTGCAACATTGAAAAGCTGAACATCATCACGCAATGGTTGTGATTTGTAAAAGCAATGAATTCAACTGTTTAATTGATGAAAACAGAAATACATGTCAAACGAAGACTTTTCATTTTTTGTCTCAATTTACAGTATTGCACATGTACCATGTTGAAAATAAAAGAATAGTTTTATCCTATGATTTGCTGTTGGACCCATATGTAGATTGAATGATAAAACGAACATTTTCATTTTAAAAATTTGATTTATTTGCTTTTGGATAAATATGTAGCTTAGATAATAATAGGAACACTACATTTCTATGACATTTTCTTTGCTTTTGACAAATATATCGGTTGAATAATAAAAGGAACAGTTCAATTTTATGATTATAATCATTTGTTGTGGACAGATTGGATAAGGGTTTACGGTCAACCCTCTACCAAAAGCTAAATTTTTAACTCTCCCAAATTGAAAAAGATTGCAGACGACATTTCACAATGTGTTGAAATTGGAAAACAATCTTCTGGTAGGGCAGAACACATGTAGGGAAAAGGAGAAATTGCTCGTTAAGATTGCTCGTTTTACTACAATGTTTTCCAAAGTCGTCTGCAACAAACTGGTCAGATGTCGCTATTGTTTGGTAATGGGTTAAGTAATCAATCCTTTTAATTAGAAATGTTATAGAAGCCGAGTTCTTATTAAACAAATCTCCCATGAGACTAAAAAAACGGCGTATAGTGCAACCATTTTAATTTGAAAATCGACAACAACTTGATTAGAAAAGGGAGACCATTCTTGTATAATCTCTAGAGAGTTCAAAGCCTGCAGCGTGATAAGGTCTATTACTCAGTCGTAACTACTCGGGTGTTTCCGTGACAAGAGAAATACATTTCGTACACAACTGTAGAGTTACAAATTTTGTTTTAAATGTCCTTGTTTTTTCTGTTCACCAACATTCACCGCCTGTTTCCCTCTTTACAGTCTAACTCGTGTTAAGCAACCACCCTTTTAAGCAGCCAACCTGCCTTAAACAACCACTACAGAAAGTCCCATTGTTAGATTTATAGTGTACATCAATTATTGTTAAGCAGCCAACCTGTCTTAAACAGCCAATTAACTCTGTTCCAGAGGCTGGCCTTTTAAGACAAATTTGACTGTATATGAATAATAGTAACGCGGTATATTCAATACTCGATAGTCTTCCGAACACAGTCGATAAACAATAGAGATATACGCATTATATATCAAAAGGTAAGCTTTGTAGCATTTATCAAAAAATGCTCGTGGTCGAACATTACGGACGGTTCCGAGGATATTTTTAGATACTCAGCACAGCTTGTAATTCACGCTAATCAGTCGACAGACGGGAAATGTTGATGGACAATAACACATTTTCTATGAGCATCTACGTTGAGCAGTTCAATTGCTATGGAAGTGTTAAACATCATTTCAAACCATTATGTTATGTCAGTTACTCATACGTAATAGTGAAATTATAAGTTCATTTTTTTTTCTGTAATCAAATATGATGACTGTTTAGATATTGCATTTGACATTTTCATTTGAAAACGAAAGTGCGACGAAATAAATCTCACACAAAGCAATATGGCGGCCTGCAATTTACGTAAGATGTGTTTTCATTGGATAAACCCGATAAGTTCAGATTGCCCATCCTTATAGCAACGTTGTTCGGATATATTCTGACATTTTCGTCATATACACACGTTTTAAACATAGGGGGCTTACTAAGATAGAAACCATCGTGACAAAAAGACATACTGCTTATGACGGGCATTTTCTTCTTTTGTTATAACCATTTCCAACAGATATCAGCAATTTGATCCAGTCACCACAACATAACTGAAATAATTATGTAACGATTCCAAGAGGCCATCTTTGTTTCAGGAAGTGAATTGGGTAAAACAGATTTCTCTTTAAATGTCTCGCTCGTTGCATGCAAATTTGTAAAATGCAATCTTGATTCTATGTGTTTGTTTAGTGGAAAGACTGATATAATCTTAATCATCCTCTAAACCGGTTTGTACCAGCGAGTTTGGAATGGAACGATAAAATCAGGTTTATTCTGATTTCAAAATACTTGCATGTCAACATACAATAATGCTTGCTTGTTTCTTTCTTTCTTTTAGACGTATTTTGGGTATGATGGTCATAACATTTTAGTTCGAAGTTTCAATCTAGATAAAAGAGGGTTCTGGCAGTCGTTTCATTTGAGTCGACTTATAACCAAAAGCAATCAACTCAAATTCAGTTCGAGTTATCGATTAAACGAAACGAATTCTTACTTAAAAGTGTTTGTTTTGATGCTGAAATGTTTAAAGTCTTGCTCGATGCTTGAATGCATCCAGAGGACATTTTCTGTACATTTAGTGCTCTGTGAAGTATTTAACATATTTAAACATTTTACGGTAAGAATATGCGTAAGTTCAAAACAACCTTACCCCTTATTTTAAAACTTTGATAAACAATTTTGAAAAGTAACTCATCATTGGAATCGTCTCTCCGAGCCGCTTCCAATGACGTGTCACATCACAATATTCTACATTTATTTATGATGTTATCCATGTATATCAGTTTCCACTTACGCAACTATTTTCCGTAAGTCGTTTTGTAAAACTGTACCAATATCTTTAACGACATAGAAGACGTATACGAAATCTTGTCTTTCAAACATTGAATCCACGTTGCTGTTTTCTCAATAAGAGGAACCAGAAAATGATCCAAAGAAATCAAAGCAAGATCAAATTTGATGGAAAAAATGTTCGCTGTTTGAAAAAAAAAGTTGGAATATATTCAAATGCGTCATCAACATTCCTTTTATTTTCGGTAATTTTCAGCAGACCGTAATATGAATGATTAAGAGCTGAATTGAGATTGACTTGATTGTTTTACTAATTACAAAAGAATCGAGGTCGGTTAAACCCTTTTCCATTTTGGGTTTTATTGGAACGAGTCAAAACCGGAATCATCATTAGTTTACAAATACGAGTATAAAACATGATAAATCGCATTTTCATTTACATTGTTTCACACAGGGTAGAAGCAACTGCCACAGAAAATGATTGATTAATGGTAACGAGCAATTCAATTTCTCTTTTTGTCATAGCGACGGCTTAATTATCTTGCTGCATGTGTTTTATGGTGAGCCAAATTGTGATTATTCTTACATCTTGAAGAATGTTTAACACTTAGAATACTTCGTATCTTTTCAAAAATAGATGTTTGCGTCGTCTACTTTCCAAAACCTTAAATAGCTGCTTAATTTTGACGAGAGAGGATACTCAGAAAAGCAAACAGGTTAGATCACAGGCCAGCCGCCAATCTACTTGGCGGCTGGCCTGGATCCAACCTGTTCGCATAAGCATGAAGTCGGTTCCAGTACGATAAAGCTAAAGCGCGGGAATGAATTATCTGGTCATACTGAGGGCGTGTGTTTAGGGCGTGTATCCCAGAATTCATTGCGTGCGAAAGGCACATACCGGACTTCCGGTTCACAGAACAAAATGGCCGACAAGTATCGGGTAACTAGGTATTTAAAAAACAAAACGTAAACAAAAACATGTGGTCCGATCCCTGAGAAAAAAAGCTACGAGCTACGAGTCCTTATACGATGAACCATTCATAGAAGCAGTAGGCCATCGACCATTGTTCTCGAACGTTTAAGTAATAAACATTGCGTTGACCATAAATTATTGCTCAACTTTGAGTATAAGTATAAGCAGCGAAGATATTACGTGGTAATCTTTAAATGAACTCCTGCCGAACGTTTTTTGCTTAAACCTTAGGGAAAAAGAATGAATTTGAAACAACGAAAATTACATTATGAATATTAAAACAGCGGCGTCAAGAGCTCAAGCTCAGTGATCTCAGAGTTATTACCATAAAAATCACAAGGTCAGGTAGAGTCTGACTTTGGGACATCGAAGTGTCCGTGTAGAGTTATGAAATGTGATTGTTACGTCAGCTTGAGCAGTCAATCGGGCTTCTTTTATGAGTAGGACAACACCAAATATGTATATTGTATATTGGAACTATAAAATGAAATATTTCTGATTGTTTTTTTTATATTATCCATTACTTCAAAACAGTTTTGAGATGTGTCCGAAAAGGACGTATTAGCATACGACGAATTCTTGAAGAAACTAGCACATTCAAAGTCATAGTTAGATCTTATTTCGATCAAGAATTCAGTTTGATCTTTTTCTGATTTTTTTTAACGGAATAGAATTGGGATACTGATATCAGGTTTAGAGCGATTCTTTTCAAAGAAAGAAACATTAATACGTATTTCGAAATAGAAGATTACGACAACTTTCTTTCGACGAAAAGTCTGGTACGAGAGTGCAAAAATAGCACACTTTTGTATAAAAACATCAAACTTGGCCCATTTATAGTTTAGGCCAATACCTTTGATTTAAGACAAGGAAGCGTAACAAATTCTTCAACAACTAAAATATTTATTAAGCACTGCTTAACCTTAGTCCTATCAGTAACCGAATTGGAATACGCATTTAAGAAACAAATTAGAATACTCATAAGATTATTATGAAGGTTATAAAAATGACCACATTCGTTGCCACATTGGCACAGAGTTGCATTCATGCGGCTTGGGAAAGTTCGATCAAAAATAGATAAAACGAATTGAAAATGAAGACGCACTTACCTACAATGAAATTGTCTGTTTAATCCATGTATTCCGTAATTATTCTGCGTGTTGAATTATGCATACACATATAATTATAAAGCTTGATAGAATCATTTGCACTTTTTAATCCAACAAATCAGCACATTGTAAAATGCTTGCCACTTTATGATGCATAATGAGAAAATTACATAAAAAAGTTTGTTTAACTTAACCCAAAAAGAATACTTTGATTTATTTCACATTTAAGTGTATCTAACAAAGCCGATGCGTATTAACTACTCCAGTGTCTAACTAAAAATCCATTAGCTTGACAAAAATCCACATGCGATCTTTGTCCAATGCACTGTTTTCACTACTAATCGAGTACTCTCCAAGACAGATGCAGGTTCTATCCCTATCTATCTGTGCCTATTATCTCTCACCATCGATTATATAGAATGGCGGCGTCTCTAGCAACGCAACAGGGAAAACACGTTGTCTTGTTGCTCCGCAAGCGTTTCCTCTGGAGGGCTAATAGAATATCGTGTTCCGCCGTTACCAAAGAAACATGTGAATTTAAAATGGTTGTCCTGATGGCTCATCTTCTACGTATGGCGGTTAAAGCACACGCCTTTTATGGTGTATTAAGGTAGGATGCCATTGAGGTAGAACACCAATAATCCGTTATTTGAAAACTAATTATTTTGTCGGATTACTTCGGTCGTTCTCGGTATACATTAATTGTGGTCGGATATAATTCGATGTAAAGCGAATAGTACCAGCCACGACCGATGTATGCCTAGAACGACCGATATCATCGGACGTAAGTAAAAGTTTCAAAATAGCGAATATGCGTATGCCACCTTAAAGTAAGACATTGATATTGGTTATTGGTTGTAATCAGTATGGTTTTTGTAGCTAGTTATGAAAAGTATAGCATTTTAGCCAATTGCAATAGCTGTGGTAACTATTTAAGTGGTGTTCGCTGCAAAGAGTGGTTTGCAATTACTTATAAGCCCTTATTCAAATAATTAATAATATGCTGTTTGGCATAATGACTCAAGGTATACATAAGACAGGTATTTCCGAAACTAATCTCCCCTTTATAATTGCTAAAATCCTATCATGTAATCCTTAAACCATGTCAAAGAATCGACTTGACAAGGACGTTATTATGATCGCGCTTAGCATAGGTTTTACTACTCCGATATTAACAACAATACGAGAATGAAATGAGGTTGTAACCCTTTATTCAAGACATTTTTGTCTCTTAATCTCCTTCCGAATTATCTATTTCTTCATGCCATTACAAATAACAAAAAACAAAAAAAGATATGTACGTATTGCCGTTTTTAATCAACAATAGTTTGTCTTTTGATTTTAGGAATTCGACATAGTTTTGGACCGGGTTACACGGTCCATGTGTCATATTTTGATGCGACTTTAATTTAGATGTCTATCGGGTCCTGTTGTGCCTGACAGACGATCTGTACCAGAAACCCCTCTGCGTCAGGGATTTCTGATAAAACGTCTGACTTTTATACATCAAATTTATCACCAATGGGAACTTTTTGGCAATTTCCGTCAGACCGGGTTTGTTAATCGGAACTACTCGGGTATTTCCGTGAGCTGTGAAATACACCTCGGATATAAGTGTAGGGTTACAATTTTTCGGGTAAATCGGCATCCGCCAATTAACACATTTTCTAAGCGTGCACGTTAAGTAGTTCAATGTGTAAGGAAGTGTTGGACGTCCTGTTAAATCATTTTTTATCAGTAACTCATACCAAATGACGAAACTGTTGTTGTGACATGTATAGTTGTTTCCTCAATCAAATTTAACGACTTTTAAGATTTCACATTTAAGATCTATTTTTAAACACGAAAGTGAAGTGACGTCATTCCGCTGGGAACCAATATGGCGTCAACCCTATTATTTCAGAGGTGTTTTCATTTGAAAAACCCGATGTGTTCAGATTGCGGGTTTGTGTGGTGTGCAATCAATCGGAACTACTCGGGTATTTTCGTGGGCTGTGAAATACACCTCGGATATAAGTGTAGGGTTACAATTTTTCGGGTAAATCGGCATCCGCCAATTAACACATTTTCTAAGCGTGCACGTTAAGTAGTTCAATGTATATGAAAGTGTTGGACATCCTTTTTTATCATTTTTTATCAGTAACTCATACCAAATGGCGAAATTGTTGTTGTGACATGTATAGTTGTTTCCTCACTCAAATTTAACGACTATTAAGATTTCACATTTAAGATCGATTTTTGAAAACGAAAGTTAAGTGACGTCATTCTCGAAGGAAACAATATGGCGTTATCCCTATTATTCCAGAGGTTTTTTCATTGGATAAACCCGATGTGTTCAGATTGGTGTGCAATCTGAACACATCGGGTTTATCCAATGAGAACACCTCTGATATAATATAGAAGCCGCCATATTGCTTCTTGCTAGACTGTCTTCGTTGTGCTTTCGTTTTCAAACAAAATTGTCAAATACATAATCTAAACCGTCATCTTATTTGATTAACACTACAAAACAATAACGACATTTAAATACTTTGTTGCAGACGATTCTGGAAAACATCGTGGGAAAAGGAGAAATTGCTCGTAACACGCATTTTTTTCCTTTTCCCCCAATATGTTCTGCCCCTTCAGAAGATTATTTTCCGATTTAAGCACATTTTGAAATGTCGTCTGGAAACCCTTTCAATTTGTGACAGTCTAACTTATAAGTTCGGTAATACGTATGTTTTTTCTGACAAAAGAAATGGTTATGAATGATGTTCAACACTTCCATGTACAATGAACCATTTGACGTGGATGCTCATCAGAAATGTGTTATTAGAGACTTTACACAATACTGGATCTACACTTAGATACGGGGTATCTTTATCAGGTCAAGTGCCAAAGTAGTTTCGATCGTGCGGCTTCGCAACATCACCTTTGGAAAGATTGATTTCAATTTTGGGAGAACCGAAATATATCGTTTGACAATAATTTGCGAGGGAATCACGTTACCAATGTCGACGATCGTTTGTTCGAACAACATTGCCGCGGCCATGACGGAACAGGTACTTTTGCATTTTTCACACACCTTTGCTTATGATAGGCACATTGTGAAGCCCGCATGAGCTGACCAAAGTTGACGGTAAACACTGTGGCTATCATTTGCAAAATAAGGTAAAAAAGCAAAAATACCTGTCGCGCGACCATCTTGCTCTAGATCGTAAACAATAATTATGTTATTTCCTCGCCTGAATAAGTTTATTCCATTTACAACTAACCCAAGGTTGAGTGAAAGCGTTCCCCAACTCAAAACATAGTCTTTGGAAAGTTCAAGGGCATTTATACTGCAATTGTTTTTTTTAACAAAAAAACAACCCTGATAATTTTTTAACAAAAAAAACAACCCTGATATAATTTCGTTTCGTTCCATTTAATTTTAGGAGAAAAAGAAACGATTTTAACGTCAAGACGCTAGTACCAAATCTAATTCAGAAGTTCAAGTTGACAAGTACGTTACTCATTCCTTCTATGCAATTATAGTTCTAGTTCACGAATAAAGATGAAAAATGTCGCAATGGAGTAAACTTGATACATGTTTCCTGAGAGCTTATCCGGAATATTATAGAAGCCGATTTGTTTAATAAAGAATTACCACGGCTATGCAATGTGATTAATTATTGTACCAGCTAACAAATGTAAAATCTAATACCTGTAGTGGAAACTCCATGTTGAAAAGAGAAATCCTATTCTTTGATTCAGATCATCGACATTGTTCAGAAAGGAGATAACGTCAACAGACACTGAAGCAACAGACACTGAAGCAACAGACACTGAAGCAACATACACTGAAGCAACAAACACTGAAGAAACAGACACTGAAGCAAAAGACACTGTTGCTTACACTGAAGCAAAAGACACTGAAGCAACAGACACTGAAGCAACAGACACTGAAGCAACAGACACTGAAGCAACAGACACTGAAGCAACATACACTGAAGCAAAAGACACTGTTGCTTACACTGAAGCAAAAGACACTGTAGCAACAGACACTGAAGCAAAAGACACTGTTGCTTACACTGAAGCAACAGACACTGAAGCAACAGACACTGAAGCAACAGACACTGAAGCAAGGTCCTGCTTGACCTAATGGTTAACACTTAAAATGCTGGGTAACTTTCTAAAAATAGATTTTTGTGTCGTCTGCTTTCAAAACCTCAAATATAAACTTATTCTTGTTGAGGAAAGCTACTCAGAGTAGCAAACAGGTTAGGTTACAGGTCAGCAACCGTTTTACTTGGCGGCTGGCCTAGTTATAACCTGTTTCAATATTGATAAAGTGTTTCAAGCACTTTGAGTGTAAGACTTGTCACTTGGGGTCCTATGTTCAAACCTTTTCATCGGCACTGGGATGTTAATGGGGGTGTCATTGAAAAGACGCTGCAGAGTCCTGTCTAGAACTGCAGATATTAAGGAAAGCCGTAGAATAACTGGATTACTGTTGACATTGCGTTAAACCACATAAGCTTAATACGTTACAACCCAAAGGCATATTTTTGCCTCTTGCAGCAAACGACTTTAAAAAAGCACTGTGGCAAAAGGGGAAATTGCTTGTCATAAGCAATTTCTCCTTTTGCCACAATGCTTTTTAATCTATTCACACATCACAACAGAAGAACTGAAAGGATTTACAAAGCTTTTTGAAAAACGTCTGCTTCAAATAAAAAACATGTAATATGCAGGTGGTAAAGAGTTTATAACAGAAGCTTATCGAAATCTAAGGAATTTCATGAATTTTTCGGGAATTAGATTCTCTATTCATCAAAAGCTCTACGTAAGCAGACTTGAGTCTTGAATTGAATTAATGTAGTCTTCTCTTTGTGTATGGTAAGTTTTTAAACAAAGCAAAATCAAAGTTTAAAAAAAATGTCAAACACATCACCGCGGTTAGAGAATACCGTACGGTAAACAGATCAACCTGAATAAAGAACACTGTTCGGTAAACGAAATCAGATCCGATGTGTAATTCATATCATTAATTCGGCCAGTTTAACCCTTTACCAAACGCCAAATTTTCGACAGTCCCAAAGTGAAAAACTTTGCAGATGACATTTCATAACGTGTTGAAATTGGAAAATGACCTTCTGATAAGAGCAATTTCTTTTTCTACAATGTTTTCTAGAGTCATCTGTAACAAACTGGTCAAATGTCGTTATTGTTTGGTAATGGGTTAATGAAGTTTGAGTTAAACTTTACGACAGGATAATTTAATTCGAGAAGCACCGAGGTTACTGGGACAAATATTTGTCTTCGGTGAAATATATCACATTCAAACCGAATCGCCAAAATTGGAGTTTTCGAAATGAGCTGTGATTAACCTATGTTTTTTAACCAATTACCAAACAATATCTTCATTTGACCCATTTGCTGCAGACGATTCTGGAAAACAGTGTGGGAAAAAGAGAGCAAGTTCTCCTTTTCCCACAATGTTTTCTGCCCTATTAGAAGATTATTTTCCAATTTCATTATAACTTATAATGTCGTCTGCGAACTCTTTCAATTTGGGACAGTTGAAAATTTGGCGTTTGGTAAAGGGTTAAAGAAAAGTGGGATGACACATTTCGAACTAACCAGATTGACAACCGTAAGATAGATAGGTAGAGTTTTTTGACCACCACATATGTGTATAGTCATTGTTACAATACAAACAAATAAACATACAATATATACATGTCAATAATCAAAAATACAATTACATACATTTTAAATAATTATTTCCATTTCAATGTGGATGAACTCCATAGATAATTAGGTTAAATTATGTGTGAAAGATATTCTATTTTTAAAAGCAAATTTAAGATATGTTGCCAAACTTTTATCGCATGATTTTAATAGTTGTATGAATTTAAGCATACTTGGTCTTATATAATAGAACTCATTAATGTATTTCTTTCTTATAGAGATATACTGTGGACATTTCAAAACACAATAGAGCATCCCGGAAATAGTTATCGTAGTTAATTAAACAGAGCTGAATAAATAATTGATGAAACCCCCGTAAGTTTACAGTTCAAGTGACACCGGTAAGATGCGTTGATGACTTATTACGTGTAGATTGGGACTCATTAATCAACGGTTTTTATAGTTTAATTGGCAATAAACGTCTGTTTATGGTTACCATGTCAATAGGACAATCGGGCATACGGGTAAAAAAAAGCCGGGCTAATTCTAATTAAGTGTGGAATATATTTTTGTTATACTTACCTATTTATTGAGTACATGTTAATCTGCATATTATCATTGGTTAATTTGCGGAATGAACCTCGGAATGTATTGTTATATAAAATGACTATATATGTAATTGGAATATGAAATGAATATATGTGAACGAATTCTATCTTGTGAGCAACTTTTTCTATGTCCTACATTGATTTTCATCGTATGTAGGGACATCATTTCTAGTCATATTGCGATTACAGATTTCTAATACATTTTGCAATTCACTTTGATACATGCAGACGAATGTCATTTCGCATTAATTAGATAATAGGTATTGCCTCGCATTTCGACCACATTTGTTATTCTGAATGTATCGGCTTTATCGGGGTAAAGTTTACAAGACCAGAGTTTTAATTTAAAGAATCAACTGTACATCAAATCGAGAAAAAAACAGTTTTGCGAGATAAATTACAAGAGGGTGCATTTCTTTGTTGTTAATGTTTAAATTGTTTTTAATTCAAAATGTTACCTGCACTAGTTTACCAGAAAACTAAGACAAAGATTGCAGCTCCTACCGGTGCCGCTTATTCACTGGAATATCATTTGCCAAGGCACTTCTGAGGCATAGCCCGGTACTTGTTAGTCCCCGGAAAGCCGTCATACAACTGAAAATTGTTGACACGGTTTTAAACCCACCCGTTATATTCTAATAAGCTGACATTCATATACATGGTGGGCCCTTTATCGCAGATGAATGGATAATACCTGGTACATATCTCACAATCGGTTCATAAATTTACGTTTCGTTTGCAAATTTGCGAAAGTCTTGGATTTCAAAGGTAACTTTTTTTTCCTTTTTTTCGTAGAAAAGAGAAATGTTCCTAAAAGTGCGATACATATTTCACAGGTGGGACTCATGTTCCATTTATGTCGTAACTAACACTCTTCTTATTTACTCATCATCACTTTAAATTTACGTTTACGAGGTAATCGGGAATTCAAGCACACAAATGTTTTGAGACAGACCGGGGTTACCTCCCTTAGGTAGATAGTGAAAAGTACAATTGAAAATGAGCTTGTTGACTTGTTCACTGGTGTTTGATACACTCATCAAAACTCTTCATCTACCAATGTATCAATATTTCCTTTCGGTAGTAGCATATCAATCATACACGGCTCAATTTCCCAAGAGGCTTTATAAAGATGCTTTCTCTGACATGTGTTCCAGCCCTAAGGAAATATTCTGGAGAACTCGTCCTTTAGGAAAACCGTTGATTCGGTTAGCAAATGGTGTGATAATAGTTCAGATGTAAGTTTTTTTTACCACTCGGTTCAGCCGATCATGCCCAAAGTGAATGGTATTGGAAACAGTAATCGGCATTTTACTGTAGGTAAAGCAAATGATGTTTGGAAAAGGGAGGAATTGCTCATGAGTTGAAATAATCATTCCGGCGATAGGTGTAGCAAACCTGTAGAAGTGCTGGCTAACTTGAAAACGGTTCACTCGGTACTTAACCCTATACCAAACGCCAAATTTTCGACTGTCCCAAATAGTGGAAGAGATTTCAGACGACATTTCAAAATGTGATTAAATTGGAAAATAATCTTCTGACAGAGTAGAAAACATTATGAGAAAAGGAGACATTGCTCGTTACGAGCAATGTCTCCTTTTCCTACAAAGTTTTCCAGAGTTGTCTGCCAAAAAAGGTTAAATATCGTGATTGTTTGGTAATGGGTTAAAGTGATAAAAACATAAATCAATCTTGGTTTGAAAGTACGTAATCAGTTGTCACCAAACTCGTTAAAGGTCACTCATTCTAGATCTTTCTACGATCTAACTATCACTAAAACCCATACCTTCATGTGAATCTGTGTTGAATTCTCCCTCTTCATAATTATTACAGACGAAGAATTAAATCTGTAAAAAATCAAATACGATAATATAGTAATGAAATGATATGATGATATTGAAGAAGATAAAACATTGTGAAAAAGGGTGAAATTGCTGACCTATGAGCAATTTCCCCCTTTGTCGCAATCGTTGTTGAAGTCCTGTGATGCTGACGCATCAAATTTGGTACCTATTCGGAGGGAAAGGTTAACCCATTACCAAACAATAAGTACATTTGACAACTTTGTTGCAGACGATTTAAGAAAACATTGTGGGAAAAAGAGAAATTGCTCTTACCGAGCAATTTCTCTTTTTCCAGCAATGTTTATGCCCTATCAGAAAATTATTTTACAATTCATCACATTTGAAATTGCGTCTGCAAACTCTTCCAATTTGGGACAGTCAAAGATTTGGTGTTTGGGAAAGGGTTAAAGTAGTAAAAAGCTCTAAGATGTTATAGTTACGAGGGTTCTGTCATTATTCGATCACTCGGCGTATCATGTTACAAGACGTCGAGGATGGTTTAGAAGGTCTTGTCACGACACTGTTAGGAGCCCCTTACTCTCCCAATGCAACGCATTGATGCTTCGCCAGCAGAAGAATTTAATAAATATGTGTAACAAAAAAGAGAAATTGCTAGTCATGTTTCTTATCCCCAAATGTCACAGAGAATTTCTAGCTTCTTGTTTTTGCATATAAACAAGATTTCTTTATTCTTTTTTTTATTATTTTTATTTTTTATAAATTTCGTTCCGCTGTTTTAGATTTAAACTAGTTAAAGTCGTTTATATAAGAAAAGGCTGGGTAAAGTGTAGACAAACAATTGATTGTACTTTATGTACAAAGTATGTACTTTTAAAGCTACGATGACAAGAAAGCTTCGTGATAAAACCATCCTGTATGTGATTATGTGTGACTAACCCATGGCAGCATACTACTAAGTCATATCATATATTTATGAACTGGCCTACCATAGAGCACATACACTGTATTAGGTTATTTGAAGACGACGACGTTTTAAACGAAAGCTTTTAATTAATGTATCACTTCTTCTAAATGCAGTATTAAATACACAACAAACTTATTTTTAAATCATTTTAGGTCTTGTATAAATGTATTGTTGGCCGGAGGCCTACTTGGTTCAAATAAACATTTTGTATTGCATTGTAATGTATGGTATTGTATGGTATTGTACTGTGCACACTTTATCACTTTGCATCCCATGATGTCAATGAACGCGCTTTACTAAGATTTTTAAGCGTTTAATACCATGGATTAACTGCATGTCGACTATGTTTATATTTAATCCAGCTTGGAAGCGTTCGATTCGGTTTGATATGGCTGTAAAATGTATCTAGATAAACAATTGTGTATGTTTAAAGGCTTCCTGCGTGAATGTAACGATGTCAACGAACATTGTACAATTAATGGCTTCATAGCTACGATATTATATGATTGCGATGCATTTATACTGTATCAAATTATTACAGCAACCCGGCATGATTCTCTTCCTCTGAGCTGTATCAAAAGTTTTCTGGAATCCTGGTCAGCTCCAAAAAATGGCACCTTCGCGTAAAACCAAGGAAATCTATAACTAAAATAGCATTGTATTGGCGTTTGAAAGTTGACATTAATCCTTATATTAATGTTTTATGGTCAGGAACTGTTCGATAATTGGGGAACTTTGATGATAATATGATAATTTGCTTATATGAAGGGTGTGATGTTGGTGGCACATATACATAATGTATCATGGTCGTGGTGAGAGTACATGAAGGGTGTGAGTAAAGTGAGGACATAAATATAATGAGATTATGGTATTCTTTGTTTTTGTTTTTTCTTTTTCGGACAAAAAAACTCGATCGTATTAACATCTTAGAAGGCAAATATTTTCAACCATACCAAATCATATGGTTGATGTAGCGCCTGCATAAGATAAACACATAAACTATACTAAAATGAGGTCAGATGTCATGCGGGTGTTCGTTGAATAGCCTTACGTTAAGTTCTATTTAGTGTTTATTACATCGATTCCTCGGTGTCTATAATTGTATTGACCTTAGTAAATGGGATTCTCGCACTTCTGTGTACAGTTAACACGTAAATGCCAACAGTTCGAATCTGCGGGATAATTATCGGAGAACTAAATACAAACGTTCATTCACTTCTCAATTCGGATAGGGTTACCGGTCAGGAACCAGTAAACGGTTATAAATAACTGAGGAAGAAGGACTAATTTCAGTACAAATACTGAATTAATTACAAACACATCATACTCTATTTACTAAAATATAAAGAGAGAAATAAAAGAAATGTTTCTAATGATATCAGTTTCTTCGTGTTGTAATACCAACATGATACATCTTATAGATGTGTTTATCATTCAAAATACGGACTTGTTTGAACCTCGTTTTGAAGTTAGTGACGCCTTTTAAAAAGTGTCACACGATGGTGTGGGAAGGGGTTTACACGAACCGATAGTTCAGCCATTCATATGAGCACCTTGGAGCACCTTGGAGAACTCTTTGGTCAGCCAGAGCTCATTAGCCCTTTTATCTTTAACCATTTATTTTTTCTTTAAGCGACCGTTGCAAAAGGAGACAGAATCGTTGTGTATCAACCGGTTAACGACTTTAAATAGACTCCAGTAGGATTTTTCTGAGTGACTTGCGTCCTGTATTAAGGTGGTATACGAGGCTAAGACCAAATAACGATTCACATACTGTTTCAGAATGGTCGCTTACGCTTACATGTAGATAAGATTGACTGTATAGTGATATATTTATGCAACCACAAATGGAAAAAGGGTCATATATTTCAGGACAGTTGCTATAGTATTCCGTTTTCCTAGAAGTTTGGCTTTAATATCAACCGTTTCCTTTTTTTAGACCGGGAGTATTTAACTCACGGATACTACATACCATGGATGATATAAAAACTCTTACTTTAATGTGACAGATTGTCAAAGTTGAAAACTTTGAAATGTGAAAAAAGATAAGCCATATGTATAACTTAGACATGTGAATAAACATTAACGAGTTTATGCGCTATGTAAAACGTACCAGCTGTACTGAGCTATTGGATTATTAGAAAAAGATGGTCAACATGAAAAGGATTGAGTTGGCACCAACACCTCTACGGCAGAGAGCACAAGAAAAGGAACCAGAGTCCCGGAGAAGATCAAGACCAGTGCCTGATATCATTAACTTTGTCTTTATCAAACTTCATATTTCTTATTTTAAACTTATTCAGTTTCATCGATTGTGACGGAAAGTTTGCGCTCAAAGAATTCACTCTCGATGACTGCTTCCTGGATACTTAATATAACCAGTACTTTCGCCGATTTGTGGGTTAGTCCTGGTATTTTTCGCCACGTCTAACGGGGATAGAACCTCGGACCCTCAGTACAAGAGGCTGACGCTCTACTCTGCACCGCTCCCGCCCTACTTCATTAACCCATTACCAAACAATAATGACATTTGACCTTTTTGTTGCAGAAAACTTTGGTAAATATTGTGGGAAAAGGAGAAATTACTCTTAACGAGCAATTTCTACTTTTCCAATAATGTTTTCTGCCCTATCAGAAGATTGCTTGGCAATTCCATTGCATTTTGATTTATCGTCTGCAAACTCTTTCAATTTGGGACAGTCGAAAATTTGGCGTTTGATAAAGGGTTAAGATAACGATTTATCGTAATCAAACATATTCTTTATCAATTGATAAATATTTAACAAAGCATCGAGCTGTTCGTTAGGAAATAAAAACTCCGTTATTGTGACAGCTATGCGGTTTTTTCGTCAAGTTTACGAGCCCGTCTCTGATTCTGGCACAATCACGTACAAGCGTGACCCTATAAACCTCACTGTTCTTCACTCGGTAACCTCTAGGATGTATTTGGGACGGTAAAAAAACCACTATGATGTGTGTATACTGTACATGAACATATTAAAGGTCGGAAACCAGATTCTGTGGTTATTAATGGTTGAGTATATGCTAAAGTGAGCTAAACACCAAGGACTGTGGACTTCTCCTAAATGGTCAACTTTCGATTCAATTTGTCGTTTTTGTGGTGTTAAACGCTGTATCAACAGTTTCATTTGGCTATGTAACGGCTTTCCTCTACCAGTACTAGGCTATGGCTAGAAAGTGGCTTTCCAAATGCCACTTCTACGAAACCAAGGGTGTCGATGTGGCTCAAACCCGGGACCCCGAGTTCTTAGTCCGCCATTTTAAACACCTTGTTACGCAGGACCTCAATTTATCGATTGTGCAATTACAATGGTTACGCAGGACCTCAATTTATCGATTGGGCAATTACAATGGTTACATAACATAACATAAATTTTATTGGCATTAAACATTACATATTTATAGCCGTACAATTTTACATATAATTTTACATACAAATGGTGAAACATAAGAAAAGGAAAATAATTTACCAAGACGAACAGTCTAATTATAGATAAGGATCTGTATGAATAAATAGATTTAATAAATAGCTTAACATCTAATCTATATTGGAAATATTTCTAAATTTAAATGCACTAATAATATATTTAGCGACACTAAGGATGGTGCGTTGTGATATCGAGTTCATGATTTTTTCAAACTTTTGTAAAGTTGGCCATCTATAAAAATATGGTTTAAGGTGGCGACATCTTATTTCGCGATAATGCGGACAAACTAATAAAAAATGATATGAATCTTCAATTGTTCCCATATTACACTGTGTACATAGGCGGTTAGTTCGATCTTGGTTCTGATATGGTTACGCAGGACTTCAATTCATCGATTGGGCAATTACAATGGTTACGCAGGACCTCAATTTATCATTGGGCAATTACAATGGTTACGCAGGACCTCAATTTATCGATTGGGCAATTACAATGGTTACGCAGGACCTCAATTCATCGATTGGGCAATTACAATGGACACATTTTTTTAGCGAAGATTAAAAGTTAGATTTTTACTTCAGTTGTAAGTATGTTATACGTCGCTAAAGGTATTTCCTTTAAGAGTCCTGGTTGAGGTAAATGAACATGTCTTAGTAAACTTTTCTCAGAAGTTCCTCCAATTGGAAGAGTTGGGAAAGGTTGCTACATTAAGACCGAAAAGGTGGTTTATTTTCTTGTTGAGTAATTTTTTCATAACTCTATGTTGTTGGTAGTCACCTCGTCAAAACAGATATAGGAAGTGGCCATTTAAGGGGAATCAATGAACTCTTGATGAAACATCCGGAGTTATAACTAGAAGTTACGATCAGGAGAAACGATCTACGTAAATTTTTCAAAATACTTCCCTCTACTATCAAGAGTTAAATGAAACATTTTATTTCGTTTTACGAGGCTGTTGTTGTTTTTTTCTTTCAAAACCGCATCAAAAGATCCTTTTCTTAATGAAGACCATAAATAAAAGTTCAAAACAATAGATCAAACTTTTATTTCAATCCTTCATAACTAGCCAGTTGAAAACAAACATGACTTGCGGTGAACATGTGTCAGAACGCGTTAGAATACGAACGAAAACAGCGCACCTGTTCATATAATACTTGGTCATTAGACAACTGGTGCTTTTGGGAGAAGTTCTCATAAGCCTTTACCAAATTTTCAACTGTCAAAATTTGGAAAAATTTTCAGACGACATTTCAAAATGTGATTAAATTATCTCTGATACGGCAGAAAACATTATGGGAATGCTTCTCCTTTTCCCACAATATTTGCTAGAGTCGTCTGCAACAAAGTCGTTAAATGTCGTTTGGTAATCGGTTAACCCAATTAGCAGAAGGCCTTACTCAACTGCCATATAAACGGCAATAAAACGTATATTCTCCGTTTAGAACCTCTTTCCATGAAAAGTCAATTTACAGCATCTTCCATAGAGGTCATAAGAAAACACTGTAATAAAAGGATAAAGTGCTAGAGACGCGCAATTTATCCTTTTATTACAGTGGTTTCTTTTGAAAATACGGAATGAATGTAAACTTTTCACACTATTTAAATGTCGCCTGCAAATGCTTTGAATTTGGATCAGTCACAATTTCCCATATGGGGGAATTGTTAAACCACAAGGTCATTTCACTTTAATCTACTTAGGAGACATGCATCTTGTAAGACAGATATGGTATTTTCGTGTTTATGCGTGTATCATTAACGAAATTTATAACACAGTAACGGTTCTCAAATACACGAGTTGTTAAATGAGCATAAAGACAAGTTTATTCACATACGACAGCGTTTTCCCTTAACAGCGACCATCCAAGCAACATGGTTTTATCGTTCAAAATTGGAAAGATAGCCGATGAAAATCGAAATCGAAATCGTTATTGAATTTGGAGGTACTTGAACTTATAAAATGCAAGATGCATTACCGAAGGACTCAAACTAACAACCATAGAACAACTATCCTTTCCTATAGACAGCTACTCACTCTCGAGAAAAAAACGATTCACAGTTTTGCATTGATCAAACCATTTCTCATGTCCTCTTCGAATCATTGTAAATTACTAAAATTGTCAAAATATATTAAGGAAGCTATAGATGTTAGAAAACATATATTGGAAACGATGTTGAATTGATTTTGACTACATTTAATTGTACATGCCAGTTATAACTACCCATGGTTTTATGACTGTTCTGTTGTTATGTTCCTTTTTTGTGTTGTATCTTTTCTGTAATTTCATGTCTTTGCCATGTTTGAATTGTAAATGGCTAAAGGCAAACTGTTTTGCCGTTGCTAATAAAATGTATGATATAAGTATTTTTCAATAAAACAAATGATCACTGTCCTTATGACGAAATAGGTATGAGCTCATTATGATTAAAGAAGAATCTACTTATCGTGAGCACTTCTTCGTATATGTCACAGTTGTTTCATGATCTCTCTGCTACAGGGTAGCGTTCGTTTACCAAGCATTCTATGCTAACAGCTTACGTCAGCTCTAAACAACACCACATCTAAGTTTGTTGTTGAGATAAAGAAATCATTGCCATATAACACATCACTAGAATCGTCTTTCCGTGGCGCCTCCGATGACGTGTCACATAGCAGTATTGTTTTTTAAGGTACTATTTATGTACATCGGTTTTGACTTCCGCAATTATTTTCCCCAAGTCGTTTAGTAAAACGCTCCCATTGTGATTTTAATCGTTTCAATGTGAAGAGACTGCGTTAACTCTTAAAGTGCTGGAACCGACTTAATGCTTGTGCAAACAGATTAGATACAGGACAGCCACCAAGTGAATAAGCGACTGACCTGTGATCTAACCTGCTTGCTACTCTGAGTGTCTTTCCTCATTAAATTTAAGCGGATGTTTAAGATTTTGAAACGCAGACGACAAAAATAATATTATTTGAAATTACCCAGCATTATAAAGGTAAACAGACACATTATCATGGATTCCGTAATACTTCTTCCGGTAGAAAACATAGCAGGTAGATAGAATAGGTCAAGGGCGTTTATGCATGACTTTCTTTCACATGATGAATTATTCGCTACTTGTCAGTGTGCACAAGATGAGTTGTGACATTATTCTACACATTTTCTGTATTTCCCGTTCGTAAACGAGGCTTTAGTTTTCGTGAACACATACACGAAGAACTGATGAAACAATAGCGTAACGAATACATTGGTTGTACTAAGAGTCAAATTGCTATATCTTTATAGAGATGTTGCGGGTTTAAACTGTCAAGATATCTAAACAATTTCAAAATTGCAATATATAATTTTCAAACATTTCTCCCAAACATACAACTGTCTAGCAGTTGAAGAAAACATGTTTTCTTCTCTGCCACATCGACATTTCTTCATTTGGGAGAAAGCTACATTTTAGAAAAACTAGAAAATATCACAACACCTGGTATTGTTACAGATACATATATCATAAATGTCGTTGAACTCTTAGAAAAAAGTGATTTGCAATGAAAATAACGTAACGCTGAATCTAAATGAATATTGTTGCGGATCATCACTGACAAATATGTAGAGAATTGCAAATGAAAACAGTACAAGCCTATGCGAATGTTCATATTTTATTCCATTCCATTATGTTACAGTATGTTCTTAACTTATATATCATATTCAAGTCTTGTCATTTATACTTTAGTGAAGCCTTTTCAGGTATATCTAGAGATAGATAGATAACATATATGTCTCTGGTCTACCTAATTCTAACCCATTCCCAAACAATAACGACATTTGACGAGTTTGTTGCAGACGACTCCGGAAGACCTATTGGGAAAACGGGAAATACCGAGCAATTTCTCCTTTCCCCACAATGTTATCTGCCCTATCAGAAGATTATTCTTTCAATTTCATCACATTTTGAAACGCCGTCTGCAAACTCTTTCAATTTGGGACAGTCGAAAGACCATACCATGTATGAACAAACTGTGTCATATATTTATTCTATCATATACGTGTCCGTATGTGTGCATTCACGGCGTATCCGATGTGTTCCATTCTATCTGGATCTGAACAGAAAAGAACTGAACATATCGTTTAATCTTCCCAGGTAAACAGCTCATACAATAAGGGAATACTAAGCATAAATTAAGCATAGATCTAATCCATTCTATTCTGTTCTATCCCCCTGGTCCGCTATGATGACCAATGACACACGATGAGCGGGCCCATAATGGTGTAATTAATTCAATGCTCTGACATATGTAAAACGGGCCGGCCATGCGGTTTTCACACACTGTATATGCAATTAACATGCTACCGGCTGTCATCAGCTGTCATTGCCTTCTTTACAACTTTATCATGCACATAAAGACCGGGTCACATGGGCTGTACCGGGCTCTAACAGCTCCGAATATGGTCCAAATATGAACTCATCGGGTTAATCCAAGAAGAAACGCTTCTGGTATAATACGAAAGCCGCCATATTCATTCTTGAGAGACTGCTAAAGTTGTACTTTCGTTTCCAAATGAAAGTGTCAAACTTCCATTATTACAACTGCGCGTTAATTACCGACCAAAACATGGTTTTAATTGATGTTCAACACTTCTATATACGAGCGTGCATTGATCTACTCAGCGTAGGCATTGCAACGTGATACGTTATTGGAAGCGTCTGGGAGTGACGTTTCCAATTGCTTGTTACTTAGCAATATTGCTTAGCTTAATATTAAAATAAGAGGGAAGTTGTTTTGAACTTATGCAAGGTTTTAGCATAAGCTTTTTAGTAAAACGATACCATATGTCGTGCGTATATCCCGAACTAGGCTAGTTTAGGGTTCATGTATACGTATGGGCCAGGACGCCATGCTAGTCTGTGGTTGTCGGTAGCGTGTCCGCCTTGTAAAGCAGGGGTCCTATGTTCAATTCTTTCATTCGACCAATATACTTTGAGACGATTGACTTATTGATTGCATTGTTAACCACATATAAGGAGACAGACTGATATATGATAATAATAATAATGCAAATATATCAATTAAGCTTTTACTGAGATACGTTATTTTAGCGGTATTAAACCAAAAGTACGCTCTGAAGTCGTCTTGTTTGTGCACGTAATAGACAATGGTACATGTAGTTGAGTGTATTTACCGATGGCAAGTCTGTAGGCAAACGCGTTTAAGCGCATTAATTTATCATATGCTTTTATTTGAAGAGGCAAAAACAACCTACTTGCAAGAGAAATCCTTTTCGCTTATTTAGCATTGACATAAGATTGCGCATTCTACAAAAGTAACAAAAATTGCAATTCAAGATGATTATCAATGGCATTTTTCTTATTGGCTAAGTACATGTAGTTTGAAGCAGAACCCAATGGAACCATTCATTTCAAACAAATGGCATATAGACTAATGTGAACGGTCAAACAAATAAAAGTCCCGTTTCAGTAATAATCAAGATTGAATAAGCTTAAATCATATTCGTCCTTCTAACCAATACCGCAAACAGTTTATGACTTATTTGATAATGTTCGCCTATTTTGTATTTTACTGTTCAATTGTAGATGTATGCTAACTCATCTCCAGGATCAATTATGGTTGGTCGATGACTCAAGCCAGCTTAACAAGCTCTTATTGACGGTCATTTAAAGCTTTTGGTCCCTCTCCAATATCCATCGGGATATCGCAATACATCTGAAACACTACTTACGCGATGTAAGAATTACACAAAACTTGCCTTACATGCCTTGGGATATTTCTTAGTATGTTTTCATTTTCATTTTTTATCATACTTTTACAGTCTCCTATACCTCTTTAAGAAAGGCTAATTAATGTACATGTGATAGAAAATATATAGGTTGTATATAAGAATGTACATATGGTGATACTTTAATAAACTATGAACTGAACCGATCTGCCTTGGAGGGAATGGTCAACGCCTGACGGGCCTCAATACACGCTATGTATGTTCATACACAATAGGTAAATCTATGATGTCTTCACCAAGTCTCAGCTGTCAAGGGGACATTCGTCGCTTCACACTGCCCGCCGAAAGAGTGTTTATCTCGCTGTCTTACAGTCTGAACAGCTTTCGCGTGGGATTTATAATCATTTCAAATAAGGAGCATTTCGTATACAATTTATAGCTTTCTTAAACGTGGATATTTGCATGCGCTATAAGTCTACCGTGAAATTCATTATCATCTTTGACTGAAGATAGAGCAAGAGCGCATTAAGTTCTTTCTTACAGTTTGGAGATACAATATCAAAACCGTTGAAGTTAAAGGATAAGAAAATAACGACTAGTGAATTGGATTTTAGTTATTCAATTATTTTTTTTATAATAGAAATATTATAAAGTTAAACAAATGACGTCTCATCTAAGCCTATGTGTGCTGCTAGTCGTTGCTGTGTTGTATTCGTGCGTGGACCGTTCGGCTGGGCACGGGCGGATGATCGAACCTGCCGCCCGTAATACAATGTGGAGGCATAACTACGCGAATCCGAGAAATTATAACGATATGGGACTAAATTGCGGCGGCTTTCCCGTAAGTATTTTTACGAATGTTTTTGAAATCTAGAAATTCAGCCTTCTGGGACTTCGACCTCTTTGCTTTATTAAGCAGTATCGATGATTGAATACGTTACTTGAGCAAGTTTTAATGTTTGTTAAGGACTTCCTATAGTCTTCCATTGAACTTTCGAAAAGTTTTCCTGGAACTATTCGAAAATCACCATCAACATAGTTGGAGTTATTTGACAACAATTGCTATTTAGGATTTGTATTTCGCCAACGGTAATTAAGATACTTATTGGTTAATATGTCGGGTTCATAGATGGTTAGTTAAATCTTTTTGCGCCTAATTGCCAATTTCTTGTTTCAACTGGATAGATCCTTTGGCGTTCCACAAAAAACTCTAAGAATACGTTTAATGAAGGTCTTCGTTTCTTCGAAAATAATTATCAATCTCATACGTATCATACATATCAGTCAAAGGAGAACTTTATAGACTCATTCTAAATAAAAGTCGTGCTATCCCTTTCATACATGTGAAGAAGTTCTCTGCCTTTTAGTTTGATAGCTATAAGACACTATCATAGAACTGTAAACACAACTTCTTGATCATTTGATACATATAGGACCACACCGTTTAACAAATTGTATAGACAAAATATCTAAAGAAAGAAGTGCGTTTGTATATGACCTATGAGGAGTAAAGAATACTCCTTTAAAAACATTAAAACTTGCTGAACTCTTGTATCCAACCTTCGAACTACTTGAAGTTAATGTTAAAAAGAATAGTAGGAATACCTCTATATAATTCCTGTCCTAGACACATTTCTTAGCGAGGAAACATAAAGTTCCAATAGTCAGCTACCATTTCCCCATTATACAGCAAAGTTTGAATGAAATACGACCAGACACCATTTAAAAGGAAAATACACTTGAACTAGTATACATGAAACACATTTGAATATATAAAACAGAAGTTAGAATGCATGGAACAGGAACTTCATTTGTGTCAACTTTTTTGAAATGTGTACAATGTACATATAACGGTTGTGCTCTGGAAAGTCCTTAACACATCTCAATTGCAACACTTTATAAAAAAAAAAGATAACTCAGACGTTGGATCCAACTTCAGACAATGTTCAGTAAGATGCCAAACACGACAGTTCCGAAGTTTCAATCAGTAACTGGTATTGGGGAGATATATTTTGAGTTGAACACGGTTATAATATTGGCAAGTTTTGTACTTTAACCCTTAGAATACCGGGTGATTTCCTAAAGATATAGATTTTTGTCTCGTCTACTTTCCAAAATTTCAAATATCTGTTTTTAACGAGGAATGATACTCAGAGTAGCAAACAGGTTAGGTCACAGACAAGCCGCCAATTTACTTGGCGGCTGACCTGGATCTAACCTGTTTGCATAAGCATGAAGTCGGTTCCAGCACTATAAGGGTAAGTTATTGACAATGTCCCCATGTTAACTTATACATCATTCAGAGCGACATCCACTGTCACAATAAAAACTATAAGCGAGAATGTGACTATTTCCCGGTTCGTTATACTTACACAATTGTGGTCTGGCCAGGCCTCAAACTTCAGACTCCAATATTTCAAGTCAAACTTGTGAATCCACCCCAACCCCTTGAATGCAATAGTTTTCATCTTAAATGCTCAAATGTTTAAAGCTTTAAACAATAATGTATTGTTTACCCTTCCATTTCGGACGAGGGCACCCTAAATAACATTGTAGAGGTGTCCAAAAGTCATTCGGACACCTCTCGAAACATCGTAAGCGATTATAAGTCCGAAATACTGCGGGAGCACCACAACGGGTAATGATACGAGCTCATTCTATGCATGTATAAGACCTTTATCTGGTCACAATGCTAATGTGAACGTATGTTATATTGCTGCATGAGAAAACGAGCAACCAAGTCTAGTGTTAGGCCATGTTTCGGACATCTTGCTCTTTTAGTGCAAGTGGTTTTTTAGGACCAAGAGCTTATTCTTCTTTGGCGTATACTATATATCCTTATAAACTCATTATTTCCTTTAGAATTAAAAGTTTTCAATTCAAAGAGCATGGACTTTTCTGACGTAGCGTATACATTATACTATAAATCATTTTAAATCAAACTGATATTGATGAGTTAGTGACAATTGTCCGCTTTGTTTTGTTTCTTGGTTTGGTTGAATGCGGATTCGACTTATTTAGAAAAGTCTTGATAAAAAAGCAAATCAGTAAAAGTCTTAGATATGACATTTGTAAGGGGTGTTGTCTGAACACTATTGGAAAAGCATGGTGTAACTGAAAACATTTACTCTGGGTAAAACGATGGAGATATCAATTTATTCTATGCCACTATTCTATTTCTGTACCACAAGTTATATTTGATTGCGTGACTTTCTATAAAGGGCAATTAATAAGAATAGCTCATCTGTTTCACAAGCTGTGACCGAGAATTGCGAGCATAGACTCCGCTAAATGAGCACAGTCTTAAAATTGCACCCATCGTTACCGTTCCGGTATTGCGCAGCAATGTACGAGCCCCCAACTTAAAAAGCAACATTTAGTATCATTTCTCACATTGTGCCGAGTATACGCCGTGTTTCTTAATCCATAAAGCTTTATTGTGTTAAAAAGATATACATGCACATACATATTTGACAACTATTTGAAAAATACTTTAAACTGTACTACATGTAGAGGGTTTAGCGCAAGACTATAGTAAATGCTTCACGTTTGTGAAGCACTTACTATAGTATTGCGCTGAACCCTTGATGTATGCATTGACTGTACGGCCAAACCCATTGTGACAAAATAAGAAATTGTTTATGACAAACTCGATATTTGACATTACGTGTCTTCCTGAATATATTTATCTTGAGTTGATTCATTCTCAAAAGTATCCATCAAAGCAAAGGTTCATTCAATTAGTATGAAATGGGCTTTCTCAACAAAGAAAACGGATGTTATTGATCATGAGAATACCTATTTATACTTTAAATACGATTCTATAGTTGATTTGTAAAGTAATTAAAAAGTAATTAATCAACCTCCTTGTATATGTATTGCTTATTAGGATGCACCAACCAACATGATATGAAAAACCACCTGTTAGGAGGTTGAATTGACGTTTGAAAAAGTGCAATGCAATTTATGATGACTCACTTCGATGGGAATGCATCAATTAACGATGCAGGACTTGCCTAAGTCGTCTAGAGGACGCTTAAAGAAAGGCTCTACTCTAAAACAAAAAAAGGAGAATGCATCTGTGGGCGATTGTATGCTATGACCATTGCAAAACCATAGCACAGATAGTACACATATATCATGTGACCTATATTCTATATTCTATTATCTGCAATAAGTCTTTGAGAGGGTACGCAGCCAAGTCGCGCATGTGACCATACGTCATTATTTATGGGATATTGTTGTCTCTATGTATTTGTATTATTGTCTTAATCTGGAAAAAAAAATGTTCTTCTTTGCACGTTATTTCTTATTTTCTTATTTTCTTTGTTAACATGTTCTTTATTGATACTTTTGTATTATTCATGACACTGTTGTTCTATAGGAAATAAAGCTTTCGGCATATAGAAAAGTTAATGTCCCATACAACAACTTCGTCTCCGTCATTTAGTCTACCAATCATTTATCTATTTTCTTACATGTGTTTAACAACGTGTCAATTATGTTGCGATTCCCTATTATCACCAAATAAATCAATACGATAGTCATTTCATAGACCTTCTTGCCCGTTGCTTACGCTGCTCATAACGGTTGGTTGAGCAGGATATAAACATCAGCGTTCCGTAATTTAACCGAGAAACTAACTTTCATGAAAATACAATTTCCGTCAACGGGATTCAAACCCTCACGAAGAGGGGGTTATGTGATTTCAGATTTCAACCAATCAGAAACGGAGGTCACTACCAAACACTAATTCATGTCTAAGTGAAACAAATTCATCATCTACCATGTCTTTTAGTGGAAACAGATCAGTCATGTTACTAATAAATAAACAAGAAAGTCATTTCATAGATCGTCTTAGTCATCGCTTACATAGCATTGGCAATGATAGACCTGCTTGTGTGACGTCAGCGTCAATTATGACCAGTTTGTTGCAGACGACTCTGGGAAACATTGTGGGAAAAGAAGAAATTGCTCTTAACGAGCAATTTCTCCTTTTTCCACGATGTTTTCTGTCCTATCAGAAGGTTATTTTTTAATTTCATCAGATTTTGAAATATCGTCTGCAAACACTTTGAATTTGGGACAGTCGAAAATTCGTCGTTTGGTAAAAGGTTGAATATCATTTGCGATGATAGACCAGCTCGTGTGACGTCATTGTCAATTACCGAGTGGCCGGGCCAATTTTCGTCACACAATGCTGACAGATGATCATGTACACAATCTGTCAATGCGCCGTACGCTTGAAACAATTAAAAGGTATTGATCGGCACGCCACGGTGACTCGTTTTCGCTGTATATATCATTCTGCTGACCACTTTTTGACAGCTAGGACAGACCACAGATACACGATGTGAAGGTAACCCGTGGTGTGTAAATATCTTTGTTTTGTGCCTATTTTTGTCCAGTTGGTTTTTTCTGAGAACTATGTGAGATTGAGGTCAAGTTGTTTCCCTTTGACCGACACAGTATTCAAAATTTACAGATATTGTACAGAGCCATTAGATTTTTAACATGACGAAGAACAGTCTCTTGTGGTGCCAAGACAAACTTTGGTGTTTTGGACAATTATGAAGAAGGGCATTATAATCATACATAAGTAATCGGACTTTCTTTTTCATATCTTTATTTTTTTTCTCTCTGTCTCTCGAAGTACATGTAGTTTGTTATTGTGTCACCAAAACGCGAAACCCAAACAAATAAATCAGCTTTTATGTCAGTCATAAACCTTGGCAAATTAATCTGCGTCAAATCCAAGCTTAATTACACCAGACGTCGCACAGTTTTTGTGTACACTTATACACAATAACATTCATTTATAACATAATCATTCATATCTAAAAAAAAAGGAAAGATAGAATCTTTCTATGACATACATTTCTCACTTAGCAGACAATGTCACGGAATATAACGACAATGATGGATGGTTCCGCACCTGTCCTTCCTTCAACCACTGTCACACAAAGTGAAGAAATATTCAGTTAACTCTTTACCAGCTGCAGACGACATTATTTATTTAAAGCATAGTAGTGCTTGAACCAAATTCATGCTTAAGCAAACAGGTTAAATCAAGGCCAGCTGTCAAGTAAATTGGCGGCTGGCCTGTGATCTAATCTGTTTGCTACACTGTAGTCTGAGTAACTTTCCTAAACAAAAATAAGCAGATATCAAAGGCTTTGGAAAGCAGACGACATGAACGTCTAGTTTTAGAAAATCACTAAACATTCTTAGGGTATATGTATACATATTGTGTTGGGGGGGATAGGTCTTTCATTTAAAGAAAGCCGATGTCTTTGAATAGTATGTTCTTACAGGGTATTCTGGCACTTGTGGTATTTTAGTGGGGTATCAAATGTGTTTGACAAGAATTAATTTTCTTGATAAGTTGTCTTCATCTTTCATTTAGTTTTTAAGATCAGTTGTTTCTCACTGCTCCTTATACCTTTCTCAGACATATTGATACCTCACTGTGAGACGACATATGGGCCAAAATACCTTAACTGTCCTTAGTCTTTTAAATTTATTGTTCACTTGTTCATTGTTGAGGATCGTATGATAGATTGTCAGTTTAAATTGACAAATAGGTTTCCTCGTTAAATAAAGTCTTTATTATTATTATTATTATTATTATTATTATTATTATTATTATTATTATTATTATTATTATTATTATTATTATTATTATTATTATTATTATTATTATTATTATTATTATTATTATTATTATTATTATTATTATTAGGGTTTAATGGCACAATCTGGTATCACATTTCCCAATATGAAATTGTGCGACCGTTCTAAATTGGAAGCAACAGCAAATAACACGCTTATGAAAAATACATTTCCTCGCGCAATTTGGTGTACACATATACACATTAACATTCATTTATAGCATTATCATTCATATCTAAAGAAAAGGAAAGATAGAATCTTTCTATGACATACATTTCTCACTTAGCAGACAATGTCACGGAATATAACGACAATGACGGATGGTTCCGCACCTGTCCTTCCTTCAACCACTGTCACACAATGTGAAGAAATATTCAGTTAACTCTTCACCAGCTACATACGACATTATTTACTTAAAGCACTAATAGTGCTTGAACCGAATTCATGCTTAAGCAAACAGGTTAGATCAAGGCCAGCTGCCAAGTAAATTGGCGGCTGGCCTGTGATCTAACATGTTTGCTACACTGTAGTCTGAGTAACTTTCCTCAACACAAATAAGCAGATATTAAAGGCGTTGGAAAGCAGACGACATGAACATCTAGTTCTAGAAAATCACTAAGCATGCTAAGGGTTAAATGACACAATCTAGTATCACATTTCCCAATATGAAATTGTGCGACCGTTCCAAATTGGAAGCTACAGCAAATAACAAGCTTATGAAAAATTATTTTCCTTGCGCGATTCATAAGACACCACCGTGGCAAAAGTTTAAATTGCTCATTGCGAAATTTCCGTGAAATGTCAATTGAATTTCGAACTGCGAACTGCGAACTGACTTCTAACTTCACAGACATCATAACGAAAAAAGTTAAATTCGTTGTCAGAGTGATGTCAACAGTATTTTGTGACGTATGCGTGCAAATGAAATATAATGAAGTAAAGGTATATGGTGAGGTTGTGAATGATAATTATTCCTAGGAAATTGACCCTTTGGGTGTGTATGGTAAATACAATACGTCTAACAGAACAGAACTGGACAGACTTTTATTTAGACTTGTTCAATGTACATCATATACAACATATATAAAGTACACTTTCATTTCAACCTGACAAACATATACTGATAATTACAAGAAATAGTTGGGAAACAAAGAAAACATCTATTTTGCTACCTTTGGAGGTAAACATATACATTTATTTTACAGAGTCAGAATTCAAAAGAGTATTCAATTTTGGAAGAGTCCTTTTAATAAACAAACATAGCTTTATTAGTTCATCTCTCTGACACGTCTGTAAAAGAATAGTAAAATTATAAAAAGAAAGGACGTATTTAGTATTTTCTCTTAATATATATATATATTGTTATGCTTGTGAAACATTGAGAAATACCTATTAAAAGCCATCTTCGTCTCCAACGTCAATAGAATTAATCTTACCAATGTGATATTTTTTCGAGTTTGTAAAGGAAATAATCATTCTTGATACTCGATGTAATAATAAATCTCATTTTCGACTGACATATCGGTGCAACGTTCAACTCACCTGCATGATTTATAGTGACGTATTAGCCTATAAATCCATTTAAATAATAATCTAGATTAACTAGTATACGGAAGAAATCTTCTTCATTTAGAAGAAAAAAATGACTGTAATGAGATATACGTTGTATTCAACACCAGGGGATTTAATTGAACCGTATCTTAAACAGTTTTCCGTATTCAACTTTGACCTAAACCATATTAAGATTAAACAGTCATTATCCACTTTACTACAGTTGCATATTAACCCTCATCATAAGGCTATCATATTAATCATATCCTATTTAACAACCCTTTATCACCATAGTAAAACTTAAAGATCGTAACTCCTCCATTTACATGAAGGAGTTACGATCTTTAAGTTATACCATGACAATAAACACACTCATTAACATGTAGAATATGCAACATTCTTGCATTGGAGGACCGAAAACGTTTATAAGACGCAGTTTAATTAAGTACATCATTAACAACGTATTTTTATCCCTCGGAAAACGAGTTATTTATTTTGGCGCCGACGGGTTCTCCTTTGAAATAAGTCGAGATGTGCATTGATTATCTCACTCTAAAACGGGACCACTTGATCCTATGTTCATCTCAAACTTGACCTAACGTTTGATGTCAGAAAAAAATTGCCCTTCATTAAGATTGGTGTCTCGTATCATACTATTTACACTTTCATATACCTCCATTCCGTACGACACTTTTACATGTACACCACTAGTGTCTATATAAATTATTGTAATTTCATTGTATTACTACACTCATATGTCTGACAATTTCAGACGTAAGCGAATACAAGAAATTTGAATGAATTGATAAAGAAGCTGTCTCGAAAGCAAATCGCAATCTTGTGATATTGGAGAAAACAGTTGTCAAACATACAGAAATTGCTAATGAGAGCGATTTTTCTTTTTTTGCGGATGTTCTAAACCGTCTATATATATCATTATTCAAAAGGTCTTGCAGCACTAAAACGCACATATTACTCCTTTGAAATGCATTGAAACGTGCATTGGTTGTCAAAGTTCGGGGAAGTCTATGCCACTCTAGCTGTCAGTAATTGTGGTGATGCCTGACTTTAAATGCCCAAAGTGTTCCATAATTAGCCGCTTTCCTGAAATAAACATTTAATTGCCTCAAAAGAAGTTGTCGGTGACGCCAAGAAATATAATCAAGAAATAACCCTAGACGTATAATTGTTTGGGTTTGAATTCTTTCCATTTCAGCCGGCAATATACGTCTTCTTTATACCTTTTAGTGCTGGAACCGATTTCATGCTTATGCAAACAAGTTGGATCACAGGCCAGCCGCCAAGTAAATTTGCGGCTGGCCTGTGATCTAACTTGTTTGCTACTCTGAGTATCTTTCCTCGTCAAAATGAAGCAGATGTTTAAGGTTTTGGAAAACAGGCGACACAAAACACTATTTTTAGAAAATACCCAAACATTATAAGGGACAAGTTCTGTATTAATGGTACTCACTGTTTTCGTCCCTACATGCGTCAGATTAGATACTTTGATCCCCGTCCCTACAATCTCCCTCTGGAATGAAATGACATTCGTCTTTCTAAAATAACTATAGTGGCAAAAGCATGTGTTGCTCGCAATCAATAAGTTTGATTGGATTTCACTTCGTCACATACGTGTATCAAGCCAAACACTACAGGAGTAATGAAGTTAGTATCTGAATATAATGAATTAAATCAAGGATTCATTCTGACATTACTACGATTCAAGCGCCCATGGTAGTCTTCTTTGATAATAGATTGACATGTCTTGGGTAATATGTCTGTTTACAGAGTAGGCCCATCTTCAATGTATTATCTAATTTGACAAATGTATTGGTTCAAAAGTGTTCAATTCTACACAACTCATTATAGAAAGAGGCCGATTGAACTCCTGACGAAATCAAATTTAACTTGTCAGATAGCAATTTCCTTATGGGACTTGTTTTCAATCGAAATATAATCTGTTTTGTCTTATATCAATGATCGGAGCGATACCGTAGTGAATACTTCATAACTGTGAACGGTGAATGAGTTGCTTTAATTAAAAGATGCTTTCTGTGTATGAATTGTTAGACTGAAGCAATCGTCTTTCATTTTAAAAGAGGCAAAGGGTTCTGTTATTTTGCAGGAAGTCGCTTCACGGTCTGTCATTCCAAGTCACAAACACCATGTCTCATTCAAAACACGAGAACTGACAGGCGAAAAATCCGTCTTATTTTTTCCTTGTTGTTCAATTGTTGCCGTGCAGTCAGTTCGGTTTAAAGAGAGGTTAGCGTCCATTTCCTACTCCAAAAAGCGCATTTTGTCAGCCTTTGCAAGCTGCAATATGTACCTGAATCGTTCAATTTCCACCTGCTTACATCAATGAAAAAATAATACTATTCTGTTTAAAAATTTGGCAGAGAAAAATCCTTCATCATTTTTTTCACTTGTAATAGTTTTGCAAACATATGTAAGCATGTGTAACTAGTTGTATGCTTTTTCAATTAACCATTCTGTTGTTGCAACTCTAAGGCTTAAGAACGTATTCAATGAGGTTCAAACTATAATGACGAAAATGTGGTTGGTCAATTTTCAGTATGTAGCTTGAATCAGTATTATGTCTTCCTGATTTCTTTAACCACAACAGCTGTCATAACTCCTCATACTTTTTGTTAAAAATGTTGGTTTACACAATTCTCTATATGGTAAGATATCGATGACACAATATACAGATGAGTATGTGGAGGACAGGTGCAGTGAAAGAGTATCTCAAGACAATGTTGTTGATACAAAACAGACGGAAAGGTTGGAAAAGATGCGTTTTATCAATAACACAATATAAAATTGTATGTTTTCTCATCTTTTCTAATCATATGTGTGTACATGTACAATGATGAATTTTTCAACCATGCATATCCACTTATTATTATAGTATGTTGATTTAGAATGTTTTTTAATTATACTGAAAATTGTTGATACGGCGTTAAACAACATAAAAATGTTATGTTATCTCTTCTTTTCTTATCATATGTGTGTACATGTACAATGTGGAATTTTTCAACCACGAATATCCATTTATTATTATAGTATGCTGATTTAGTATGTTTTCAGGATACTGAAAATTGTTAATATGACGTTAAACACCATATAAAAGTATATGTTTTTCTTCTTTTCCTATCAATGTGGAGTTTTTCAACCACGAAACCATTTCTTTCATATTTAGATCTTTTAAGAGCTTATCTCCCTTTAAACTACTGAAATGTTACTCCGGAGCAATTTAGACTGGCGCAAAACCTGAAGGTAAATGTTGCTTGTCTAAATGTGATCTGGATCAATACAATACGCCAAACTGCATCTTACTTATTCACCAGGATGAGAGTATGATACATCTTGATGTATTCTAGTAAACAGTTGAAACCAACTTTAAATTCCAAAACAAACAGTAGTGAATAAAGTGTAAATAACGCTATCTATTATATTGGGGTTCTTTACAACGGAGTATTCTACCTTGTTAATTGTTTTTTATGGATATACACATGGTTGTTTTGTTGGTACCTTTCATTCCTTGATAACTGTACACTGAAAACAAATCTATATTTTATATGAGATGAAATAATGTATCTCACAACAGAAAAGTTTCATATATGATACATTTGTTATTATTGTGATCATTGTGACGCATAGAAATATATAACCAAACCTTGAAATGTATATTGATAATACGTTGCTCTATATAGGTACATGTATATGTGTGTATGTTCACGTTTTTGGGTCTGAGCGTATATGTGTGTGTATGCACATGCATACTCACATAAATATACATCTGTCTGTAAGTGTGCATCTATGCATATGCATTTTGAATAATGGTAATCAGATGACACAATCAAAGACTGGCACTTTCCTCTCGTAAGGATAAAAAAACAGTATAGTTAACACTTTCTTAGCAAACAACGACAAGAAGTATGTTATAATACCTTACTATTGACTTGTTTTATGTAATTTAAAATGATATATGCCTGTACGTGTGGGCCTGAGGCCTTTGTACCATAATAAAATATCTATCTATACAATATATTTTTTGATAGCCCCATACAACCTATACAGAGCGAGTAATCTAATGCAAACATCGAATGCATATGCTATGAAATACATGTAGTATGTTTTAACTAAGGACACACGTTATTAACGCCTTAGAAGTACTGCATAGTAGAGACATCCATCGTTTAACAATTTCCAGTTTTTGTCTTTCGTTAACATACAACTCATCTCTTTCCAGAACCAATTCGAACGACAAGGCGGAAGATGCGGGGTCTGTGGTGACCCCTTCCAGGGCCCGCGCGAAAACGAGGCTGGTGGGAAATACGCCCGGGGGGTTATCGCCCGCCAATACAAGACCGGGTCCTTTATCAACGTTACCGTGGAACTCACGAGTAACCACAAGGGCTACATGGAGTTCCGACTGTGTCCCGTCAACAACCCCAGGGTCAAGGCCACACAAACGTGCCTCGACAAGCACCTGCTCAACATCATCGGGCATGGTACCCGGTATTTCATCGCCGACAACGCGTACAATGTATTTATAGAGCTGCTGGTGATGCTACCTCCCCGCCTTCAGTGCTCGCAGTGCGTACTACAGTGGAAGTGGGTTGCAGGTAACTAGGAATTTCTTTTGGAGCTTTGATCTGTCATTGTCATATTTGGCGCCAAGATTTTTTTGGATATATCTTAGAATAAATGTCGTATAGAAAATGCTTAGTTTAGGAACCCTAAATCCATTTAGCAATATCTGGAATTGTGTCTTATCTGAATCGGAAGCCACATCATACAACAAAAATAGCATAACAAATGTACATTTATGCTTGCTCAGTAAAAATCATTATGCCAAAATGAATAGATTGCACATCATTAGCAATCTATCTTTTAGTCACGGTTATTTCTTAAAGCCTCTAAAGCAGGCGCGGCAAATGTGAAGTTTCATAGAGTGATAGAGAGCTAACCGGGCTGTGATTTGATTAATAGGAGTTATATATTCATTTTTCAAAATTATTTCTAATGACTTTTTGTCGCAGATGCGGCAGAATGAGATATCAATTATTGAATTATGGTAAATCATGTGTAATGGTTTCGTAAAGATGAATGTACATGAAGTTATGATAATTAACGTTATACAATGACGTTCGCTTGTGACCCATTTGATTGATATATATTCGTAAATGAATAATATATAGGCCATTAGTCAATCGGTTATGAACACCATTAAATGGTAATTCAAACCGGTAATGAGGAAACCACCTAGCACATGATGAATGTTGTCTGGTTTTAGAATAATGAATTAGTCAAATCATGAATATCTTTGAGAGACTTCACCACACCAATGATTCTTTGGAGAGAGACAAGCTTAAAAGATCTAGTTACATGTACCTTTTTCGAAGAGCAATGGCTTTAACCCATTACCAAACAATAACGACATTTAACCACTTTGTTGCAGACGACTGGAAAAAAATGTAAGAAAAGGAGAAATTGCTCGTAACGAGCAATTTTTCATTTTCCCATAATGTTTTCTCTACTATAAGAAGATTATTTTTCCATTTCATCACATTTTGAAATGTCGTCTGCAAACTCTTACAATTTGGGACAGTCTTAAGTTTGGCGTTTGGTAAAGGGTTTAATTGGGATTCGACGACATCGCTTTGTCACGATATTTTCTTTAACCCCTAATAGAGAAATTGAAACAGTTACAAATGAAATACTAAATTGGGGGACATTTTCGCCCGTTCACGATGATGTACTACCGTAAAGTAATCGTACAGTGACGACCTCTGTTTTAATGTCGTAAATAAAGCAATTAAACGCCAACGTGAGTGGTTAACGTTGACGTGACGTATCGTTGTAAGACGACTTAGTCGGCAAATCTGTTACTCTGAAAACCTAAATGTTTCCTTCCTTCAAAATGCGGTATCAAAAAAGGAAATGTTATGGATGGAATAAAAAGTGGGGCCGCTGATTAACCTCTCAATTTCATAACAATACACAATTACAATTATAACGAAAACACAAATTAAATACTTTAATTGCATGGCGAACTCTAAAAGCTTAAAAGCTTTACGAAAATACTCCAATATCAATTAATCCTTAAGACGCTCTTTTATATAGAATCAAAATTGTCACCTGAAAGTGTTTGATCTTTTTAAACCCTTTTAAGTTGTCAAGAAAATCAGATGGGCAAATGTACTTCATCAAACTATTGTTTTTATCTTATAAAGGAAACTCTTGGGCCCATAATTCCAGTACTTCCTATATATGACAGTCGTGAACACTATATAACAAGTTAACAGAATGCATTTCACCATCTAAATGACTTCCTCTTTTATCACACTAACCTATTCTTCACTGTCTGTATGATTGTACAGGTCAAAGCATGGGCCCAGACGGTTTGGGCGGCGAGTGTATGGGGTGCGGGAACCAGGAAAATTTCATTAACTGCGCGGACGTCGCCATTGGTCCAAATGCCGTCAAGCCCCTCACTAAACTACAGGAAACTCCGGCAAACCCCGCCCCTACGGTTCCCAGCCCTGAACCAGCGTACAACCCAGCGCCGGCATATAAACCGGAACCAGCATACCAACCGGGCCCGGCGTACAATGTCTTGGACCAGGCACCGGCAGTTAATAACTATGTACCCAGTCCAATGGCCAGTCCGAGCCGCGGGTACAATCCCCCGACCGTTAACGTAGCACCGAAACCACCCCAGGAGGTAACCCAACCAGCGTGGAACATGGATCCCAATATGATGATGCTGCAGATGATGATGAATGGAGGCTTCGGACAGAACGATTACATGATGAGTACGCCATCACCATGGAACGCTCAATGGCAACCACAGCAACAGAGTGCCCCGGTACAACAACAACAACAGCAGCAACTACTTCCACCGTCATCACAGAACGCCCAAATGTCGATGTATGGAATGCTGCCCAGTTTCTTTCGAGAGAACACAGAATGGAACACGGAGGCCCCTCCCCATTATCATCATCAGCAGCAGCAGTACCAGCCACAGCCGACCCATCCATCCAATCAGGATCTAGCAGATTACGCCGGAAATGAACCCGGCGAGTACCCGGAAGCCGATTCGGTTCAATCGAACTCGAATTCGGGCGGAAGTAGTTCGTATATGCAGGGTTACAACGACGCGCTCAGACAAATGCAAATGCAACAAGGCGTTGGCTGGAACGGCAACAACCCAAAAGCCAGCCGAGCTGCCTCGGAAATAGCACTATCTCTACAAGAAAAGCAGAAACAGGGCTCGGCACCAAGCTGCCCTGGAAGGGTCTGCAAGGCCACGGGGTCATGGAAAGGTCAAGCCAATTTGGACTCCTGGTGTGAAACAACGTGTAAAGTAGGACAGTGCCCGGATCACATGTGCGCATGCTCGTGTCCCGGGGCAGGTGGCTGGGGACCAGTCGGTGGCAACTGCCGCGCCCTCGATCGGCAGAAAGGTGCTGCCATGGACAAATGGTGTAGTTTGAACTGTAAGCACAACAACTGCCCGACGGAGTTATGTATCTGTTACTAAGGACAAGGATGTTGCACCTTTCTGTCGATCGAAAGCATGGCAATTGCCATCAACTGTCGTTCACTCGATCAGCAGAAAGGTGCCGCCATGGACAAATGGTGTAAATTGAACTGTAAACATAACAATTGCCCGACGGAGTTATGTATCTGTTACTAAGGACAAGGATGTTGCACCTTTTTGTCGATCGAAAGCACGGCAGTTGCCACCAACTGCCGTGCGCTCGATCGGCAGAAAGGTGATGCCATGGACAAATGGTGTAATTTGAACTGTAAACATAACAACTGCTCGACGGAGTTAAGTATCTGTTACAAGGATGTTGCACGAGATAAGCAACATTGCAAAGTAACACATCATTCATGAATCTTACAATGGTGTGTCGCATGAGAATATTGTACTTTTGTTAAGATAATATACATGTATATTTGTTTTGACTTACGCAACTTTTTTTCCTTATTCGTTAATTAAAACAGTACCCTGGTGAATCGTCGTGTGATATGTACAGTACATGTAAATGATACCAACATGTATAGGTGTTACGGATTACGACTCCTTGACATAACCGTCATATACTGAAATGGAAGGTGCTACAATGGCTTGCAATAAATAAACAGTCGCTTTCGTTTAATTCCCTCTTTGGTGTGTTGTGTTATACAACGTCGTTTGTTTGATTGGTTTTAACGCAGTTTTTATCAAAATGTTACTGTTAATTACGGCTTTCTGTATAAATTGCAAGAACGTGGCCAGGAAATGTATTGTCCAATGACATTCCATATATTGAGAAAGGCTACTGCAGTGTCCATGAGCGAGACAGTATTCGCTTTCCTTGTCCATATCGTAAACAATTTAGTGAAATAGTCATCTGTTCAGTTCTGGTGTTCACTTCGAATGATTGTATTACATATACACACTGTATTAAAGCTAATTGTATACACGACTTAATTTTCTAGACCCCAAATTTCAAACGTGTATATCAAACCGCTGCTTCCCAATCTAAATGTGCTACGTCCTTCAATTCAGAGACCAAATGAATAGATCTGGCATCCGATCAGTCAGTATTCTTTCTACTGGGTTGAACAACTAAATTATTCAATGCTAGGACGATAACTGCGATAAATGAATAAAAACTATATGTAAGACTTACCCATCTTCATCGGTTTATATGTTCAATTAAAGAGAAGTTTACCCATAGAATGCTGGGTAATTTTTCTAAAACTAGACTCTTGTTTCGTCTACTTTCCATAACCTTAAACATTTGCTTAATTTTGATGAGAAAATATACTTAGAGTAGCAAACAGGGTAGATCACAGGTAAGCTGCCAATTTACTTGACGGGTGGCCTGGATCTAACCTGTTTGTATAAGCATGAAGTCGGTTCCAGCACTGTAAGGATTAATCTGTACCCATGTTTCCCAGGAAGATGTAATTCATTACAGTTGGACTTTCTGACCAAGATCGCCAACCGACGAAGATGTTGGACACAAATGTTTATTGATAAATTAATTAAAGTTCATATGGCTTGAAAACTGCAGGGTCGATTAAATGAAACAAGCCAATGACCTTGACAGAGTTATATATGTCGTTTTGAAAACTAAATCACGGCCTTAATTACTGTGAGTTATGGATTCTTTCACTTCAACCGAGGTAAAAACTGCATTGATACGTAGATTTCGCGTCTTGCCCAGGTTTCCCTTTGCCGTTTGCTTAGCAGAAACCCGAGTATTTTCGTTACTTTGAATAAAGCAGATAACTTGTCCTTAATTACAGTGAAGCAAGATGAGGTCTGATTTCTAGCGCAGTGCAACTTAGGCTCTGACCATGTGGAGCATGCACCTTGCATGTCCTTATTTTTAGTGAATTATGGTTCTTGTCCTTTCTTCCACTGAAGCATGGGAAGCCTTTTTCTAATTCTTTTTCAAATGCCAAATTTTCGACTGTCCCAAAATGAAGGGGTTTCCAGACGCCATTTCAAAATGTGGTGAAATCAAAATATAATCATCGGATAAGGCAGAAAACATTGTGGTCTGCAACAAAGTGGTAAAATGTTGTTATTGTTTGGTAACTGGTTAATTCTAGAGAACATGCAGCCTTTCCTTAATTCTAGAAAAGCATAAATCTTTCCTCATATCTAGTAAAGCAGGCATCTTGTCCGTATTTGTTGTGAAGCAAACCAATTTTAGAAAATAACATTTCGGTGTCAGTATACAAAATCAAGTTATTTAATGAAAGAGTTTCAGTTAGATTTTTCTCTTTTCTCCAATACAAAGAAAGTTTCAAGACAAGTTTATCATAAACATTCAAATTCTAGTTATCAATTAGTGATCCTTTCAGGAACATAATAAAAATTAACTCGAATCCAATACTACATATTGTAATAAAATAGGTATTTAATCACTCAGACTATATATACATGTTTAATACTGAACAAATGATTCTTTGACTAATCAATGATTTTCCGATTAAAATATAAATCCCCTCTTTCCCTAGAAATAAAAACTTTATTTAAAAAAATTATTACACTTGCATACAAATAAAAGGTGACCATGGTGATAACAACCTTTCAATATGAAATCTTTATTCCCTTTTTCAATATATAATCTAGAATCAGAATCACAAAACATTCTGTGTCAACTGACAACAGATTTTAATAGATTCACTGCAAAGCTTCAAATCAAAGCGCAAAAGATCTGATCATTAACTATACACTGTATATATATATATATATATATATATGTGGTTTACCTTTTGCTTCTAATTGCATTTAGGTTTGGAAAAAAGTGTCTTACATTTTTCAAGCAGCAGGTTACATACATTTCAACAATTCATCAATTAATCATTGTTGCGAAAGATGACTAACTGAGAAAAAAAACACTCATTAAGGGCAATTTCTCCTTTAGTTGCATTGTTATTCAAATGTTCTACTTTCATATTGAATGAAAACAATATGATTGAAGTAAGGAAACAAAAATAAACACGATTTTAGCCACAAATATAACCACAAGTACAACCACAACCAAGAGCTTACTTGTCACCATACTTATTACCGATAACTTTAAAACACACATTTTTACATTAACTTTAATTCATGAGTTGAACCATATGTTGAATACATAGTCCTAGTATATGATTTTATGGTATAATACAGCACGGTATGTTTCAAACCTACAGTTTAACCCTTAATGTGCTGGAACCAACTTCATGTTTATGCAAACAGGTAAGATCCAGGCCAGCTTCCAAGTAAATTGTTGGCTGGCCTGTGATCTAACCTGTTTGCTACTCTGAGTATCTTTCTTCATCAAAATTCAGCAGAAACTTAAAATTTGGAAAGACAGAAGACACAAAAATCTTTTCTTTTAATGAACTACTCAGCAATTTAGGGTTTGAATTTCCGTATTACGAAAAAAAAACATCATGAAACCAATGTTACATAATAATTAATTGCTCATTAGGATTTTTTGTTTTTATAGAGTATTGCAGCAGTTGCAATATTTTATTTAATATTTTGTATTTTTTATCTGCTTTTGCTTTCATTTTTTGACTAGAAACAGAATCAAATATGAGTTCAACAAAAGAACTGCACAATAGCTTAATACTTTTGTGGCATACCACAGTAAGGCAGCACCCATGGATAAAAAACGAACACAAGAAATAAGACACACTTTCTCTGAACAACATATGGGCCACGTCACAGGAAAAGGGGCACTCGGACATAGCAAACAGTGTAGCCCCATACCAGCCGCCACGTCACTGGGGTTACACTGTTTGCCATCTTAGAGGACATCAAGTTCTACCTTTAAATAAATACAAATGACAGCTGTCGTGATGCTGGAATAATAGCGCTAAGAAAGAGCTGAGTCAGTGGTTTCTATTTATGTCCGAGTGCCCCTTTTCACGTGACGCGGCCCATAGGATGATAAAATGATCATTTGAGCTTTAACTGAACTATTCAAAATAAAATGGTTTGGCTGCAGAAATCTTCTAATTCATGGTGAGACCATCCCTAAAAAGATTAATCATAATAGAGAAGACAGATGCAATAGTACTTAAATTCCAAAACGTTAACTGTACTTTAGCCCTATAGCTATTATCACTTTTACAAAAAACTTTATAAAATTGCAGATGACATTTAATGCTGCAGACGCGTGTAGTGTAATATATAGGATAAATAACCCCACACACAATTTGCAATGCTTGAAACCCTTATGGATCAGATGCTTAAATTAACCTATTACCAAACAACAATGACATTTTACCATCTTGTTGCAGATGACTCTGGAAAACATTGTAGGAAAGGGAAAAATTGCTTGTGACAAGTAATTTTTCCCTTACCTACAATGTTTTCTACCCTATCAGAAGATTATTTTCCAATTTAATTAAATTTCGGAATGTCGTCTGCAAACGCTTTCAATTTGGGACAGTCGAAAACCTGGCATTTGGTAAAAATGGGCATTTGCTCATGACACACATTATTTCCCAATGTTACAATGGTTATTATCACTACATTTAGAGGTGCTTGTTCACAGATGAGCGGAAATTTGAAATTGGAATATCAATTTCCTCTAAACTGTACATTAGTGGTATTTGCATATGATACACATTGAAGAAAAGCCATTTGATCAAAAGTTTGTTTGTACTCATGGTTTTACAGCTCGCACACAGTGAATTAATAGGTATCTATATCAAAAGCATTGCAACTGTTTTCAGACCTACTGCATATAGACAGTGCAAACTTAGATATATTTAACATTCCTGATTACACTATGCTTAAACTCTCTTTGTTTAATGCTTACACTCTCTATATTTAATGCTTAAACTCTCTATATTTAATGCTTAAACTCTCTTTGTTTAATGCTTAAACTCTCTATATTTAATGCTTAAACTCTCTATGTTTAATGCTTAAACTCTCTATGTTTAATGCTTAAACTCTCTATGTTTAATGCTTAAACTCTCTATGTTTAATGCTTAAACTCTCAATGTTTAATGCTTAAACTCTCAACTTTTAATTGTACATCCTACAACAATACCAAAACGATATTATTTTAACTATTTTTTTCATTTTCAAATTTTTCTTCTGTGAACAAGAACCTTTTAAGAAGAAAACAACCTTGAATTGTTGAATGCCCAAAAAGTTGTTTGCTGTTGGTTTGATTATGGAGCAGGCTAAAGATTCCATAATGAGGGAATAATATAAAACAATCACAAAAACAAAAATCACAGATGATAAATAAATCACAAATAAAGTATTGTAAAATGCATAAAAAAATGTTGACATGTGACAGGCATGGACATAACTTTTGTTTAATTTATAAAACAAAAAAAGAAATTTAATTCCTTCCTTCATATTAACGTATTTAGGTATCTGCAACAGAAGGCTCAAGAAAACACTATGACAAACACGGAAAAATGCTCAAAAAGAGCGAATTCTCCTTTTGTCACAATTTCTTTTTACCAGTGTCAAAGTGTAATGCTATTTTCATAAATGTAAAATTGCCATTTACAGTTAATATACATAAGTCATCAAACATCATGAAACAGAATAATTTTATATGGAACATTATCAGAAGAAAAAGATCAGAGATTGAAAACAGACAACTTTAAAGATCTTTAAAGTTCTGAGAAAAACAAATACATCTTTTACACAAAACGTTCCAGATACTTCACCAAATTTGAAACCAGGTTACAAAAAAGAAATTTATCATCTAATATCCTTCTTCACAGGAGAAGTTTTCAATGACTGCTGAAAATGATTAACTGAACAATTGTAAAAAAGTACTGTGAATTCTTTTTTTGTAATAATGTTTAAAAAATTCTCCTTTGCAACGTCATTCAAAATGTCTGTACTTATGCATTGAATCTGATTTATAAGTTCCAGACATATTTATAATACCATTAAGTAAAAAAAAAAAGTTCGATATTTCTTTGTAACACAGCATTATGAGAGATTGTCTACAATATAGTTGGGGTCCTGCATGGCCATGTTTTTAAGGTAGTGGAATTGTAACTCAAGGGTCTTGGGTTTGAGCCCAACACATGACATTCATTTTTATAGGAGTGACCTTTGGCAAGGCACTTCAGTGTCTTAGCCTAGTACTTGTGAATTCCTGTAATATAACTGAATGATTAATGACTTGGTGTCAAACAGTATACAAAAAATTCGTAAGTTCCATAACAAATAAAATGTTGATGCAAAATATTGGAAAAATCCCTGAAAATGGTGTGAAGCTTCATTCAATAAACACAACAAAAAAATAGGAATGTAAGTGGTAAAATGTACAACCATTCTGTTATATACAACCATAAATGTATGTACATATATATGTACAACCATTCTGTTAGATATTTAAGTTACTCGTTTGTTGCAATAATCTTTGTAATCAAAAATTGATATGGCAATCTTTTGGTAGATGATTCAACATTTAAAGATTAGAAGTCAATGTGGCTTTCCTCTACAATTTTGCTTTGGTTAAGAATCTAGGCAATGTTTCAATAGTTAACGGGGAATATGTATTCTTCTCCTCATCTATATAGAACAGCGGGTCCTCGACCAAATTTGGGTCAAATCCCTCTTTTCTCAACGATGTCTTCTGTTGCTTTAGTGTTACCGTGATCGCCTCTTCCTTGGGGAATCGTAAGAAAAGCGGTCTCGCGTATGCGGGGAGGTTCTCTTTACAGTGAGCAAAAATCTTTGACAGGTTTTCCAACGAGAGAACCTGATTGGGGTTTAGGTGCATGGCAGCCATACCTGCTCGGCCATCTGAGCCTGTTGGGAGAGAGGAAAAAGAAGTTGAGTTAAAAAAGCATAACTAAGTCTCTTGCATAAATAATTTCAAAAACTAATCATTCAATCCTTTGGTGTGATTTATCTCTGGAATAGTCTAAAATAGAGGCAATTCTAATGAGAACTAACAGTATAATATTCGAAAAAGAATAAAGAAGTAAGCAAAGGGAGTTTTGTCATTAAACCTATCCTATTTTGTTTATTTATTTCATCATCCATTTGAGATTTGACAGGCCATTTATTAATCCGTTGGCAAGGGTGAGGCCTGCTTGTCTGGTCGAGAGCGCAACCTTCCTCTCCAGGTCTGGCGATCCTGTGGGTTGGTACCATCCAGCCCGAGAGATGCTCTGTCTTGCTTCACTCTACGTGGCCGAGCCTTCTCAGCCTGGTTGACTGGAGAATGTCTGCAATGTCTCTTATGCCGAGCTGGGATGGTAGTGTCTTGTAGGAAGTCTCTTCTTCAGGCTTGACAGGCAGATCCATCTCATCATGGCTTTGTCGTTTCTATGTACTCGCCCTACAATGCCAGCTGTTGCTGCCCATGTCTCGGCACCGTAAAGCATAACGCTCCTCACGCAGGAGGAGTACACCTGGCCTCTGGTAGGGGTTGGCAATTACTTATTTGTTAGGATGGGGAGGAGCTCTCTGAATTTGCTTCAGGCTGATTTGCACCGTGTTACGGCTGCAAGCTCACAACCCCCACCTGCTGACAGCATGTCTTCAAGGTAGCAAAAGTCAGCAAACAACTTCAAGTTTTTCTCCTCCAACTTCTACCTCAGTAAGTGGCCTTCCATCAATTGGTCGGGCTGAACCAATACAGCGTGGGCATATGTAATCTGGATCAGGTCTAAGTGGGCCACTGATTCAACTGCATTTCTTGTGGACCCAGCATGAACAGTTGGTGCAGAAGATGGAGTTTCTACCTGTTCCAGTTAGGTAAACTGCGCAGGGGTGCTTTCCTATCCTTCTCAGTAAGTCCAGGTTATAAGGGGTTTTATATTGCGTCAACATTGTTCAATTATGTTGCAAGCTCGACTCTAAATAATGGAGGAAGACCTCATACTAAACTGCCCATAAAGGCTGGTCAAGCTGGGTAGAACCATGGGCACTTGGTAAGTCAGTCAGGAGCCTTCCTCTCATGAAAAATACATATGCCATAACCAGGATTTGAACCTTCGCAGAAAAGAGCCATGTGATTTCAATTTTTGTACTCTGACCACTTGGCCACTGAGGCCCCAACTGTTGTATTGTGTGGGTATCTATCAGCATGGATTCATTGGACAACCACATTATGGAGATCAAAGATAGAATAAAGAGCTTAGTAATGAAAACCTCCTTATACATGTATTTGGATCTTTGAAGAAGTCTTGAATTGACTTATTACATCTGATTTAAATTTGGGCTTGATAACCCCATCCAAATCCTTCATACATTGTTTTGTTGCCTGTCAAACTCAAAAGAATCGTATGCAGATATTTACCTGGCAAAGAAACAAACAATATATTCAAGTTGGGTAGAAAAAATTGGGTCAAAAGCAGTTAAATGAACTATTCAGACAGGATGAAGTAATAAATTTACCTGGCACCACAACTCCGTAGACATTGGCATCATGTATAAAGTCAAGTTGAGTAAGAACATTGGATACTTCATATGTGGCAACATTCTCACCCTTCCATCTGCAAGAAAAGGAAAGGTCATACTCATGACTCATGACTTTAATCTTTTTTGTGAAAATGTGTAAAAGTCATTCAGATGAAAAAAGGTATTGTTTGGTTCATGCAATTTTAACCTTTAATGTAATGATTCCTTAGAATCATTTTTCATGTCTATACCCAGTGTTACGTGTATCGGGTCCCTCTCGGAGTAAAGCCATCACGGGTACTCATCAAGGTACTAACAGCAATGTACGTTGCTTAACTTCAAGAGAAAGCCAACCACTCTACCGCATTGCCAATAAAAGCGGGCTTCTACAGCGAGACTGTAGATGTAGTATTTATATATAAACCCTATTACTGTCACATTTCTCCCCCCTTTCTCTTAACTTCGTCTCGAAGTCACCCATGTCCCAAAGACATCGGCAGTTACCGACAACAGGTATTATACCAGTGAAGCACTTGGCCAGTTCATTCCATTTAGGGGCTTTGTGTATACACCATCCAAACATCCAGCTAGTATGAGCCGAAGCTGCAGGTATGTGGGAGTTCCACTGATGTATAGCCGCATACCCGAAACCAAACTTATCAAGGTCACTGTCACTACTAACACTGCCACATAGCAGAAACAAGGGTTGAGAACAGGCGACAGACTACTAAGGGTACAGGAATGATGGTAATATCAAACCAAATCCCACCGCTGCCACCAATTTTGTAACATGTATCGGGTCCATCTCCAAGTAAAGCCATCGCGGGTCATCCATCCAGGTACTAACCGCAATATACGTTGCTTAACTTAAAGAGAAAGCCAGCCAATCTACCCCATCGCCAATAAAAGCGGGTTTCTACAGCGAGACAGTAGAAGTAGTATTTATACATAAACCCTACTACTGTCACACTCAGCAATAAAGATTCCTCCAATACATTGAAAGCAACATCATTAGCTCATTCTTTAAAGTTTTGACAGGACACATGCACTTAGCTACCTGTACACAGAGTATGCACATGCAAACTTATTATCCCTAGAAAATGAAAATCTAAGGTTTACAGTTTTTTCTCAAGTTTTATTCCTTTTATATTGCTCGAAACACCTTAAGATTTCTCAAGATGGAACATATGAAATAAAATGTTCCCGGGGGCCCCAGGCCCCTAGCAGTGCATAAACTTACTAAATGCCTTAACTATGCCCCTGAGCCATTAATAGACCCTTTGACACAGACAAAAAATTTGATTCTCAATATTTGTTTTTTATAAAATTTGATTGATATCATTTCAACTGAAGGAGAAATTGTTCAACATATACTCCTCACAGGCATCTTCTCCCTTAGTTTTCGACACTTTCTTGAATTTTAGACCGACTACAGTGCAATAAAACATATAAATACAATGAAAGATTAAAACACTAACCTAAACGTGTCCCCAATTCTGTCTGTGAAGTACAGGAAGTAGTCTTTATCCAAGGTCAAAAGGTCACCAAAGTTGAAGAACACATCTCCCTTCTGCCGTACATCCCTGACGATCTTTTTCTCGTTGACCTCTTTCCCGCCCTTGTAGAACTGCAGGTCTGAATAGTGGACAGGTACCCCTCCCAGCAGTAAACCAGGCTCACCTATATATATAAGTACTAACTCATTACAAAACAATAACGACATTTGACCAGTTTGTTGTAGACTGGGAAAAAATTGTGGGAAAAGGAGACATTGCTCTTTCACGCCCATGTTAAACTGCAAGTCTGAATAGTAGACTGGTACCCCTTCCTACAGGAAAGTACTAACCCATTACCAAATAATAACGACATTTGACAAGTTTGTTGCAGACGTCTATGGAAAACATGGTGGAAAAGGAGACATTGCTCTTTCCCGCCCTTGTAGAACTGCGGGTCTGAATAGTAGACAGGTACCCCTCCCAGCAGTAAACCAGGCTCACCTACATGAAAGTACTAACCCATTACCAAACAATAAAGACATTTGACACGTTTGTTGCAGACCACTCTGGAAAACATTGTGGGAAAAAGAGAAATTGCTCTCAACAAGCAACTTTTCCTTTTCCCGCAATGTTTTCTGCCCTATCAGAAGATTATTTTTCAATTTCGTCACATTTAGAAATGTCGTCTGCAAACTCTTTCAATTTGGGACAGTCAAAAATTTTGCTTTTGGAAGTGTTAGATGATACAGTACTTACTATTGTGTATCATCCCTGTGTCAAAAAAATTCAGTTATGTTACAGCTTTCGTGGATTCATCAGTATAAGGCTGGGCTCTTAAGTGTAAGAATGTCATGTAACCAAATGTATCAATTGGGCTCAAACCTGGAACCATTGAGTTTCAAGTACTTAACCTCTTGCCCACACAGGATCCTTGTTACTTGAAATATTTGTGCTTAAACGTATACATATGAGTAAAAGAGTTAAGCAGGGGTGGCAAAATAAAAAAAAATCAGTTCTGCTCAACTCGTCCAAATCCTTTACGAGCATGTAAAATTTTATTGAAATTTACTTTATACATGTAACCATGAAATGGACAAGTGTAGAAAAAGCTTTGGTATTTAGGGACAAGTAAATCAAAACCAGATTCGACCACCCCTAGGTTAAAAATTAATCAGAGTTTCAATTAAAAGAAGTCAAGTCAGTGCCTACCAATTTCCACTGGTATGCAGAATCCATTTTTGTCCCGAATGACAGTCTCTGTGTCCAGATCATACTTCACCAGTAGTTTGGGAGTTGGGTCTAGCTTGTTCTGTAAACAGATAAATAATTAAATAATAGACCATTCCTGGGATGTCTGTAAATACAATTTAACCTTCAAGCGCTGGAACCAAATTCATGCTTAGGTCAGTGATCTAACCTGTTTTCTACTCCTAGTAACTCTCCTCAACAAAATTAAGTAGGTATTTAAGGTTTTGGAAAGCAGATGACACAAAAATCTATTTTTAAAAAATCACCCAGCATTATAAACATTAAATCATTTGATGGAGTGATGCATTTTCTTCACTTATTCTTTGACTTGAAAGCAAAAGCAAAAGACATCAATAGAGCAAGATTTTAATATCATTCTAATAAAATTAGTTAAAAGAATCATTCGACCAAAGGTCATCAAAAACATTACGCATAAAAGTATCTTTTCATCATGGTAATGAGAAGAAACCACAGCAATCAAAGGAGAAATTGCTCTTTGCATTCGTTTTGTCTTTTGACACAGTAGTTTGATAATCTTCACAAAATTCTATAGTAATAGCTATTTTCATACTTTATCCCTATCCTCTGCTGTTGCTTTGAATTTGGACAAGTCAAAACTTCCCATATGCAGGAAGGGGTGAAGAAAACATGTGATGCATAAATATTATACAACAAGAAACACGAAATTAACTTTCCTAAAGATATTATCATTTTTCTTCACATATCCCTACATATGAGAATTTGTGACGGTTCCAAATTTAAAGAAAATTAGATGACAATCATCAAGTATGATAAAGAAAGTTTCCTTACCACACTAAGTAGAAACCATTCAAACAAGGTAGATCATAATTTAACTTAAGACACTTCTTCTTTTGTTAAAACTGTTTCTCTACTGTTCTGCAGCAGATTAACCCTTTCCCAAACAACACATTTTCGACTGTCCCAAATTGAAAGAGTTTGCAGACAACATTTCAAAATGTGATGAAATTGGAAAATAATCCTCTGATAGGCCAGAAAACATTGTGGGAAAAAGGAAAAATTGCTAGTCACGAGCAATTTCTCCTTTTTCCTCAATGTTTTCTCAAGTCGTCTGCAACAAAGTGGACAAATGTCGAAATTGTTTTGGAAAGAGTTAAGCAAAGTGAGGTATCATGGAGTAAAGGGATTTATGAAAAACTGTCATAGTAGATGACATTTTGAAATCATTTTGACAAAATGAGTATTCTGAAGGGTCAATGCAAGACTATAACAGTAGCTTTTGTGTTTGTTAAGCACTTATTATAGTCTTGCAACAAACCCTAGACTTGTTCAACATAAGTAAATTCTCCCTTTTGTCGAATCATAAAAGGCATTCAGTCAACAGTAGTGTTCCTAGTTTAGTTTAAACATATTTTTCACATCTATTGTGAAACAACTTCTTATAACTTAAACCAATCACTCTCAGTTATGCTTCCCGGATCATAACCAGTACTCGTGCCAAACCTGGAATGATGAAAGATCTGAAGGTGGATCCCTCTACTCACAGGATTCAAACCAATTACCCGCATGTCCCCAGGTTGATGCTCTACCTCTGGACCATTGTCTTCCAACCGCATTCTGGGGATTGTATGCTAGGGTGCTTTGGTTCTTGGTGAACCCATTACCAAACAATAATGATATTTTACTAGTTTGTGATAGACAATTTGGAAAACAGTGTGGGAAAAGGGGAAATTGCTCTTTACGAGCAATTTCTCCTTTTCCCACATTGTTTTCTGCCCTATCAGAAGTTATTTTATTAAATTTCATCGCATTTGGAAATGTTGTCTGCAAACTCTTTCAATTTGAGACAGTTAAAAATCTTGCGTTTGGTAAAGGGTTAAGTATTGCCAGGGATAGTTTACATGGAACAAGGAAAGCGTTTTCATTACAACATTGCTGGTGCATATCGAGGGTTTAAAGCAAGACTATAGCAAATGCTTCATAAACATGAAGCACTTACTATAGCATTGCCCTGAACTCTCGATATATTACTTACCTTACACCTGTATACAATATCTTACAAGTTCCAGATGACAGTTTGAATGCTTTTCCTGTTCACATATGACAGAATTACTTAAAATGTCTAAATGTCAAGGAAATGCCGGTTGTACACACATTAACATTTTCATGCAAATTTAAATTAGATTTCCTTGGTAACATCAATTTGAAGTAGAATTGCATTTGCAATAATTCCTTAACTCTTTAACAATCAATAGGCAGGAGGTAAAACAGGGAGATAATAGTTGTGTTCATAGATATCAGTACTGAAGCAAAATGAAAATTGTTAAATAAACACAAATCAATCTGCAAATTTAAGCATAAAATCATTTTTTTGTTCCAAATTTTAACTGAAACTTAAAAAATTACGGATGAAAAATAAAATTAATTGATATTTGAATGGTATGATTAGGAGAAAAAAAAAGGACAAAAAAAGAAAACTTCTGCTTCAAAATAAATTTCGAAGCATAACAGGTAGACTTGAAGAATATAAAAAAGCTTGGTCACACATTAGACAATATATTCATGCAAGTCAAAATAAAATTTACTCAACACAATAGTTTTTGTATTGTGGTAAAATATCTCTGATATCTCTAATATCTACTGAATATCTACTGAATGCAAAATTGATTCAGAACATGTCTATATATCTAAGAATGTACAGATGGTATGCGATGGATTTCAAAACCGTTGCAATGCTTGAGGATCTGAATACAGGCAAAATTTGTTAAGAAGCCAATTAAAGTTATTGAACGTGGTCAATATTTAATATAATGACTCTTATTACATGTGAAGTTTCAATCCATTCCCTACAGATTATGACAGTAAATAGTAAATGAGATAAATATGTGCGCACCAATCTTTAACCAACATTTTCTTAGTCCAAAAAAGGACATAATTCATTTAAAATCAAAGCAAAAGTTGTGGTAATTGGAACCTAGGATAAAACACCTGATTTCATCCATAAAGTTTCAATCAATTCACTTGAGTAGTTAATGAGATACCCCTAGATAAGTAGGGATAGGGTGTTGCTCTCCTTATATTCTTCAAAAAGCCAAACTTAAAATGGCAAATTTCTAAAATGCTCCAAATTCACAATATGTTATAATTCTGTATTAACCCTTTACCAAACACCAAATTTTCGAACTGTCCCAAATTGAAAGAATTTGAAGACGATGTTTCAAAATGTGATGAAATTAAAAAGAAATCTTCTGATAGGGTAGAATACATTGTGGGAAAAGGAGAAATTGCTTATTAAGAGCAACATCTCCTTTTCCCACAATGTTTTCCAAAGTCGTCAGCAAAAAACTGGTCAAATATCATTATTGTTTGGTAATGGGTTTAGATAAGTCATTCATTGACAATTAAGATACGGCTATAAAACAAGGTAATCAATCTATTGACATGACATCTATGGCGGGATAGGCTCTGGCCTATTGCTGTACAGATGTCATTTTAGGTCATATCTATCAATTGAGTCACTATATGACAAGCCACACTATTGTAGTCTCACTCTTTCTGGGAACACCAGTATCAAATTTGTTGACAATTGACAGATTGATATTATTTGAAGATTTTCTACCAATGTGATAAAAATTCTGATTATATGAATAAATCCCTTGTTTTTATCAAAAAAGGAAAGATTGTATCTGTTAATGTAAGCAAAAGGAGAAGTAATTAGTTTGATTAAAATTGTGGTAGGAAACATTTTTGAATATCAACTCCCGATTTAACAACCATATAATTAGGTTTTGTAGCAACAATTTCTCAAGATTTCTGCATTATGTGTGACAAGCCAAGTATAAACCTCTAAGCAAATTGAAAGGAAAATATACCAAGTTTAAATTGCTATAGAAAACATTGTAAAGAAATAATAAATCAATCTCAAAGGACGCTTATAATCAGGTTTTGTTGCCATGGTTTCTCAGGACTTGTGTCTAAAATTGAGTACTAATGAAACTACTTGAAACAAGTAATGCTCTGTTTTTGTCTGAACAATTTGTTCCTTTTGTCACAGTAAATGCAAAATACAAAATCAAATATTAATCATCAAATTCCTCCATTCAGTTTATTTGTAATTAGATTAAAAAATGAGTAAAGTTGCCTTTTGAAGTGAATTTCTGTACAAGTAGCTTGTTAGTTACAAAAAAGGGAGACAATTCAAGAAACAGAAAAGGGAGATAATTGATGCAACAGAAAAGGGAGATAATTGAAGCAACGGAAAAGGGACATAACTAAAAAATCAGAAAAGGGAGATAAATAAAGCAACAGACAAAGGAGACAATACAAGGAACTCTATATCACATACGAGAAGTGGGGAGAAACGTCCACAAGATCCTTTACGATTGTTCAGATTCATTGTGGCAATGGTTCCTTCAGTGGCCCCAAAGAATTCACAAATATTCGGAATTTTGAATCGGTTTTCAAACTCTTCCCAAATGTCAGCCCTGAGTCCATTACCAACAGCGACTCGAACTTTGTGCACTCCATCTAGCGGGTTCTGAAAATAGTAACAAAGTGATGCCCATCTAGCAAGAACCTAGCAAATGTATCTAGGGTTGGGTATATATGCAGTTTAACTGGGACGCAAACATCAACGAGGATGGGTTCTGAAAATATTAAACATAAGTTATATTCATCTAGCATTCACTTGGATATATATTATGTCAGTTCATAAGAAACTAATGATAGTGTCCAAATGTATATTTCTAATACTTCAACATATTCTTGATAACCAATAAATTTTTTGATACTTTCATTATTGTTAGCTTAAGAAATTTTTTAAAATTTGAGAAATACTTTTAAAAAATTGAAATTCTGTGGATACCAAAAATTATGCACTAACAATGGAAGTCACTATCATTAACTTTCTTATAAAAAGAGCTCATGTCTATGGAACACATTCATAAAGCCTGTCCAAAACTTGATATAAACTTTGTCACGAATAAGGCTAAGAATACTTGAGGACCTCAAAGTTCATAATCTATATCAAATTTACAAAGAAGGCAACTCCTCATAAAGAAATATGTCAAGACAAGAAAGACATTGACTAAAAAAAATACAATAAACCAATTACTTACATGAAATAATTTTTAAAACTGCTTTTTGTCCAAATATTTCCTGACAGTTGTTGTCATCCTTTCTTTTGATTATTGTAATCAAGGATATGGTCACATACAGGGAATATTCCTTAGGATTTAAACAGGAAGTCTTCTCAAATATAGTGAATAATGTATATCCAACTATTCATATATATTAAGATTTGGACAAACTTTTAACATGTGAATACTAATTATAACTATGAAACAACTATGCAACACAGGTAAATAAATAACAACAAACATAAACATTATACAGTAGGAATGGTGGTGAATATGTACTGTCTACATAGGATACAGGACTACTCCAACATACAAGAAAGGGAGATAATCGGCCACAGGATCCAAATTTGTTTTCTAGATTCATAAAGGCAGCTGTGCCCTCCGTGGTGCCGAAATACTCAATTATCCACGGGATTTTAAAGCGGGTTTCAAACTGCTTCCAGATGTCCGTACGAAGACCAGCACCAATAGCCAGACGGACCTTGTGTACTGAATCTAATGGATTCTGTCAAAATAATATTGGTTAATATTACACTCATATATCAAGCATGTGTACTACCATTGAAGAATTGTATGTATTGTTCACCAAAATTCCCTGTCTGTTGACCTGCCTGATACGTATGAATTACACGCTATGCTGAGTACATAAAAAATATCCTCGGAGCCTTCCGTAATGTTTGACCACATGGTTTATAAGGCCAACACTGTTACCACAAGAGCATAGATGCTGTTACACAACTGGTTGTGCATAAGTGTTATTTTGGTGTTATAGTGTTACTATGTACATTACCTTGCCTATAGCTCAATTCAATCTGTTGAAAATCATGAAAATCAAAAAAGTAGTGAACAACAGTCCATCAATATAATTTTATTTTGTTTGGGTATTTTTGCAATTGAAAACAAAAAAAAGATCAATCTTGCGTACTTGGTTGTATGGTCTCGACTGTGTTTGGAAGAATGCTGTGTGTTAAAGATACCATGTCATAATTATTCGTGCATAGAGGGCAACAGACGACGATTGTTGGTAAAAATATATACATATGTAAAAGTTTGTAATTGTAGATTTGTTATTGTAATGGACAACAAACATTAACATGTTCAATAAAAATGTATGTACATGTATTTATATGTATGCATATAGATACAAATGTATAGGTATATTTATATAGATTCAGTTAATCTTGTTTTAACCCTTAGAATGCTGGGTAATTTTCTAAAAATATATTTTCATGTTGTCTGCTTTCTAAAACCTTCAATATTCGCTTAATTTGTTGAGGAAAAATACTCAGAGTAGCAAACAGGTTAGATCACATGTCAGCCACCAATTTACCTGGTGGCTGGCCTGGATCTAACCTGTTTGCATAAGCATGGAGTTGGTTCCAGCATTATAAGGGTTAACCAACCACTGTAAAAGGAGACAGAATTTTGTTGTATGAGATAACTGCAGATGACATAATACAATTTTTCAGTAATGTAACAGCTTCCCTGGATTCACCAGTACTAGCTCAGGCTCTAAAATTTCCTCCCAAAAGACACTCCCACAAAAACCAGAGGTACAGGTGGGGCTTGTTCCCTGGTGCCCTAAGCTCTAAGACCACCAACTTATCTACCAGGGGTCCGTTTCATCAAATGTCTTAAGTGCACTAAGCTAAGAGCAATTAAAATCACACTTACGACGATTCTTATGTGCGTTTCATCAAACAATAGCAACTGCTTAAGACGATCATAAGTTAGGAGCGAAATCAAAACGCTGGCAACTATCTCATATTTACCGAAATGGCCGGCATTACGTAAACTTTACCACATTGTACCAGAATTAAGGCATATCCTAACCTATCTTTTAAATAGTTTAAACCTTGATTAAAAAACATTTGTCATTTAATGCATTATATTTACGGATTATCATAAAAATAAGTCATAAAAAGGAACAAAAATACATTGAACAACTTGAGTTTCATGATGATTTTCTAACACCGACCTGGCTGAACATAAAACGCTTGATACCTGTATACCGTGACTTGACACTTCTTCGGGCCTTCGCTTCGCATATTTTTAAGTTGTTTAGAGGTGAAAAAGTACATATTGTTGTGCTTCTCACTGTTTAAAATCGATAATGTACATGTGCGATTGGAATAATCCATGTTTTGTAGTTCTAGATCATTTATAAACAGTATTTATAGCTCATCCTTAATCAAATAAATTTTTTTTTAGAAAAATAGCTGCCATTCTGTGACGTGATCGCACTTAAGAGAGCCCCGGACCTCTCTCAGAGTTAAGAGCGTTTTTCGCTCTTAAATTCTTAGAGCGAAAATTGATGAAAGCCCCTGAGAGAGAAAATCTGACTTAAGAGCGAATTTGCACTTAAGATCGTTAATGAAACGGGCCTCAGGGCTACAGAAAACCCTTATCTGAAATAAGAAACCAACTTTAAAATTGTCTGAAAACTTATTACTCTTATCTGATCAAGTGTAGACTTATTGTACTTTCTAGTTCATTCCTACAAATTTGATGTGTCTATTGATGGCTGGAAATAAATAAGTTTTAATTAATTACATTCTAACATAACCAAGGTCATAGCACAATTAGAAAAATCATTAACAAAATACAGTCTATAAACATCTTTCTAAATCATCAAATCCAAATAAATAAATCACAATATGAAAAAAAGCCTAAAAATTGCTTCCTTTTCACCCATTAGCTCCTATATTGTCATTGGATCATTCTTGAAGCTAAGAAACTATTGTGGATGATATAGATAGCATGCTTATGACCTTCCCCCTTCTCCTTTTGCCACAATGATGTATAGTGACATCCCAAAAGAAAATTTCTTCTGCTCTTCCTTTCCATTTGAATCGATAATGAAAACCAATAAATAAATTTTCACCCTTAATTAGAAGAAAATTCTATAGATTTTAGATCAATTCTAGTCATATAGTTGTGTGTTTTTATGTTAATTTTCAAAATGTCTCAGAAAACAGCTATTTGCCTTTAGATCTGCCTCAGTCCTGTTCTATAATCATGTTCAAATACCTTAAACATCCATAAAAGAAAAAATATGGCTTGCTTTTGGTCTATAGCTAAGAACTAGTTGAATGCCTTTTACAGCCCCAGTAAAAAGTATTCCTTAAACATGTTTATCTAAGGTTTTTCTAAATTCTTCATTGTGTATCCCCACCCATAAGAACTTTCCCAACAAATTTCAAAATGAGTCCCAACAAAAAAGAATTTGTCTTGAAGTTTTTAAAATACTGTGGGTAAATAACCTCCTTGGCCTAATGGTTAGAGTACAGGGGCCCGTTTTACTAAACAACTTACGGAAAATGTTTGCGTAAGTCATAATTGATTAACATTGATAATATCTTCAATGAAAGTACAATATTGGAATGTGACACGTCATTGGAAGCGTCTCGGAGAGACGATTCCAATGATGTGTTACTTTGCAATATTGCTTTGCCAAATATTGAAATAAAAGAACTTGTTGTTTTAGACTTACGCAAATCTTAAGCGTAAACTGTTTAGTAAAACGGGCCCCCAGAACTTAAAAATCACAAGGCCCCAATCCGCTTGGGTTCATATCCTGGTGATGGCATTTGTATTTTCATGAGAAGCAGTGTCCCTACTGACTTGGGGAATGCAGGTAGTTCACACTGCTTGACCACCCCTTTTGGGCATTTGAATTTTACAGTCTTCCTCCATCATTATGAGTCGGGCATCACAACATAACTGAAATAATGTTGTCGCAATGAAAAGCCTCTTTTTAACATATGAGTAAAAACACACTTAAATAAATAAAGAAAATGACCCCAAAAATATATATGCAGTCTCATCTCTTCCACTGAGACTAGATACTCGGACTACATTAGAATCGGACATTATCTCTCCTACCTCTTTTACAGTTAGCAAGTATCTGCATAGTTCCCCTATATACTGTATCACAGTTACGTTGTGACGGCGGACATCTTCAAAGAAATGATGAGCTGAGAACTTTCTCCTTAACACCATTGTGGCCCCTATAAAACAAGAACAGATATATATCACTTTTTTATGAACATGCAAATGAGACTATTGTCTAAAATCTCATTTAATGTATTCATATTCACTGTCTGTAAATCAAAATAAAGATATGACATTTCTGTAAACAACACAGGTCAGATAATCTGTAGGGTTATGACCCACTCCAAGACAAGATCCTTTGTCTAATTGGATAAATAGTCTTATTATTACATACGGGTATGTCTTTAAAGATCATGCCTGGGAGTAATTAACAAAAGTTAATAAACCTGTTTAGATGGTTTGCAGTATCTGCAATACAAATATTCTTTATCTTTTCTGTACAGTTAAAACAGGGTTTGGATAGCTGTCAATAATCTAGTGTTATGATACTTTAAAAACTTATGTTGTCTTTAAATTGGTAAAAGACATCTTTTAAAAGAAATTCTCTTCAAACCAATTACTACAAATCAAATTCTTTTGCTATGGTCAATCCGATAAAGAATCTGAATGCTATTTTTTCAAAAGATATTGTTTGTCACTTGTTAAAAGTGTATATTTCTACACATAAGAAATGGTTTATCATACCTTGGTCTAATGTATTCATAAGTCCAAGGCCACCCGCAGCACTGTGGTACAAGGGCGTCACCGTATAAACAATGTCACTTGGCTTGTAGGCAAATAACTGGAAGAACTTGCTCATGCCAATTGATTTTGCCTGGGTAACGATAGCGGGTTTTGGAAGTCCTGCAACATATTTGAATTTACATGCATCTAAAACATTTGACTTTTTGACAGGGTTTCGGGTATAAGTGGGTTAATTCACCACTCTGGATTATCATGAAAAGAACCCCTCCAAAAATAAGGAAAAAGAAAAATAACATTTTATCATACTTGATAGAAAATTGTCATAATACATTATGAAATGGACAAGTTTACAAATTTTTGTTTATTCCATCACTCAAATGTGTGAAACTCTGAGCTATGCAAACACCTTTAGTGTGACATATACACTGATCTCTAGTAAAGAAGAATCATCGCCTTTTCAAATGTCATCTGCAAACTCTTTCAATTTGGGACAGTCGAAAATTTGTTGTTTGGGAAAGGGTTAAAAGGAGGTACCAACCTGTGGTTCCTGATGTAAAGATATAGCAGCATGGAGTCAATGCATTCATTCCCTCTCTGGCAACCTTACAAATGGGAACCGGTAAAGTATGCAACATGGCATCCTCCCAGGACTGGTACCGGTCTCCCAGTGAAGGATTGGTTCCCTGTATATAGATGGGCATGCTGTCTAAATCATCCACAACTTCATCTACAGACTCCAAAATGGTGTCACCTGTGTATAGAGAAGGCAATATAGTAAGAAATCTTTGTCTATGTGAAAACCTGGAAAACCTATTCCCTTATAATATTATTTACACAAAGTTTAATGCCTTATCAACATTAACCTCATTTAAATAACAAATTTCCAGGATTTCATCAGTTCATGTACTAGGAAAAGCTATGCAGTGTCTTGCCCAAGGACACTCCCACAATAAAAATCCTTGATAAAAAAGGGTTGAACCATTGTGACAAAAGTAGATTCCTCACAGAGAGCATCTCATCCTATTGCCACAGTCGTTTCTAAATAATTCAACAGCAGATACATAAAAGTGACATAACAAATCATGAAAGTTAATGATTAAGATTTAATGCATTCTTTATCCTCTGAAGCTGAATTCACAGACCACTGTAGTAGACATTATACGATTTGAAGTTCCCAATACACCTCTGCTTGTCTAAAACGTATTGTTCAATTAACCCATTACCAAACAATAACGACATTTGACCAGTTTGTTGCTTATGACTCTGGAAAACACTGTGGGAAAGGTAAAAATGCTCTTAATGAGCATCTCTCCTTTTCCCACAATGTCTTCTGCTCTATCAGAAGATTACTTTTCAATTTCATCACATTTTGAAAATGTCTTTTGCAAACCCTTGCAATTTGGGACAGTTGAAAATTTGGCTTTAGGTAAAGGGTTAAGGAAGAATTGTTTTCCTTTTCTTATATTAATTTCAAATGTTGTTAACAGTAGATCCGTGAATCCGTGAATATTCCGGTTATTTTGCAGCGTTGGAAATTTTTCAATGAAGTTTTTCACTTAACCTGAATAGAGAACCCAAAGGGTATATTTAAGATGAAATTGAATTACCTTTGCCAACAATGAGAAACTTGGCTTCACACGCCTTCAGTGTATGAATCAGAGGTTTCCCTTTAACATGAAAGTTGATGAATGCCACAGCAATACCAAGCTTCTGTAATCCTAAAAAGAAAAATACCGATAAAAGATCTATGGATGAATCATTCAGTAATATTAATGTTTGTGTTACGTACAAAAATCAATATTAATCACTAAACAATATTTATAAAGTCAAATAAAAAAAGCCTTACCAGCTAAATTGACATTATTCAGACTTCCCGATACTCTGAGAGCCCCAGTAGGACCAAACTCAACACTTTCTTCTTTGTCTATGTAATAATCTGTCAGACCAAAGAGGGTCTCTGTCAGACCTTAGGGATTTCAGTCAGTCAAGGGCCTAGGGCCTACAAAGTTTCATAAAGTCTGCATTGTTATCGACCTTTAACCCATTACCAAACAATAACAACATTTAACCACTTTGTTGCAGACCGCTTTGAAAAACATTGTGGGAAAAGGAGAAATTGCTTGCTAAAAGCAATTTCTCCTTTTCCTACAAGGTTTTCTGCTCTATCTGAAGGACATTTTTCAATTTCATCACATTTTGAAATGTCGTCTGCAAACTCTTTCAATTTGGGACAGTCGAAAACTTGTCGTTTGGGAAAGGGTTAAAGGACTATGTCACAGATTTGAGATTTCAATCTTTTTGAAATGAAATGAAATGTGTCCTACAAATAAAACAACATCACAGGTGTATCAAGTTAGAGAAACCTATATCATTGATACACTTGGGGTTTGGTAAAGGATTAAAATGTAGATATTGCAAACGGTCTTTTATTTAGAAATGAAGGTTGTTTAAAATAGCTTTTTAAAATGTGTTATTACCATAACGCATCCTGTGGGAAAGTTCCTTAAAAGAGGATGAAAATAAACATGCACTGCTTGAGGAGTAAATTTCCAACAGCAATTATGTATCATTATATAATTATATTTGGTGGTAAAATGCAAGAATACAGCAACTAGTCTTGCATTGAACACTTGGTATATTTTTTGAAAATAAAATGTTATTTAAAATGTATAACTTGTCCAAAGATCACAGGCATCTAGCAATTATAAGTACACAAAACTCAATTTCTGATAATGATCATAACTAGAAAGTACATCTTTAGAAGACTAAAAGCCAAAATAAAAGGAAATCATATCAACCAATTTCTTTTCCATCTTAGCTTTCAATTGACCGGTTTACAAAATCCCTCAAAATAAATACATGTAAGCATAATGGTAATCAGCCAAAGAAATGTTATAGAAACCTGTGTTTGTTTGTTTGTTTGATTTGTTTTACATCGATTGTGAAGGAGGTATAATAAAGCACATCAAGCCACTCTCAATGACTGTTTCATGGACAATACACCAGTAATTGTGCCAGTTTGTGGACTAGTCCTGGCAGTTTTCACCTTGCCTAAAGGGGATTCGAATCAGGGACCCTCGTTACAGTAGTCTGCGGCTCTACCACTGTGTCACTATCACCCATGTTTGTTGACATATGAATATTGACAGCTCAGAAAAATGTATAATTATAGAAGTATGGGTTAAGCCCGCAGTTTTCATCTCGCCTAAAGGGGATTCGAATCCGGGACCCTCGTTACAGTAGTCTGCGGCTCTACCACTGTGTCACTGTCGCCCATGTTTGTTGACATATGAATATTGACAGCTCAGAAAAATGTATAATTATAGAAGTATGGGTTAAGCCCGCAGTTTTCATCTCGCCTAAAGGGGATTCGAATCCGGTACCCTCGTTACAGTAGTCCGAGGCTCTACCACTGTGCCACTGTCGCCCAAGAAGTTTGGGTTAAGCGGATGCAAAAATTCAAATCTTCTGTCTTGTATAATAATCTACAACAGTTCATACCTAGAAATGTCCAGATAAAAGCTGGTTCATTCTCGATCATAATAGCCACACAATCTCCCAGTTTAAGTCCCCATTGAGACGCAATATTCGCCACTTTGTTAACTTGATCATTCACAAAACCATAAGTGAATATCTTGTCTTCGAAGATAATGAATGGTTTGTTTGGATGTTTCTCCACATTCCCTTCAAACATATCAATTGGAAACCGGCCACTTGAAACGTCTCGAAAAATTGCCTGTCCAGCCCTTTTGCCGGCTTTCATGAACTTCAGGTCGTATTGAATCCAAGGGAAAAAGGCCTTCCATGACACCACCGCAGCTCCGACTGTACCCGCAGCACCGAGAATCACCTTATCTTTTGTGGAAGGCATAATGTCTATTAGCTTATTTCACTGGATCTACCTTCAAGCTGTATCTGTTTTAGGGATTGGGTGCACCCAAAAACTTATCTAGAAAAAAAAGCATATGAACGAGTGATTTACAGAGATTTTGCCTATTTACAGTTTGGCCTACAATGAAATTCAAACATATAGTTAACATATAAATTACATATTATATACAAAGTGAATGTACAGTGGTTTTATTTCACACCATGGTAAAGGCACCTGTATCCGAATTTGATGATTTATACAAATAATAAGAAATATAAGACAAATTAGTTAATCCATTCCGTTAGTGTTGTTCAGCAAGTCCGAATTGAAAGCAAGCGAAAATCAATTTCATTCCATGTTTGATAGAAACATGAAAGTTATTTTCTTAATGCGATGTACAGAAACACTGAGACCATTATTTTCCTTTTCTCACATCGATAATCATCGATTATATTGCAATAAATCATAAAATTAACAAACAGTATTCATTAAATATGTAAAACCTACACACTCAGAACTATCCCACTCAATAGTAACATGCATGCAGCAATTTCTCTTGATGGGGACATTAAATTCCAGATTTTAACCTTTCGTATGTCACATTTTATGTGTGTATGTTTGGTTGAACTTTGGGTCATAAAGTAGACCGTGCAAAGTCGAGGGGACTTGTCGCATACTAGAGGGGTAACGGAATAAATATCAATGCGCAATTTCATATAAAACGAATGGTTAGCGTAATTCTCACATAATGCAATAGTTGTCATACATTACTTCATTCTTCTAAACGTATTTTGTGGCTTCGTTTACCCTTCATTCCCTGCATTCATAAAGTAAATAAATAAAAGACGGTGAATCGTTAAATTCACAAAAGCGTGCTATTAAAACAAGTGTTAAAAGACAATGACGGGAATTCCGAGAAAGGAATATGTCAGTGAGGCTTTCAGAATCACGTGCATATTATAAACCCTGATGCAAAATAAAACTGGAAAACAAAACTAATAGACTCAAATAAATAACTATCCTTCACGTGAACGCATTTCTAAAATTTGCATTTTGGATGATATCAAAAACACACATAAATCTACTGCATACTGAGATTACTTATTCAAATCAATCTTGGTTATGTACATCGCAACTCAAAGAGACTTTTTTTCCGTCCTCCCAGAGACAGAAATGTTAAGCTATCCATCATTCTAATGCAACGAAACAAATACATGTTTAATTTACCAAACACCAACTTTTAGACTGTGACAAATTGAAAGAGGTTGCAGACGACATTTCAAAATGTGACGAAATTGGAAGATAATCTCCTGATAGGGCAGAAACATTGTGGGAAAAGAAGAAATTGCTTGTTATGTTAAAAGCAATTTCTCCCTCGCCCACACTGTTTTCCAGAGTCGTCTGCAACAACGTCGTTAAATGTCGTTATTGTTTGGTGAAGGGTTAAACCCATATGCCCATTCGTCGTACCAGAGACATATGTCTCTGGTCGTACTATTGAGTCTTTAATCGACCTCGACGACAATCGCCCTTAAAAGATGCAACACTATTAGTCAAGTATCAGAGGGGATGAATTCCACCGTATTTAACTTGTCCGTAACTGCCAAAAATGTTTCTGCACTTGTCTTTATATGAATAATGAGTATATACGGTAAATTTCAGACAAGTTTTATTTATCCGTATAGGACACGCTTAGTGACGCGTACATTTGATTTGGTATATGGTATAGCAGAAAGATCAGGCGGGGTAAGCTAAGTACATGGATTGAACTGTTATACTTTTGCATGTTGATCAGTAGGGTCTACTTGTCATGTACATTAATATTAATATATTGATGAATTTCGCATTGATTAAAAGGTTGTTCTATCATACGAGACTTTCAAAAGGGGAACACGCATGATTCTATTGAACAAAGAAAATATATTTAATGGACAGTAGATCTATATATAAGTACAATAACATTATAAGAAACAACAGTAGCAATGCTTAGCTAGTCTCTTGACGAATTCTGCGTTGATTAAAAGGTTGTATTGTCATGTGAGACTTTCAATAAGGGAAAACGCATGTTTCTATTGAACACAGAAAAGATATTTAATGGATATTGTCAATAGTGGTATTCCGAATCAATACCACTTGGTGGAGAAGCCCAACTTTTACTTTAGTTTAACACGACATTTTATAATATCTCATTTCGGACCCGTCTGCTTCAGAAACCGTCAGAAAGCATTGTAACGAAGGATTTCAAGGATTTAAACTTTTTTTATACAATGGTTTCTCCCCAACAGCTTGGCGAAAACGTATATCTCTTTTTTCCGTGCAGATTTTGTCGTCTGCTATTGCTTTCATTTTGGACCGGACACATGGTCCCACATAGGGAAGGAGTTACCCCATTACCAAACAATAACGCGTTTGACCACTTTGTTGCAGACGACTTTAGAAATCATTGTGGGAAAAGGATAATTGCTCGTAACGAGCAATTTTCCTTTTCCCATAGTGTTTTCTGCCCTATCAGAAGATTGTTTTCCAATTTCGTCACATGTTGAAAGGTCGTCTGCAAACTCTTTCAATTTAGGACAGTTGAAAATTTGGCGTTTGGGAAAGGGTTAATCGATTCTATTATCGCTTCTAGTTCCATTACCAACCTATCGATGGATGTAATCTGTTGATGACTTCAAAGCGTTTAAAGTGAAGTGTAGATTTCTTTTCTCCTATAATTAAGATCTATCCTGCAACGTGAATATTGTTAAATTCGATGTCTTGTGTACTTGTCTCTTGAATATTCTTTAAATGACGTACGATTTAAGTATTTTGATTTGGTAAGGGTTTTCATTAGAGTCACGTGACTGGAATGTGTTCTTGGTGACCATCCATTTGTCTATAAGCGACGGTTGTCACTCAGACACCGGATAAATGTTTCACTGGAACTATTCTCCTGGAGACAACACAGGGATGAATTACTGGGATAAAAATGTTGATTAATAAAAATCGAATTACCGACAGTTCTCTGATAATTCAGGATTTGGAGTTAACAAACACTATAGAGGTGTCAGACAAGGATAAAACAATGGAAATGAAAAACGATAAAAACACAAACGGTGTAACACGTGAACCGCTTGCAAACCCCAAAACAGGGGCTCCTTTAGAGCAGGATATGTATCAGAGAAATGATCTGAATAACTTGAAACGACTATTACAATTGTTGGCGGGATTCATGGCCGTGTTTGGAATCTACAACATAGATTTCTTCTCCGAGAACAAGCACACGCGAAAAGATGGCGCGGATAAGAACTCGAGACCAACAAAGTTCCGGCTTCATTCCGCGTACTGTTATATCGTGCTGGCGGTCCTTTCCGCAGCCTGGGTTCGTTCAATCGTCGCCTTTTTTGTCGGAGAGCATGCGAAGGAGAATTTCACGTTTCGCATCACTGCCGCAGTTTGGTCCCTGCAGGTGGCGCTGAATGCCTTCCTCATGTTCAAGGCAAGCCATCCGAGCTGGGGGAATCTCATAGAGGCATGCCGAATGTGGAACACCGACGTCGTTAAGCTGATGACGTCATTACACGTCGGCCTCAACACGAAGAAGGTGAAGCGGTTTCTCACGGCTGTGTTGATCATCGGGACTCTATCGATGGTGCTGAACATCTCTGTCCTCCCGATGTTTTTGTTTCAGCAGAACTCCACGTTTAGCGTGGCGATGTCCAACGTTTTTATCGCCCCGTTACCGGAGACTACCGGCACGAAAGCGGCGTTTTGCCTCCTTGTCGTGTTTATGACCGTCGCCTGGATCGTGCCCATCATGTACTTGGTGGCGCTTTGCTTCGTGGTACGGTCAGGCTTCAAGGTGTGCACGAACGCACTGGCGACCACTATAGCTTTGGGAAAGGAGTCGAATACCTACCCTGTTTGTCTGTACAGGCAGAGGATGCTTCACCTGAACATGAGTCGATGTCTGGAGGTCCTCGACAAGGATCTCAAGTACATGTACGCCTCTATGTTCTTCACGAACATTCCCATGGCCTGCTTCCTCCTATACCAGATGCTGAAGGTGGAGTTAGGTATTCTGGAGATAAGCGCACTCTCGTTCTGGCTCTGCAGTAATGTGCTCTTCGTTACCTTGACTACCATTTCTGGCGCGTCTGTCAACACGGCCGTAAGTACAGCATTATGCAAACCAATGCTTACATGAAGTTGTTATGTTTCTTTGTGCTCTTTAAACCATCCTCGACAGCGTATTAAAGCTGTTTGTATTAGGAAATCTGGAAGTTAAACATTAGTTTTTTTAACACTGAACACCAAATGTATTTATATATGATACTCACTGGAGAATAGCAATTTGAAGAAATATAAGTCTGTATTAAAGTTTTCTGATCATATACACGGCGAATTCATATGTATTTAGATCGAAAACGTGGCAACGATTTCTTTTAGATCTACTGCATACATACTGTACAAACTTAGATATACTGGCACTTCGTTAACGAACTATGAATGTTATAAATGTTTCCAATTGTATTTCACACAGGAATACACAAAACTATATTGTTTCAACGGTGTTTTATTTTACCTTTCAAATGATCTCATCTGTGAACAGGCAATTAACTCTTATAGTTCTGGAACCGACTTCATGCTTATGCAAACAGGTTAGGTCCAGGCCAACCGACAAGTAAATTGGCGACTGACCTGTGATATAACCAGTTTGCAACTCTGAGTATCTCTCCCCAACAATATTAAGTAGATGCTTAAGGCTTTGGAAGGCAGACGACACAAAAAACTATTTTCAGAAAATTACCCATCATTCTAAGGGTTAAAGGAATACCTAGTCGCTATTTTGTTACAGGCCCATTCTCCGTTAGACTGTATCTATGATGTCGGAATGATAGGGATCACACTTGAACAGCTGGGGCAGGTCGGTATCTTGTTGTTCCTGTTGTTGTGCTTGTTGTTGTTGTGCTTGTTGTTGTTGTGCTTGTTGTTGTTGTGCTTGTTCCCTTTTGTCTGTTTGTTTGTTTTTTATACTTAAATTGAGGATTTTTGTCAAAACATATCAACAGTATCTTAGTTATATTGACAAGACTAACGAAATCTGTTTTTGACTTGCTTGTCCGTAAATGTCAAATTTCTTGCTGAACTTGTCCATATAAATCTAACAGTTATATAGCAGTTATATAGTTAATGTCAATGAATTTCACTTCTTCGTTAATGTTTTTGGATAAGCTGTGCAATATAGACAATTGATTTTGCCAACCCTGATTGGTAGTCGAATTGCGGATTCTTGCTCATCATGGATGAAGACCCACTTTTTAACTGCCAATATCAGGCCGTTCAATACGGATAAAACCAACGGGTCAAATCTTGTTGAGAGTACATTGTATGCTCTTTATATATATGAACAGTTTTCAAAACAGTCCATAAAAAATAATCAAGTGCCATTTGCCTCGACATACAACACTATTCCCAAACACTTTTTAAAACAGGCTGTATAATATCATTCATCAATAACGTAGACAATGAATGTTAAATATATATTCCAGTTGAATTTGTTCACGTCTAAGTTGAATGGCGGAGCGATCGGTTTTACGGTGATGAGTTTTGTACCGATCACTAAGGAAGTCATTCTTACTGTAAGTCGCTATCTTTCTCGTCTAACCCGTTTGTTGACCAAGTGTCGCACTAATTGTCTCACTCATTGGCTCAAACATTGACGTACTCGTTGTCTCTCTTATTTTCTGTCAAATATTCACCTACATTGGTTCACACATTGTCTCAATCACTATCTCGCTCATTGTCTCAATCACTATCTCACTCATTGTCTCAATCACTATCTCACTCATTGTATCACTCATTATCTCACTCATTGTATCACTCATTATCTCACTCATTGTATCACTCATTTTCTCACTAATTGTTTCACGAATCGAATCACTCATTGCCTTTCTCGCTATCTCACGAACTGTCTCTTTCATTGCCTCATGTGCTGTCTAACTAAGTGGCTAATGCATTAAATCAATCGTTGTCTCTCCCATTGTCTTACTCATGGTTTCGCTCACTTTCTCACTAACTGTCGCATTCATTGGCTTACTCATGGTCTTATGAACTGTCGCATCCTTTTCGTTCACTCATTGCCGCATTTATGGTTTCTCATCTGGCATCACTCGTTGTCTCTCCCATTATCTAATTCATGGTTTTACTCATTTTCTCACTCCTTGTCTCACTCGTATTCTTATTGATTTTGTTACGTAGCCGCACCACTCTCTACAGCATAACAACAATCAATCAGGACAAGATGTAACCTCTGCGTTACAGAGCCGACTCTTTAGCTCATTGGTTATGTCTTGGACTGTCACCCGGGAGAACCGGGTCACCCGGGAGAACCGGGGTCGAATCCTCACAGGGGATATAAAATCCAAAGTTGATTTTTCTAGCTATGCTTCGTTGCGGACATTGTTCTTAAGAATTTTCCTACTCATTGTCTCACTACTTGTCTCACAGCTTGCATCACTCGTTGCCTCTCCCATTATCTGACTCATTGTCTCGCTCATCTTCTTATTGATTTTCTTACTCATTGTCTCGCTACTTGTCTCACAGCTTGCAACAATCGTTGTCTCTCCCATTGTCTAACTCATGATTTACTCATTTTCTCACTCATTGTCTTGCTCACTGTATGATGTGTAAGTGTATATAATTACGTTGACAATTTACTCATCGGAGACATTTTATTTCAAAAGCATCAAACAGGAGATAGTTACTTTATTGCTTTCTCTTTTGCCAGAAGGCTGCGGCTGTCATGATAACAACAATGGATTTGTTGGAAAACATATCGAGGGTTAAGTGCAAGACTATAGTAAGTGCTTCATGGTTATGAAGCACTTACTATAGTCTTGCATTGAACCCTTAATATATAGACCCACACTTCACAATCGAGTAATAAACTTAATTGACATCCACACGTTTTGTTACTATGTTGTCAAATAGCCTGGGGGCAAATGCCATTACAACCGATTTATGAGCTATTCTTATTACATGTTTCTTACTTTATTTCAGGTGTTCGGGCTGTACGTAACCTACTTCTTCATACTTCTACAGTTCTAAGCAAGAATTGACAAAACACCGCCCCCAATATTTGTCGGGGTTGTTTTCTCAAATAGAGCCATCGAAAACACTATTAACGAGCATACATGCATTTGTTTGTCGGAGTTTTGTACACCATTTCTTTGCCGGTAAACTGTTATGAATATTCAAATCGAGGCGTATTGGCGACGGGTCAAATGTTTTGCTTACATAAGTTAAATTTAAAAATAACAGATGAATAGTTCTATTGATGTAAACTTTACAGTGTCTACCCTTTTTTTGTACAGCTCTTTGAAATTACGTACGGACGTTTCATCGCACTAATCTCCAACGGGATTTATATCATTCATTAGATCAAAAAGTGCTTTCTATCATTTATTAGACAAAAAAGATTGCTATTTGGTAACTGTGACGTTTTATGTATATGTTGTGAAATAGCGCTTCATGTTCCCACCAGGACCCTTTTATTTAATAAGCAATTTTATCAAAATATATCTTATCATTATAATATGGTTCTGTTCCAACGTGAACTTAGATATAGATGTTCGCTTATGTTTCAAGCAATGACGATGTTACCACTGTTTCTAATCACCGATGGCTCATTTAGATAATCAGACATAGAATAACGTGGTGCCAGGTTCGAATCCTGGCCCGGGCAAAGTTTTTTCCCGAAATGAGATGATACCAATGCGACATCACATCGTATTCCACCACAGAATAGATATACACATGTGGGAATACATCAAACGACTAGATGACGATTTTCTGCATGGTATATTATAATCATGGATTAATTCGCTAAAGCAGTCTCGTTTTGTCAATACGCTTATCATTTTGCGTACGATTGCCATGCGATGTATACGCATTCAAAGTTACCACGTAACTATTTATTGATGTCGGAAGATGTAAAGATTCCTCACAAAATATTGTAAAATTGGTTTCTTTTTTCTAGTAAATTCTAGTAAAACGTTTTGAACGACTTTGCAACAGAGTATTAAATTTTCATTTTGAAAGAAACTTCTATTGTTTATTAACACTCAACTGACATCTTTAGATATTCAACCCTTTACCAAACGCAAAGTTTTCGACTGTCCCAAATTGAAAGGGTTTGCATATGACATTTCAAAATGTGATGAAATTTGAAAAAAAAGTCTTCTGATAGGGCGGAAAACATTGTGGGAAAGGGAGAAATTGCTCGATAAGCACAGTTTCTCCTTTTCCCACCAATGTTTTTCAGAGTCGTTCGCATCAATCTGGTCAAATGTCGTTATTGTTTGGTAATGGGTTAATGAGTGCCTTACGATGATTGACAAGGTTCGATCCCTACGGGGGGCTTCGGTCTGGAGAAAGGTCCTCGTGGGGCTTGGTCCGAAATGGCCGGTTCGTGAGCCGCGAGCTAGTTGAATTTAATGGTTACCGACTAATATCCGTGAGGCGTCTGGCATAGCGATAGAAGTTGGGAGGTACTTGAAGAAAAGTGCCTCATAAGCCAAAACTGGCTGGCCCTTTCAATAGGGGTGACACTATAATAAAATAACCTTTACCATAATCGATCAGAACAGGTAAATGGATTTAAAAGATAGTATTGTGACCAGCTAGCGTATCGTTACCAGAGCCCAGAACCGATTTTTTGGGCATTAAAAGCATTGTCACATCAAAGACAACATTCGGATCCCTTGGATAGCGACTAGAAAAGACACTTAACCCTTTATTTACCAAACGCAAAATTTTCGAATGTCACAAATTGAAACAGTTTGCAGACGGCATTTCAAAATGTACTAAATTGAAAAATAATCTTCGGATAGTGCAGCAAAAATAGTGGGAAAAGTAGAAATTGCTCTTAAAAGCAATTATCCCTTTTCCCACACTGTTTTCCAGAATTATCTGTAACAAACTGGTCAAATGTCGTTATCGTTTGGTAATGGGTTAAAGCAATGGTAGTACCTGCCAAAATCCAGGGACATCATGGTTTATTGAAAACACCATTGTAGAGGAAGATTTTCAGGGAACAGTTGGTCCGAATACCGTGAGAAACGGGATTCTTTTTCACATTTCATTAATCCATATTCTGTGCGATTACTGGTTATGTATCAAGATATCAGAATCGAAAGACATTAAAAAAAGCTGTAAAAATTTGACTCACAATCGATGTGAGCTTAATAAGTTTAAAATAAAAGGGCAAAAAAGCCACGAAAATTGATTTACAAATGTACCACCATACTTGAGCTATGTTCATTAACTGCGTAATACAAATAATAGTTATGACCGCGTTATTCTTTCCAGAGCATGTTCTAATTACCGACACCACACGGACTTAATCGAGGGTTTAATGCAAGACTATACTAAGTCCTTCACATGTGTGAAGGACTTACTATAGTCTTGCATCGAACACTCGTTCCGATAGCCAATACCAATTGTGGATATGTCAATAAGAGCTAACGTGCGTTTATAGGGAGATAATTTAGAAGGAAAACAATTCTAAGTACAAACGCTCCCTACATTGCCACATGGGAATTGATTTCAACTCACACTAATGATATATATCGAGCGTCGTAAACAATTCGAATTGCGTTTGTGTGTTTTAACTAATGCCTCTGCTCAAATATTCACATAGCTCATCATTGGGTTATGGGTACTCGAAGTATACCTAAATAAAAGCTTTTCCAATAAAATATATTCCTTATTTTTTAAAACCCTATGTTGTTGGTACTAGTTGTACTCATATGAAAAATAAACAAAAAAGCGTTCATGTTAGACGAAAGAGAGGTTGTTGCGGAAATACCCTTTTTGTCCGGAGCGCTGGCTTCGCTAATGGATTCTGTGACAATCTAAAAGCTTAAATACACAAACCCTTTCAAGTCGATTGATCTTGACTATAGAGTTTTTGATGTGCTAAACTCTTATACGTGGAGTTTTCAACATTAAGAATTGGAGAAAAATGGGAAACAACTATTTTGATACGTTAAATTAAATTATTTTGTATAATATTCTAGACTGCCCACAGCTTATAGACCAACTATTTCAATTTCTTAATTGAAGTCTTCGAGGAATTATGTGGGTTTTCTTTCACTAATATCTCGTACTATGTAATTCTGCAATGCATGATTTGTTATATTCTTTTGGCTATTCCCTTATTGGTAAAATGTTATGTTTAAACTCTCCAGAAACTGGAGGAAATAAAGTTAAATAATACACTCTTATACTTTGAGTGTTTAACATGAAGTTTTGGAGCAAAAAGGAAAACAAAATACACGTTCAATGGAACTGGATGGGTCTACTCGTGCAGAAATATGTTGTCATTAAATAATGTGTTTTATGTATGTATTTACATGTTGTTGTTGTTTTTTGGGTTTTTTTTTGCACATATGTTATAGTTATAGTTATAGTGCTTCTGACACAGGTCCCATATGGGTCCCCTTCGTTAGTGTCGTACCAACATTGTTCAGTTTTTTAATGTTGTATTGATGATGAACCTTAAGCTTTCAAGCCATGAAATACACTTCTGTACCGTTAAAAGAAATCTTGAGTACGGTGAATACAATGGAAATGCCTCATAATAAGGTCCAAATTGATAGCAACTGCAGATATGAAATATCTAAATAAACGCATTTGCATTATAATATTGAGGAGAAAACAATGTATTAAAATGATAAACTGCTCGTTGTCTCATGCGATTATGGGAGATACGTGTATTCGAGTCATTCTGACATCAAGATAGAACTTTCATCTAGTTTTAAAGATATTTGCTTTTCAGTGCTCTTCATACCTTTCTCAAACATTTCGATACCTCAATGTGAAACGTCATAATTATGGCCTTTAATGGGCCAACGTACCTTAATTTTCCTAGTTATCTTGTTCACTTGCTCATTATCATTATTAGTTTTGTGGTGCTCTGGAAATGCGCATGCCGCCGTGCAAGTGTGTGATAGTATACATTTGCATGAACACAAAACTATGTACCCACACTTTTCACTTAACGTTCAAACATCATATACAGTCAAACTTGTGTCAAGAAGCCAGGCTATTGAACTGACAAAATTGGCTGTTTAAGACAGGTTGACTGCTTAACACAAATTGGTGAACACTATAAATCCAACAACGGGACTTTCTGTAGTGGTTGTTTAAGGCAGGTCGACTGCTTCAAAAGATGGTTGATAAACACAAGTTTGACTGAAGTAACAAGTGAGAAATCGTTCACCCTATTCATTGTCACATAAAAACAAATATGACTGATGATTTGACAGTTTAATTTTCAATATAATTATTATAAAAAGTAATATGATGGTTAAGCCATCGACTCTTCTTTACATTTTCAAACATCGTTACAAAGTGAAGAAGTACTTATCATGGAATATCCACTTATCATAGTCAATGTCATGCAATGCCAAGATGACTGATAATCTTTTATTCGTTATCATAAAAAATATATTTTGGTTGATCAGTTATCAATTTTCGTATCGTGAGAAAATAAAGAACAGCTCACCATTATCACTGTCGCAACTAAGCAAGATTAACTGATAATTCAAAACTTTCAGTATCATAAAAGAAATCGATTATAACGGTTAAGCTTGCGACTCTTCTCTAAACGTTCAAACTTCGTCTGCAATATTTGTCTCTCACAATTCTTAAAATTCGAAAGTTGCTATGGTTGGACCGTTGTGTCCGACACTCCTGGTTGGACCGTTGTGTCCGACACTCCATCTACATCAGCGCCCCCACCACCATCACCATTGACTACACCACTGCGCCTCCTGGCGTTCGGGTTACAGGCCTGTGTACACGTTCTAGAGTAGTCGGACGTGTCACAGAACTTGGCGTGACAATACATGTAGAACCCGTCACGGTTGTTCGTGAACTGGAAGTCCTGGAACACAAGACGGGTCTCGTGTGTCGATTGGGAGATGATGTGTGTATTCGTTTCGATCTCACATCTGAAGAGAAAAAATTAGATGCAGAATAGTCTGAATGATCCAGGCGTAGAAAACAGTTAAAGGCTCGTGAAAGGAGACTAATGACATATCAAACTACATTATTTGGGAAAACTTTGGTCAGATTCAAATAATAATTACAAAAAAACTATCAGAACAACTTAAAGTGAAAGCCAACAAGAAATAACCCCGATTAGCCAGTTTTGATAATTCAGGTTGCCTGATTCTTCACCTCTTACCTAGTCACCTGATACACAAATGTTTGAACCGACCAATCAGAAGTCTTTTTTTTTAATATGTAAACAGATTGTTGATAAACATGATTAAATTGGAGACAACGATATTTCAAGAACAAAATAACTTTTGGTAAAAATATTATTAAAAAGGGTCTCACGGCATTCATGAATTAATTTTCATCACTTTTATGATTAACATCATTATAAAACTCCATACAATATTTAAGTAATTTCTTCGTACTCATATACTTTCGTCTGCATTTAAAGCTTGGATCATACTAGTTAAACGGAGACTAGTTTTCTGTGACTCCGGAAAATGCGCTTGGTCCAGCAAATGTGGGTAAGTGTGCACACATTTGCATGTACACAAAGCTGTGCGCGCATACTTATGCATATTCAAACACAAACAAGTGACCCAAGACACGAGTACAAAACGGATATAAAACAACACAATAACATTTGTTAAACCAGTCGTTGATATTTGAAACGAGCATTGGTGCAACCAGAATCTTGGAGTGTTATATTTGGGTTGTATGGACTTGTTATACTCTCAAAGTAAAAAGTATAAACATATATGATTCTATTCGGATCGTTGGCCGTTAAACTTGCGGATCGGTTCAAGAACAAAAGATAGTTCTTGATAAAAATGAACTTCCAACAGTATTCCCGTTAATAACTGACTCCAACGCTCCAAAAGCAATTTTGTTCTAAAACGCGTTAAGCGATACCTGCTCTAACTGTCGGTATAAGTTGATTGATTATTTGATATGTTGTTTGATGGCTTTTGCTCTGGTTGAGGGAAATCTGTTCATTTAAAAACTTAGCATGGTTATCATTGATTTAACCTTTCAACCGGGTAAATACATTACCCGTCCTTGATGATGTAAAAGTTAAGATGGCTGCCAGAGGTCGGCGACGGCTTCATGTAGCAGGTGTGTACCCGCATCTTGATCGTCCAATCAGAAACTGTCAAATAAACTTTAGCGTAGACGGATTGGCCCACTTGTACATGGAGGGGATTGCCCTGGATCTGGTTGATGAAGTTTGGATCGCTGTAGAAACTCATGTTCACTGCATAATGACTCGACCCGGACACGTGATGCCCGTTCGATGGGCTAAGGTCGTGGTGAAACTCTCCTTAAACGGTAGAGAAAATAGCAATCGGAACTATTCGGGTATTTCCGTGAGCTGAGAAAACACCTCGGATATAAGTGTATGGTTACAATTGTTCGGGTAAATCGTCCCCAGCATAACACATAACACATTTCCGCCAAGGGTCCACGTTAAGTAGTTCAATGTATAAAGAAGCGTTTGACATCCTTTAAAATCATTTTTATCGGTTACTCATAAGAAATGGCGAAATTATAAGTTGTGACATATATAGTTGTTTCCTTAATCAAATTAAACAACTTTTTAGATTTTACATTTAAGCTCTATTTTTGAAAATAAAAGTAAAAATGTGAACCTATAAAACAATAAAAAAAAATAACTCTTCAAATTGGGTAGGATAAACGATGTGTCGTTTGGCAAAGAGAAAGCGTAAAGGAACGCACCTGATGCAGTCTCGTTTCGGTTAACATCACACTCTATATCCACGGTCCAGTTAAAGTTGCGGATGATATACGGATTTAAACGGTCATGTTCGGCATAGATAAGTTGATTTCGGTAGACCGAGTTTGGACCAATTGCCTGAAGTTAGGAAAGCAATTTCTAAGTGTATAAACGCACGGCCAAGTTCTGTATGCAGTAGCTCATTTTTTCACACTTAGAGCACAACTCTGATAACAAACCTCAAAACATAGTATTATGTAACGTGTTCTTACTATCCTTAATTCTCTACCAAAAGACATAGAAATACCACTGTAATAGTAACCCTCGATACATAATGGTCTCCTATGTTCCTATACTATATACCAGAGGCCATAGAAACACCATTCTAATAACAACCCTAGATACATAATAATGTCCTCCTATGTTCCTATACTATATACCAGAGGCCATAGAAACACCATTCTAATAACAACCCTAGATACATGATAATGTCCTCCTATGTTCCTATACTATATACCAGAGGTCATAGAAACACCATTCTTATAACAACCCTAGAAACATGATAATGTCCTCCTATGTTCCTATACTATATACCAGAGGCCATAGAAACACCATTTTAATAACAACCCTCGATACATAATAATGTCCCCCTATGTTCCTGTACTATATACCAGAGGCCATAGAAACACCATTCTAATAACAACCCTAGATACATAATAATGTCCTCCTATGATCCTACAGTATATACCAGAGGCCATAGAAACACCATTCTAATAACAACCCTAGATACATAATAATGTCCCCCTATGTTCCTATAATATATATTAGAGGCCATAGAAACACCATTCTAATAACAACCCTAGATACATAATAATGTCCTCCTATGTTCCTATACTATATACCAGAGGCCATAGAAACACCATTCTAATAGTAACCCTCGATACATAATAATGTCCCTCTATGTTCCTATAATATATATTAGAGGCCATAGAAACACCATTCTAATAACAACCCTAGATATATAATAATGTCCTCCTATGTTCCTATACTATATACCAGAGGCCATAGAAACACCATTCTAATAACAACCCTAGATACATAATAATGTCCCCCTATGTTCCTATAATATATATAAGATGCCATAGAAACACCATTCTAATAACAACCCTAGATACATAATAATGTCCTCCTATGTTCCTATACTATATATCAGAGGCCATAGAAACATCATTCTAATAACAACCCTAGATACATAATAATGTCCCCCTATGTTCCTATAATATATATAAGATGCCATAGAAACACCATTCTAATAACAACCCTAGATACATAATAATGTCCCCCTATGTTCCTATACTATATACCAGAGGCCATAGAAACATCATTCTAATAGTAACCCTCGATACATAATAATGTCCCCCTATGTTCCTATACTATATACCAGAGGCCATAGAAACACCATTCTAATAACAACCCTAGATACATAATAATGTCCCCCTATGTTCCTATACTATATACCAGAGGCCATAAAAACACCATTTTAATAACAACCCTAGATACATAATAATGTCCCCCTATGTTCCTATACTATATACCAGAGGCCATAGAAACACCATTCTAATAACAACCCTAGATACATAATAATGTCCTCCTATGTTCCTATACTATAAATCAGAGGCCATAGAAACACCGTTCTTATAACAACCCTAGATACATGATAATGTCCCCCTATGTTCCTATATTATATACCAGAGGCCATAGAAACACCATTCTAATAACAACCCTAGATACATAATAATGTCCCCTATGTTCCTATACTATATACCAGAGGCCATAGAAACACCATTTTAATAACAACCCTAGATACATAATAATGTCCCCTATGTTCCTATACTATATACCAGAGGCCATAGAAACACCATTCTAATAACAACCCTAGATACATAATAATGTCCTCCTATGTTCCTATACTATAAATCAGAGGCCATAGAAACACCGTTCTTATAACAACCCTAGATACATGATAATGTCCCCCTATGTTCCTATATTATATACCAGAGGCCATAGAAACACCATTCTAATAACAACCCTAGATACATGATAATGTCCTCCTATGTTCCTATACTATATACCAGAGGCCATAGAAACACCCTTCTAATAACAACCCTAGATACATAATAATGTCCTCCTATGTTCCTATACTATATACCAGAGGCTATAGAAACACCATTCTAATAACAACCCTAGATACATAATAATGTCCCCCTATGTTCCTATACTATATACCAGAGGCCATAAAAACACCATTTTAATAACAACCCTAGATACATAATAATGTCCCCCTATGTTCCTATACTATATACCAGAGGCCATAGAAACACCATTCTAATAACAACCCTAGATACATAATAATGTCCCCCTATGTTCCTATACTATATACCAGAGGGCATAGAAACACCATTCTAATAACAACCCTAGATACATAATGTCCTCCTATGTTCCTATACTATATATCAGAGGCCATAGAAACACCATTCTAATAACAACCCTAGATACATAATAATGTCCTCCTATGTTCCTATACTATATACCAGAGGCCATAGAAACACCATTCTAATAACAACCCTAGATACATGATAATGTCCCCCTATGTTCCTATACTATATACCAGAGGCCATAGAAACACCATTCTAATAACAACCCTAGATACATAATGTCCTCCTATGTTCCTATACTATATATCAGAGGCCATAGAAACACCATTCTAATAACAACCCTAGATACATAATGTCCTCCTATGTTCCTATACTATATATCAGAGGCCATAGAAACACCATTCTAATAACAACCCTAGATACATAATAATGTCCCCCTATGTTCCTATACTATATATCAGAGGCCATAGAAACACCATTCTAATAACAACCCTAGATACATAATAATGTCCTCCTATATTCCTATACTATATATCAGAGGCCATAGAAACACCATTCTAATAACAACCCTAGATACATGATAATGTCCTCTTATGTTCGTATACTATATACCAGAGGCCATAGAAACACCATTCTAATAACAACCCTAGATACATAATGTCCTCCTATGTTCCTATACTATATATCAGAGGCCATAGAAACACCATTCTAATAACAACCCTAGATACATAATAATGTCCCCCTATGTTCCTATACTATATACCAGAGGCCATAGAAACACCATTCTAATAACAACCCTAGATACATGATAATGTCCCCCTATGTTCCTATACTATATACCAGAGGCCTTAGAAACACCATTCTAATAACAACCCTAGATACATGATAATGTCCCCCTATGTTCCTATACTATATACCAGAGGCCATAGAAACACCATTCTAATAACAACCCTAGATACATGATAATGTCCTCCTATGTTCCTATACTATATACCAGAGGCCATAGAAACACCATTCTAATAACAACCCTAGATAAATAATAATGTCCTCCTATGTTCCTATACTATATACCAGAGGACATAGAAATACCACTGTAATAGTAACCCTAGATACATAATAATGTCCTCCTATGTTCCTATACTATATACCAGAGGCCATAGAAACACCATTCTAATAACAACCCTAGATACATAATAATGTCCTCCTATGTTCCTATACTATATACCAGAGGCCATAGAAACACCATTCTAATAACAACCCTAGATACATGATAATGTCCTCCTATGTTCCTATACTATATACCAGAGGTCATAGAAACACCATTCTTATAACAACCCTAGAAACATGATAATGTCCTCCTATGTTCCTATACTATATACCAGAGGCCATAGAAACACCATTTTAATAACAACCCTCGATACATAATAATGTCCCCCTATGTTCCTGTACTATATACCAGAGGCCATAGAAACACCATTCTAATAACAACCCTAGATACATAATAATGTCCTCCTATGATCCTACAGTATATACCAGAGGCCATAGAAACACCATTCTAATAACAACCCTAGATACATAATAATGTCCCCCTATGTTCCTATAATATATATTAGAGGCCATAGAAACACCATTCTAATAACAACCCTAGATACATAATAATGTCCTCCTATGTTCCTATACTATATACCAGAGGCCATAGAAACACCATTCTAATAGTAACCCTCGATACATAATAATGTCCCTCTATGTTCCTATAATATATATTAGAGGCCATAGAAACACCATTCTAATAACAACCCTAGATATATAATAATGTCCTCCTATGTTCCTATACTATATACCAGAGGCCATAGAAACACCATTCTAATAACAACCCTAGATACATAATAATGTCCCCCTATGTTCCTATACTATATACCAGAGGCCATAGAAACACCATTCTAATAACAACCCTAGATACATAATAATGTCCTCCTATGTTCCTATACTATAAATCAGAGGCCATAGAAACACCATTCTAATAACAACCCTAGATACATGATAATGTCCTCCTATGTTCCTATACTATATACCAGAGGCCATAGAAACACCATTCTAATAACAACCCTAGATACATGATAATGTCCCCCTATGTTCCTATACTATATACCAGAGGCCATAGAAACACCATTCTAATAACAACCCTAGATACATAATAATGTCCTCCTATGTTCCTATACTATATACCAGAGGCCATAGAAACACCATTCTAATAACAACCCTAGATACATAATAATGTCCCCCTATGTTCCTATACTATATACCAGAGGCCATAGAAACACCATTCTAATAACAACCCTAGATACATAATAATGTCCCCCTATGTTCCTATACTATATACCAGAGGCCATAGAAACACCATTCTAATAACAACCCTAGATACATAATAATGTCCTCCTATGTTCCTATACTATATACCAGAGGCCATAGAAACACCATTCTAATAACAACCCTAGATACATAATAATGTCCTCCTATGTTCCTATACTATATACCAGAGGCCATAGAAACACCATTCTAATAACAACCCTAGATACATAATAATGTCCTCCTATGTTCCTATACTATATACCAGAGGCCATAGAAACACCATTCTAATAACAACCCTAGATACATGATAATGTCCTCCTATGTTCCTATACTATATACCAGAGGCCATAGAAACACCATTCTAATAACAACCCTAGATACATAATAATGTCCTCCTATGTTCCTATACTATATACCAGAGGCCATAGAAACACCATTCTAATAACAACCCTAGATACATATAATGTCCTCCTATGTTCCTATACTATATATCAGAGGCCATAGAAACACCATTCTAATAACAACCCTAGATACATAATGTCCCCTATGTTCCTATACTATATACCAGAGGCCATAGAAACACCATTCTAATAACAACCCTAGATACATAATGTCCTCCTATGTTCCTATACTATATATCAGAGGCCATAGAAACACCATTCTAATAACAACCCTAGATACATAATGTCCTCCTATGTTCCTATACTATATATCAGAGGCCATAGAAACACCATTCTAATAACAACCCTAGATACATAATGTCCTCCTATGTTCCTATACTATATATCAGAGGCCATAGAAACACCATTCTAATAACAACCCTAGATACATAATAATGTCCTCCTATGTTCCTATACTATATATCAGAGGCCATAGAAACACCATTCTAATAACAACCCTAGATACATTATGTCCTCCTATGTTCCCATATATATATCAGAGGCCATAGAAACACCATTCTAATAACAACCCTAGATACATAATAATGTCTCCTATATTCCTATACTATATACCAGAGGCCATAGAAACACCATTCTAATAACAACCCTAGATACATAATAATGTCCTCCTATGTTCCTATACTATATACCAGAGGCCATATAAACACCATTCTAATAACAACCCTAGATACATGATAATGTCCCCCTATGTTCCTATACTATATACCAGAGGCCATAGAAACACCATTCTAATAACAACCTTAGATACATAATGTCCTCCTATGTTCCTATACTATATATCAGAGGCCATAGAAACACCATTCTAATAACAACCCTCGATACATGATAATGTCCTCCTATGTTCCTATACTATATATCAGAGGCCATAGAAACACCATTCTAATAACAACCCTAGATACATAATAATGTCCTCCTATGTTCCTATACTATATACCAGAGGCCATAGAAACACCATTCTAATAACAACCCTCGATACATGATAATGTCCTCCTATGTTCCTATACTATATACCAGAGGCCATAGAAACACCATTCTAATAACAACCCTAGATACATGATAATGTCCTCTTATGTTCGTATACTATATACCAGAGGCCATAGAAACACCATTCTAATAACAACCCTAGATACATGATAATGTCCTCTTATGTTCGTATACTATATACCAGAGGCCACAGAAACACCATTCTAATAACAACCCTAGATACATAATGTCCTCCTATGTTCCTATACTATATATCAGAGGCCATAGAAACACCATTCTAATAACAACCCTAGATACATAATAATGTCCCCCTATGTTCCTATACTATATACCAGAGGCCATAGAAACACCATTCTAATAACAACCCTAGATACATGATAATGTCCCCCTATGTTCCTATACTATATACCAGAGGCCTTAGAAACACCATTCTAATAACAACCCTAGATACATGATAATGTCCCCCTATGTTCCTATACTATATACCAGAGGCCATAGAAACACCATTCTAATAACAACCCTAGATACATGATAATGTCCTCCTATGTTCCTATACTATATACCAGAGGCCATAGAAACACCATTCTAATAACAACCCTAGATACATATAATGTCCTCCTATGTTCCTATACTATATACCAGAGGCCATAGAAACACCATTCTAATAACAACCCTAGATACATAATAATGTCCTCCTATGTTCCTATACTATATACCAGAGGCCATAGAAACACCATTCTAATAACAACCCTAGATACATAATAATGTCCTCCTATGTTCCTATACTATATACCAGAGGCCATAGAAACACCATTCTAATAACAACCCTAGATACATAATAATGTCCTCCTATGTTCCTATACTATATACCAGAGGCCATAGAAACACCATTCTAATAACAACCCTAGATACATGATAATGTCCCCCTATGTTCCTGTACTATATACCAGAGGCCACAGAAACACCATTCTAATAACAACCCTAGATACATAATAATGTCCTCCTATGTCCCTATACTATATACCAGAGGCCATAGAAACACCATTCTAATAACAACCCTACATACATAATAATGTCCTCCTATGTTCCTATACTATATACCAGAGGCCATAGAAACACCATTCTAATAACAACCCTAAATACATAATAATGTCCTCCTATGTTCCTTTACTATATACCAGAGGCCATAGAAACACCATTCTAATAATAACCCTAGATACATAATAATGTCCTCCTATGTTCCTGTACTATATACCAGAGGCCACAGAAACACCATTCTAATAACAACCCTAGATACATAATAATGTCCTCCTATGTTCCTATACTATATACCAGAGGCATTAGAAACACCATTCTAATAACAACCCTAGATACATGATAATGTCCTCCTATGTTCCTTTACTATATACCAGAGGCCATAGAAACACCATTCTAATAACAACCCTAGATACATGATATTGTCCTCCTATGTTCCTATACTATATACCAGAGACCACAGAAACACCATTCTAATAACAACCCTAGATACATAATAATGTCCTCCTATGTTCGTATATTCTCTACCAAAGGACATAGGAGCACACTTTTGATGATAACAACCCTAGATACATAATAATGTGCTCCTATGTTCATATATTCTCTACCAAAGGACACAGAAGCACAATTTTTTTATGATAACAACCCTAGATACATAATAATGTCCTCCTATGTTCCTATACTATATACCTGAGGCCATAGAAACACCATTCTAATAACAACCCTAGATACATAATAATGTCCTCCTATGTTCGTATATTCTATACCAAAGGACATAGGAGCACAATTTTGATGATAACAACCCTAGATACATAATAATATCCTCCTATGTTCCTAAACTATATACCAGAGACCACAGAAACACCATTCTAATAACAACCCTAGATACATAATAATGTCCTCCTATGTTCGTATATTCTCTACCAAAGGACATAGGAGCACAATTTTGATGATAACAACCCTAGATACATAATAATGTCCTCCTATGTTCATATATTCTCTACCAAAGGACACAGAAGCACAATTTTGATGATAACAACCCTAGATACATAATAATGTCCTCCTATGTTCATATATTCTCTACCAAAGGACACAGAAGCACAATTTTGATGATAACAACCCTAGATACATGATAATGTCCTCATATGTTCACATATTTTCTACCAAAGGACACAGAAGCACAATTTTGATGATAACAACCGATTCATAAGAACTTGTTCCTATGGTTCTTTATTCTACTTCAAAGGACATAAGGGCTTCATTTTGATAGTAACCTTCGATACATAATAACATCCTCCTATGTTCCTTTATCATATACCAAAGAACACTATTTTAATTGTAATCATCGATACATTATAATGGCCTCCAATCTTCCTATATTCTATTGCAAAGGACACAGTACCACGATTTCGATTATCAATAACAATAACACCAGCTCACCGCTTCGTTGGTAAGACATTGACGGAGACCTTGTTGAAACACCACCTCGTATCCCTTATCTACACCGGTACACGTGTTGTCACCCATGTAAATATCACTGGTCAGGGAGTTGGGGTAGATATACCGCAGAATATTCATGTTCACCCTCACGTCCCAGCCGTTCTCACTACAGCTGACCCTTATGGCATCCTCTAGTCGGTATCGCAGGGCTGTAATACCAAGGTGACCGTTTTTATAAACAATTTTTATCTCCAAAAACGGAACCAATGACAAGTCACTTCATAGCCCTAGCCTAGTACTGGTGCATCCAGAAATAACCGTTACAAAACTGAACAATCTTTGTACGGCACTTACGAAGAGTACCAAAATGGGACCTGTGTCAGTAATAACCTATAACTAATATTAAATCTGATAATATTCTTTCTGACCTTAAAAACCTCTGCTTTTGCATAACGGAAAGGAAAACTAAACCATGTCATTAAATGAGGTCTGGTAATTTATTATTTCAAACAAATGACGATGAATAGTTCATTCCGAAACACATTCTACGATATGTGTATGTGTGAGCGTGTGTATGTGTATGTTGGTGTGCGTGTGTGCGTATGTATGTTTACCATTGCTACAAGTGTATGCGAAGAAGAATTTATTGTTACATGTTTTGCCAACCACGAGCTGTATATGCTTTAGTTGAAATAAAATGTTCTTCTTCTATATAATAAGAGCTGGGATAGATTCACACTAGAATGAAAAAACTTTTTCAGTATTGAAATCTTTTGACTAAGAATGTGGCATCAACACCCAGCTACTATCAAACTTTCACATAAATATGCAAATTAATACTTAAACATCTCCATAAGGTCAAAACAACATTCCACAGCAATGGGCTAAGCAATATTGCAAAGTGACACATCTTTGGAATCGTCCCTACGAGACGCTTCCAATTATGTGTGACATTGCAATAGTCTTCTTTCATTTAGGATACTATTCATCTTTATCAGTTTTGACTGAAGCAAATATTGTCTTTAGTAAAACGGTACCCAAGTGCGTAGCTAAGATTTTTAACAAGTGTACGTGTGGCTAGTGTAATCTGCAGGAACGCTCGCCCGGGAGAATTGTGTTAATTATATTACACATGGTGTCATGAACCTTTTCCCAAACAACAAATTTCCGACTGTCCCAAATTGAAAGAGTTTGCAGACGACATTTCAAAATGTGACGAAATTGAAAAAATATTCTTCAGAAAGAGCAGAAAACCTTGTGGGAAAAGGAGAAATTGCTCGTCACAAGCAATTTCTATTTTTCCCACAATGTTTTCTAAAGTCGTCTGCAAAAAAATAGTCAAATGTTATCATTGTTTGGGAAAGGCTTAAGGGTGTTTAGAATAAGCAAACCGTATGGGTGAGATATTTCATATTCATGTTACATAGAAATTCATTCTAACGGTTAACATGTAAACAATTATCCAAATTTGAAGTGTCCATTGGTAAGTTGTGGTATCTTTAGAAACCAGCATCATTTGTATATCACAAAAGTCTGACTGTGTATTGAAAATCATTATTTCCGCCATCATTGAAATCATTGCACCGAAAGGCAACGGATGTTGTTATCCTTTTTTGAAAGAATATGCAGAATGTGAAGAACTTCAGCATAAAGAAATCGAAATGGTGTTTAGTTAAGGTTTGATTAAAACATCATTACCCACATACCACATTCTGTGATAAAGTCTCTTTTACCCTTTACAAGAAGCCAAATTTTCGACTGTCCCAAATTGAAAGAATTTGCAGACGACATTTAAAAATGTGATGCAATTGCAGAACGATCTTCTGTTAGGGCGGAAAACACAGAGGGAAAAGGAGAAATTGCTCGTTAAGGGCAATTTCTCCTTTTCCCATATTGTTTTCCAGAGACATCTGCGACAATCTGGTCAAACGTCGTTAGTGTTTGGTTATGGGTTAAATAACAAAATAATATATATATTTTTTATAAATAAGTGGAACTTACAAGTTGTGATCCAATATGGGTATCTGCTGGTAAGGCGGTAATCTGAGGTAATTAAATAAGAAACGTGTATAAGAATTACAGTAGTAAAATTCGTTTTGTTTATTTTATAATGAGATAAGTTAAAACTTATTTATTATACATCGATTGTGAAGCAAGTTCTTACAACGATTAAACTATTATTACTTTTAATCTATCTCGTTTCTGGTTATAGAAAACATAACCAGTACTCTTGCCAAATGTGGAATGAAGAAAGGTAGCATCGAAGATCCCGCTTCTCATTGGATTCGAATCCACGACCCTCGTTTCCTGGGGCCGACGCTCTACACAGAGGATCAATGTGGTCTAGTCTGGTTGCCGTCGTACTTTGATATTAAATAGTAATGTTAAGGGGCAGGTAATTCAGACTACAATATGGTCCTCTTTACGGAGATCATCAGGAAAGTGAAAACCCATTACGGGAAAAAGGTTTCAATCGTGTGCATCCTTAAACAAATCAAATGAAACCTTTAACCCCATACCAAACCATAACGACATGCTACCATATTGTTGAAGACGACTCTGGAAAACATTGTGAGAAAAGGAGAAATTGCTCTTAACGAGCAGTTTATCCTTTTCCCACAATGTTTCTGCCTTATCAGAAGATGAATTTTCAATTTCATCACAAATTTGAAATGTCGTCTGCAAACTCTTTCAATTTAGGGCAGTCGAAAATTCGGCATTTGGTAAAGAGTTAACAAATACATTTCAAACAGTTTTTTGAGTATGCAGTATTATCTAATGGATAATTTCTGTCCTTAGCCCTTAGAATGCCGGGTGGTTTTCTAAATACAGATGTCTGTATCCTCTACTTTCCAAAATGAATTTAGATATCTGATTAATTTGATAAGGAAAGAAACTCGGAGTAGCAAACAATTTAAATCACAGGCCAACCGCCAATATACTTGGCGGCTGGTCTGTGATCTTAACTGTTTGGATAATCATGAAGGCGGTTCCAGCACTATAAGGGTTAAATAACACGGTCCTTTCGATACAACATATGTATCAAAACATATATCTAGCCTCTATCTAATGAAAAGTGAGACTTGCTGAAGAAAGAGGCAAACTCACATATTTTGGACGCTTACTGGTCAACATTCGACGTCGACCTCGTCAAATATTGACCGTCACTTAGTTTAGGTAACAGAGCCATACTCTGGTCAAGACTCGAATATTCACCATAGAGAACACTTAATACTGGTTACAGAACCGTACCCTGATCAAGACAAGTCCGAATGATCCAGACGGAGATATTTCACTCTACGCAGTTACAGCTTGGATCATCCGAGTTAGATCAAGACTTGAATATTGACCAACGCAAACACTACCTTTAACACCTTAATTTACAAAAGGGTAGTTCCACTCAGCGAGATGTAGGGATACATTGCATTGATTGCCTAGCGCATGGTAAATGTTTACATGTTTTTACATAAAGCAGTTTCACAGCCAACACCGAGAAAAGGGAGAGGTTAAAGAGGATTGCCTTTACTGATATTGGTTATAAAACATGTGTACCTTGGCTGCAGTTTCTTCCTTGATATCCTTCTACACAAGCACATGTGTATTTGTTACTGTCAGATAGACTACATGTAGATCTGTGTTGACATGGAGATGGGGAGCAGTAGTCAACTGTCGACACAAATCATTTAAGTTATTTTCATCCTGATTATTTTGGAATCGTGAAAAATGCATGAGCGAGCAGAATTTCCCACGTACATTATCAATTGATGCAATATTTATCCACTTTTCATCACTAATCAATCATTTTCATGTGAGAAGTCAATATAATTGGGAGGAAATACAATGCTGTTTTTATTAAGATGCCCAGAGCATAGATAGATGCATTAGCTACCATGATAAAACTTACACACCAGTGAAAACATCGTTAAATATAAATGGAAATGGATCATATAATGCCAATCTTATGATTCTATGACAAGACAATGACGTATACATGCATGGGTTGTTTTTTTTACATATGTGTTCCCATATAAGCAATTGTGCTACTATTGTTTCCTTTCAACATTTAAGGATTTTTTTGTTATATTAGTCAATGCTTCAAATTTGTTACGAATCAATTTAACCAAAATAAAATCCCATTTGTGTCAAAGTTTTCTTAGGCTGTCGGTAGATTGCGGGAGGCTATTTGAATTATTTATATAGAATAAAGGATTTATACCTTGACTACAATTTTGCCCTAAGTAACCTGCTGCACAACTACAAGTGTATCCATCTTCCTTATTTGTACAAGTTGCTCCATTTTGACAGGGCCCATAATAACAAAAATCCACTGCAGAAAAATGGATGAAAAATAAAGTTTTATTGAGATTGTGTAGTTAGGTTATAAGGTAACCTTTCCATGTCTCAAAGGAACAAGAAATAGTCTAAGTAACACTGATTGTTTAAACTTACTCATTTTACATCGATTGTGAAACAAGTTCTTACAACTTAGATTAATCACTCTTGATTCTGCTTCCTGGATACATAACCAGTACTCGCGCCGAATGCGGATTAAAGAAAGTTCCCAAAGCAGATCCCGCTTTTCACGGGATTCGAACCCACGACCCTCGTGTCCAGAAGCCGACGCTCTTAGTTTAGTTAAAATTAATTTACTTTACATCGATTGAAAAGTTCTTACAACTTAGATTAATTGCATATCTGCTTTCCCCATACATACCCAGTAACCACGCCAAATAAGTATTGATGAAAGGTTGCATCGCAGATCCTGCTCCTCACAGGGTTTGAACCCACAACGCTGGTATCCCGCGGCCCAGGCTCTACCACTGGACTACGGTTCTCGATTAGTTATCAATGATAACATTAGTCTTTGAGTATCTATAAATAGCTCCATTATGAAAAGCTGCCTTCAATATAATTTTGTTACATACGTTTCAAGTAAGTTGATGATGTTGAACATCATTTAACAATACTGCTAGTTTTTACAGTGAAACCACAGCACAATGTAGGCAGAGCTTTATTTGGAATTTACATTGAGTATGAAGTTCACATTTAGTTATACCAGAGAGGCTTTATTTAAGTTATAAATGAACTATTTATTAGGGAGCACATCAGGTTAAAATGACTATCTCACAGACTGGAATTTTAACTTCTTAAGAAATCTAAGTGTCTTCCATCGATAAAATGACAACATAGATTTTTAAAGTAACATAAAGACTAGATTATTGACAGCTTTCCAACCCCCTTCATAACAATACAGAAAAGATATAGAGTAGATATAATGCAGATATTTCAAACTGTTTAAACCAGTTCTTTCATAAACAATGATATAAACTTAGAATAAGAGGTGATATTCTTTAATACCATTGTCACATGGGTCTTAGGAAGCATCTTATCAGGCTAGTCACATGAGGCTAGGAAGCATCTTACCACGCTAGTCACATGAGGCTAGGAAGCATCTTATCAGGCTAGTCACATGAGGCTAGGAAGCATTTTACCACGCTAGTCACATGAGGCTAGGAAGCATCTTGCCACACTAGTCACATGAGGCTAGGAAGCATCTTATCAGGCTAGTCACATGAGGCTAGGAAGCATCTTACCACGCTAGTCACATGAGGCTAGAAATCATCTTACCACGCTAGTCAAATGAGGCTAGGAAGCATCTTACCACGCTAGTCACATGAGGCTAGGAAGCATCTTACCACGCTAGTCACATGGGGCTAGGTAGGTGTATGAAAGAGAACTCCTGCATTCATTTATTAACCATGTAGTATCAATTAGAAGCAATTATTAAGGAGAGGGACTCAATAAGCTTATAGCTTCCGTCCCAATCCTATTGTAAAAACATTTTACAATAAAATATGTTTAAACTAATTAGAAGCACTGGTAAGCGTGAAGGCTCCCTTTGTGTCTAAAGAAAACCAGGATTTCGGCAACTTAGAAGTAAAGAAATTAAAAGTGTTGTTTTGTGAGAATGTTTGTTAATATTTAATTTCTAATGTTTACTACTCCCATAGCACAACTCTATAGTAGGTCCCTTAAAACAAACCACACAGTATTTTTCATACATCAATATAACACAAACATGCAATTAAAAGTACTACCAGATTACAACGTAAAATCAGAGCAACTTAGAAATAACGTAAAATCAGCCTATGATAAAGTTAACTTGTAAGTTAAATGTGACTCTTGTTTTTTGTTTTTTTAAATAAATGCACCCAATTAATTTTCAACCATCAACAGAATGAAATGAAAATGCCAGTAGGTAATAGTATTACCAGTTTTGGACAGAAAAAGATATACACTTTCTTTTCTTCTTTTTTGGGGGGTGGGGGGGGGGGTTAATGCACTTGACAATAATGGAGGGGCAAAGGGTGGCTTTATCTATCATAGTGTGTTACCCCATTCAAAATATGAGATTACATTTATATATGACCATATTACAAATTGACAAAATATGGTAATTTCAATAAGTTTTAAATATGGTATTTTCAATAAGTTTAACAAACAAACTGGTCAAACTGTCAATGCAGAAACAGAATGGTATTCAAAATGTGTTATAAACATGCAGTAATTCATTCTGACTAACCTGATTTTCTGATCACTCTAAGTTGATCATCTTATTAATTGACAAATGCTAGCTTTGGTTTACTTTTAATGAAAATAATTATATGTACCAGTTGACAATGTTGCTTCTTATGGTCAGATTTATTCCATAAATCTCATGCTATAAGTGAGTTGAAATGATTATGTAGATTAACTATTGAGTGATCAGATAAGTTTATACCTTGACTACAATTTTGCCCCAAGAAACCTTCTTCACAACTACAATTGTATTCGTTATCCATGTTTGTACAAGTTCCACCATTCTGGCAAGGACCGTCATTACAGTAATCCACTGTAGAAGAATGGATGGGAAATAAACAGTTTTATTGAGATTGTGTAGTAAAGTTTAACATTTAATCTTTCCCTGTCTAAAAACGTTATCATAGACACTGATAAATAATTACATCAAAAAGAAATCTCCTTACAATGGATGCCTCTCAACATCAGGTTTGTTCTCTTGTAAGAAATAAATCAAATGGTTTCCGATTTTTATGCTATCAAAATTGTATTTGTTATAGAAAGCAATCTATTATTTGATATCTTTAGAATGGTGTCAATAGATGATGCATTTTTTACTGTTCATAATGACATGTTAATGCTCCTGTTGTATTTTTGTAGGGTATTGTTTCACTCATACTTCTGTAAACTTTCAAGATTAATCAAATCAACATTCAATTACTAGGCAAAATGAACCTTCAGTGCCAAAAAAACTTCAATTGATTTTTTCATAAATACTATCATGTTAATTGACAAAAATAAAACTTTCATTTAACATATAAAAGTTGCCAAAATGCTTCTTGTGGTCAGATTGATCTCGTAAATCTCATGCTTTGACTGTGTAGAGATGATTAGGTAGATTAGTTATAGGGCTGTAGTTTATACATTGACTACAATTTTGCCCCAAGAAACCTTCTGCACAACTACAATTGACCTTACGACACAGAGCAGTTAACCAAGCCCACCGTAAATAGGGGAGGTCACTCTAATTTTCTCCGACATTCTGAGTGAAATAGCGCCAATGCACAAACTAGGATCCCTGTTTGACATTGCCGATGATTTCGGATATTCTTATTTGAAATCGGAAATATTCTTACAAAATTAGCACAGGCCTTTATTGCTGGATAATATGTACATAGCATGACAATTTGAAAAGAAGATGGTACATTTTGAGCGTTAGCAGAGACATTTATAACAGCTCTGTTATATATCTCTATGGCGTTTGGAGAGTGATTTACCCCAGCAGTGTGGGGTCCGATCGGCACCAAACACGATCCGTCCAAAGTCCGATCAGACTCGGATCCGAAGGACATTGGTCCGTTCGGCACTGGTTCGACCGGACCTTCAAAATGACCGTATTTCATACTACTTCAAAACAGTTAATTTGCAGTATTTGCAGGTTACGAACAAATTTAACTCATTTTGATTCTTAAACGGTTTAGATTTTTATTTTACTAAATCGGCGTATATCCTGAATGATTCAAAACGCAGACCTACCAATTCTGTCATGTTGAAAATGGTATAATAGTAGCTGATAGGAACAATCACTATTTTGTAGTCAAATAAGTTAATAATCAAGACGTTCGAACATAATCTTTTGTATGCTACTCAATGGATGATTGTCGGTTTTGCTACTTGATTACGAACTAAGGGTCATTTTACCAAACGAAATATTTTCAATTGTTCAAAATTTAAAGAGTTTGCAGACGTCATTTAAATGAAGATGATGAATTAATACTTTTCTGATAGGACAGACCGACCATATTGTTGGAAAAGGATAACTTGCTCGTTAAGAGCAATTTCTCCTTTTCCCACAATATTTTCCCTAGTTGTCTGTAACAAAGTAGTCAAATGTAGTTATTGTTTGGTAAAGGGTTAACAAACCTCGATTGTTAAAAAGGATTAAGGGTTTCGACGCTAATTAACATCAATCTGACACAATTGCACTTTATGGTCAAGTCACTAACCCTTTATTGTTTAGCCGATCGGCGGTCTTTGTAATCAACCACTGGCTACCAAGAGTGTGTTTTACAACATATTACAGCAACATTAGATTCTTTAAGGTATTCGGATAAAGTTGCAACAAGGAGCTCTGGATTTGTTTTGTTTTTAATAGCTTTTAAATTTGGATACGATGCATCGATCATTACAGGTAGGTGGATTGATGGGCTATAATAAGAAAGTTAATTAATTGTTTAAGGTGCTCTTAGGGTCCATTTAAAAACAAAATCAATTAATTAAAATCCAATTTGAAGAATTTGTATATATCCAACTGGAAACCATGTCCTCTCACAACATTTTCGATCAATATTGTATTTTGAGTTAACATTTGATTCATTATCAAATGCAACTAATAACATTCGTCATTATGTGTCAATTCCGTTTTTAAAAACAACACTTTTTCATTTTCAAACGAAGATAAAAGACTAAAATAAAAATCTACTAACATGTGAAAGAAAAAAGAAAGAAAATAATAGTTCATACTTCTATTCTTTACATCGTTTTATAAATTAACTGTTTGCATATATTTACTAATTGCGTGTAGTTCTCAGTCATTTCGCAATATATGTGACAGATTTTGGAAACGGGATAAACTCTACTTCACCCACAAGTCTCTCCTTATACATAATTTCTTTATAATAAGTACTTAAACAATATTTTAAGAAGCATTGACGAAGAAAAATCACAGCACAATAGTGCTATGTGTTGACGGAGTCGCACAGCGTGTCGGAGAAAATGGCGGATAGCAACCAAAGTGTTCGCTGATTGGTCAGTTCCAGCTGTCAATCAAAGTCTGTTGTAAGGTCAATTGTATTCGTTATCCATGTTTGTACAAGTTCCACCATTCTGGCAAGGCTCATCATAGAAGTAATCCACTGTAGAAGAATGGATGAGAAATAAACAGTTTTATTGAGATTGTGTTTAACATGAAACCTTTCCCTGTCTAAAACAAACAAGAAATATTCATGAATCACTGATAAATATATACATTGACAAGAAATCTCATTACAATGAATGCCTCTAAACATAAGTTTTGTTTGTTTGAAAGAAAGATTTCAAATGGTATCCGCTTAATATGCTAATAGAATTATGTTTATTACAGAAAGCAATCTATTATGTGACATGCTTAGAATGATGTTATTATATGATGCATTTTTACAGTTCATTAGTACAACATTTTGATGCTCCTGTTGTATTTTTATAGGGTATTAGTTCACTCATTTTTCTGTACAATTTCATGGTTAATCCAATCAACACCAAATTTCTAGGCAAAAAGAACCTAGAGCCAAACAAATTTAAAGGGAATTTTTCATAGGTACATCCATGTAGATTAATAAAAAGAAAACAGCTTTAGATCAACTTCATATATAACGGTTGACAGAATTGCTTCTCGTGATCAGATTTATTTCAGAAATCTCATGCTTTGACTGTGTAGAGATGATTAGGTAGATTAGTTATAGGGCTATAGTTCATACCTTGACTACAATTTTGCCCCAAGAAACCTTCTGATCATCTACAATTGTATCCGTTATCCATGTTTGTACAAGTTCCACCATTCTGGCAGGGACTGTCTTTACAGTAATTGACTGCAGGATGAAAAACATACATATGTTTATGTACATATAGCAGTTTGGTTAAAACTCAAAATTTCCAAATAAAAAAAGTCACATTCATTCCTCAAACAAGGTTTACTTTACACTTGAAGCATCTATAGCTTTAGAAAAGGTTTGTAAAGAAGCTCAAAATCTTCCAGTTCTGCAGCTGTGATATTTGAATAGATTGAAAATGCATTGCGGCACAAGGAGAAATAGCTTGTGACATGCAATTTCTTCTTTTGCCACAGTGCTTTTTGAAAGTTTTCTGCTGCATGGCGCAAAAATGTGGCGTTTGGTGGTAATATGATAACTCTGAGAATTAGGCATTAGAATGGTTTTTTTTTATGAAAAAATTGGTTAAGAGCAGATTTCAACAATGTTTAACTTATAACATATGGGTTAACAGTTTTCAAAAAAGGTGAAAAAATTGAGGACATTCAGTTCGATATCAAAAATAATTTGTTGGGCCAAAAAACCTAGGATATAATGAAAAAAGTTTCTAACAGAAATAAGCTTGCTAAAGTTTGCCAACACCTGTGTTTAACTTTCAGAAAGGGAGATCATTTGCTCTCATGTGTACACAATATATCGCTGCCTTATCAAGCCTCATATTCACTGATGTTTTGGATTGATATTCCTCTTTCTCGCAATATCCATTTTGCACACTAAAAATAAAAGCCATTGGACTTTACATGAATAAGTTTAATGGGTAACTTCCCACTTGGTCTACTCTCATTTCGTCTAAAATTTTAACATTTATTCCAATTTTGTCCAGTTTTGACACAGTTCCCAATTCCTTTATGTCGACCATAGTTTTGTTAAATGATAGCATAATTCTTATTTTCATATCTATTTCCATAGTTCTGTATACTATCTTTGCAATTCTTTGGGGAAAATACAATTACATAATATTCTTCCATAAATATTGATAAGATTATACAGGAATGGTGTGAAACCAATTTTTGTCTAAGCTACCTGTCCTGAACTTGACCAAACAAGAATTAAAGGTCAAAAATAGCAATTAAACATGCATTTAATGCATAATTCTTTAATATATTTCTCCAACAACACTTTTTTAGTTATGGTCTTCTTGGTCAGACCCAACACATCAGTCCAATTTCTGCAGTTTGTTATGGTCAACTAAACGGGTTAAGCTCACCGATGACAACACAAGCGCAGTTAACAGAATGAATATTTTACTGATACTTTTGCTAAAATGTTTTTGTCACAATTCTCACAGTATAAAAAATACATCTTAGTTACACTTAAACCATGTTCTTAATATTGTTTACCCTTTCCTGCAATAATTTGATAAAAGCTAAATAGAGCTAAATATTATTAAAGATACTTGGTACAAGAGACTGATATTTTGATTTCTATTCAACATAAAAATACTATGTTAACAACTCTGCTTTGTCTGGCAAGGTAACTGTTAGAATGGAGAAAAATAAACCTTAAATATATATATAACTCTCAATTAAAAATTCTATCAAACAATGATAGCCAGGGATTGTGTTGAAAACAACTAGGTGTATGGAGAAACACTCTTTATTTATGAGCAGTGTTTGCTTTTGTTCTTTTTCTTCTAACACAAATCTTTTCTTCAATTGGATTTTAACATTAAATTAACAATTTTTTCAGTAATACTGTGATACAGGATCATCATTCATGGAGGAAAACCCATTACTTAATTAGTCTGATTATGATGAACAGAATCATTTTCATTCAATTTGTCAGATGGGAGACTCATGAAAATTCAAATCTGATGTTAATATTATCTACATCTGGGAAACAATAGTTTATCGAGCATATAAATAGTGTTTCTAAAATTCTAATGTAATATTTAAAGGACATAGACTTGCAAACAAATCACTAAAAATAAATCATAATATCACTTTGTTTGCCTTTATTCTTCCATCTTGGTTTACATGATGTTTATCAATTTAGAGTTTAATCCCAGAGACAGAGAACTTGGTCTTGTTTCCAGAATAATTGAGCTGTACAAGGCTAGCAAAGGACATTCTGGTGAAATAAACAGTTGCCCATCGTAAGTAAAGTACACAAAAAATTGTCTCAAAATTCCAAAGCACATAAAAAATAGGCAACCCAGTGTTTTTTTGTTTATCCCCAAACCATTTCCACTGGGTCCCAGCGACATTTAAATGATATCGGTGATGGATCTTGTTGCCCTGTAACAACTAGGCCAACACATCCATATTATCTTCCAAATGTCAGCTGATAAATTGCCACCACAACCAATTTTGCCATCGAATGAAAATCATATATTGTAAAAAGAAAAATGGGTGCTGTCGAAACAAAGATTTCTTGATTCTTTTATATGTGTATATCTGATGACAAACAGGTAATATCAAAGCTTAAAAGATTGCTAACTGTGTTTGCAGAAAAAGCTCAGTTAACATGCACAATTTATTCATTCTCGGTAAATCAAACAAGAATGGTTATTTTGGAATGGATATGTCATGTACTCATAAGAAGTATACGACTTAAGTTGTTTTCAAACAAAGCTTCAATCCGAGAAAGTGCAAGAAACCCAATTATAAAAGAAAGCTTATCAATCTGCAATATAAAAGCAATTATTCTAAAGTGTCATTAGAATGCATCATATTATTTCTTAGAAATAAAAACAAGGGACGACAATTGAATATCATTTAAACCCTGTATTCCATAACAAGGGACAACAATTGAATATCATTTAAACCCTGTATTCCATAACAAGGGACAACAATTGAATATCACTTCAACCCTGTATTCCATAACACTTCACTTTGGCTTATCTGCTGTTGACAACTTAAGTAACTTCTGTGAAAAAAAGATAAATTAGTCATTATGACAATGGTTTTCATTAAATACCATATGCAGAATGTTTTTGTCTCGCTTTATTCTTGCTATTGTTTATCTTCTGATGTTCCTTTCAACTTGGACCAGTAACAATTCAAAACAGAAGAAAGGGTTTGATCCTTTTGCTGCAGTGTTCATCAGGAAACAGACTTCTCAGTGCCAACAGTGCCATCCATAGCACTTAAACTGTCCACATCAATTCTGTGTCAATGGCAATAAAAGGTTTAACCTATTCCCCTTTAAGGGAATTTTTTTCTGGTTCAAAATTGAAGCAACAGCAGACAACATTGACTGGGAACAAATATCTCAAATCTGACTGGCAGAATTCTGGCCGGTAAATGGTGGAACGAAAACAGCATACTTTACATAGTGGTCAATATTTGCTGATTTAAAGTAAACAGACTTGTTGATTATGAGACAACATTAACATTTGCTGTTTCAAAGTAGATAGACTTGTTGATTATGAAACAATGTTAACATTTGCTGATTCAAAGTAAACAGACTTGTTGATTATGAGACAACATTAACATTTGCTGTTTCAAAGTAAACAGACTTGTTTATTATGAGACAACATACACATTTGCTGATTCAAAGTAAACAGAATGGTTGACCTTGAAACAGTCTCCTTAAAATGAATGATGGTGAAAATGTTTTGAAATATAGGTTTTGACAAAGCTATGGCTAAATGGCCACATATGTTATTAATGATTGTATACTTTGATTGTTTCCAACAATGATTCAGGGGGAACTACCATGTATGTTGCTTCATTCTGTTGTTGGTGTCACGTTTAGGAATGTTGCCTTCTGACCAATCAAATCACTCAGAACTTGTAGGCTGTTGTCTTAGCAAATAATCTTGTGAAACTTAGCTTAGCAAGTATACATCCAAAAACCAGTTTACAGACGACAAGAACTAAACATGACAAAAGTAATTTTCCATATGATATTGCATGAAGACATTTTTGTGACAAAAGGATCACAGTGGTTTCTTTAGATGTCGTCAGTGTGAAGTATTGTGAAATAATGGGTAAATAAAATTACTACTAGCATATATATGAAAATTTAAAACTACAAACATGCATACACTTACCCGTTACTGTAATGGTTACAGTGGCTGGTGTGACCGCAGTAAAAGTCCCATCACTTGCCTGTGAATCAAAACAAACCTGTATGACTGATATACTCTTATTTTCCTTGTGATGGAAAACACATCATCACTGATATTCATTATTAAATGTTTAATCATATGTTACATTGCACAGAACTATATTAATTAGAGACTTAAATTATTGATGTGACCTTTGAACTGATACACTTTGGAATAGTAGTGATTCTATTGCATCTAGTATGTTTCATTTGGCAAGTGTAACAAATGTATGCATAGTGATACAATGTCTTTTAAGAGACAAAAAAAAATACCCAAGCTGCTTGAAAATCAACAGGCAAAAAAATCTTTGTCATATGCACTATTCCCCATTGAAAAATACTACAAAACAAAGAAACTTAATGAAATCTTGAGAAAAATAGGATACTCTGTCCTGCTTAATCATCCAAAAAGATTACACTAATACACCACAAACTGAAGACTCTAGAAACCAATGTGATAAGTGGGACATTTCTCATGAAGAGTAGTTTCTCCTTTTGTCACAATAATTTCAACACAATATCAAAAAGAAAGTGATATATTTCATGCTCAAGTTGTGGCATTTACAGTTGACATTGATCTGGACTCTTTTTCCTGATATCCAAAATAACTAGATGGATTAATACTGTTGAAATGGATCAAAATAGTTTTCTATTAAAGTAACACTTGTGCTTAGTTACAGTTACATTGTGAAAGTTCTACAATAGTTGACAAATAACATACAAATGCAATTAAAACAGAGTAGCTGAAAAGATAACATATACATATGATGCTTTCAAAAGAGCCAAGACAATATGGTATGTTTAGAATCAGGGATAAAACAAGGTCAGCTTAGAATTGCCAGTGTAATTTTCGTGAAACGTCATGAACCAATGGAGTTGAAGAAATTCTCCATTTCAAATATTGGCATTGTATTGGCTAATTGACAGTATTTTTGTGTGTATCACGTGACTTTTCTAGCCAGGCCCTGCCACTCTTTTTTTCTAGTGACCATCCCTATATTTCTAACAAAGCTCGAATGTGAAGAATGAAATCAATTTGTGTGCCACACAATTCGTAAAAATAGCTCTTTTAAATATAGATAATAAATAATACAGGCATTATTGTCATGTTAACGTGGTCTTTCCCTATGCTTCCCCATGTTGTTTCATAATTCATAACTCAATACACCCAGTTTTGCAGGTTTTTAGCGCTTTAGTATGCTTCAAACTAAAGACAAATTAAATCCTGTCATGTTTTCAAGAAAATTAACATTTTAGAAATAGTTTATAATCATTGAAACGCTTAATTTGGATAATATTGTTACAAATGGTGAAATTGCTTATTTAAAGATACTCTCAGAGGTGTGTGTATTTGGAGATAAAAACTTCAGAAAATTGGTATTGACAATCCTTGTCACTAAACCAAAGACTGTTTTCGATTTCTTTACTAATAGGTTGCTAAAAACCCATATTTTCGTTAATCAATGTGACGTAAGCCGTCATGTTTGTTTGATCTTTTTTGGGAAAGCGGGTTTATAAATAAATTAGGGGAATTCTTCTTCCCGCGCTTTGCTTCTGTTACGTGATAACTAAAAATAAATTTCATATCAATAACCTCCCTTTAATATTCAATTTTCACATTTAATTTAAAATTACAAGAATGAAGTTGGTAAATAAAATTTCCTTTCCAGGAAAAGATTTATAATATGAAATTTGATTTGAAATGGCATTTGTTCTGTTAAGTTGAGTTTATAATCTTGTTATTCTGATAATACCTTTTTCAAGCTTCTGGGTAGATATATCTTAACATCCTATGTATAGATAGTGCTTATTTTTTCCAATTTTATCTTGCTCACCCAATGACAAACGCCTCTAGGTGGTGATAGTAAACTACTAACTACGATTATATTTTATTAAGCAAGAATTAACTTATTAACTTATTAACATTTAAGCTGTTTTTTTCCCTCCTGTGAACCATTTTTGCTTGACGGAAAAAATGTATGTGTCCATGGGCATGCGTGGAATATGATTTTTTTTGAAGACCAACATGACGATGGTATCTAAGATTGCCAACTCTTATTCTAAGTAAAAACATTTTTTACAAAAAGAACCTGTTTAAACGGTCTTAAATTTCTAATTTAATGTTCTAGATCTTCTTTGTATAGTTACAAGCAGGGTTCGGAAGCTGTCAGTATTCTAGTTCTGTGCTACTTCAGAAATCTTTGTTGTTCTTTTCACAGTAGAAGACGATTGATTTCAAAAAGAGTCTCTTTAAAAATAAAATGGAAGAAAGGGAAAAATTGCAGAGTTATCTTCAACAAAACAACAGTGGTGCAGACAAAAGCATGGGTCTCTTGTAACGAGTCCCATATTTGAACCCTATTAGCGGTGAGATGAAAATTGCCAGGAATACCCCACAAATCAGCACAAGTACTGGTTAAGTATCCAGGAAGCAGTCATTGAGAGTGAATTTCAGAAGCTTCAAGCTTCCATCACAACCAATGTAATATAAATAAGTTAAAACTAAAAAAAGATAAGTAAAAACATCCTACCTGTAAAGTAAGGCTGAAATCTTGGTTGTATGTGCTAAGGTTAGCTGACACAGTTATCTGCCCTGTTTTTGCGTCTAGTGCGAACAAAGCTAGGTTGTTTCCAGCTAGAAAGAAGAAACGGAAAGTAACATAAAACTAAACCATTTACTGTAGCAAAGAGGGCATTATATCACAGCAGTCAAAACTATATATCCATGTTTTATCATACTCCTCACAAATAGTCCACAATTGTCTTTTCGAAGCCACAGGCTGTTTTCCCACATGAGACTGATTTCCCAGACGAACATAAATGATCAATGGAGAGAGGAAAACAAATTGTTTTGCAAGAACCCCATTAAATGTCAGAAAGAATACTGGTAAAACAAGGGCTTTCAATTTATGCCAATAGATATTATGTTAAATATAGCAATTCTGACAGGTGATTTAAATGAGCTTGTTCAAAGATGTGAGGAAATTTGGAATTCAAAAATAAATTTCTTTTAATCTGCACATTAGCTGTATTGTTATATGACATGCACTGAAGAAAAGTCATTGGAAGCAAAATTAGATTTTTTTCATAAATTCTTTAATTTAAGATTGGGATTTTAACTTTTTCAAATAAATTGTCTAATATCTGTAAGATGACAACATAGATTTGTAAAGTAACAAAAGATTAGAAAACTATTGAAAACTTTCCAATACCATGCTCAACTGTTCAGAAAAGAAATAGAATAATTATATTGCAGATATTGCAAATCACTCAGCCAAAACACTCAATAGAATAAAAATCTTATATGATGTCAATGCTCTTTACACTTCATTCATGAAGACAATGTTTATTCAGACAATGCAATGTAATAATACAAAAGCAATTAATCTGTTTTGTAATTGGCATTGTTTGAACTGCAATCAGGATGACAAATTGGCTCTCATTAAATCAAATAAGTTATCATCAGTAGTATTTCATTCCATGCAACAAAAGGAAAAGGATTTGAAATGACAAAGTATCCAACATACTATGACATGATAATATGTAGTTATTCCTAGTTGTTTGCCCGCTTAATTAATAAACTACATAATGTATGTAGTTCAGAGAAGTTGGTAATATGCATCTTCCATTCATGTTGACTGTTTACAGAATCTCTGATTTTTCTTATTTGACTGGGTCGGTTACTGAAGAAAAATGGTTTAATGGAAAATTATTATTTCTAACTCATGGCAACTACAACTGGGAAAAGGGGTCTTTAAACAATATTCATCACAACATTTAAGCCTTCCTTTTTCCTCTTAGTTTTAGAGTGAAAAACGGGTTTGATATCATTTTAATGTGGAAGTTTCCTCACAAATAGAAATAGAAAGTCTGCCCTATACTTAGAGTGTTTGTGGTCATAATGAATGCAACAGAAAATGGCACTAATAAAAATGTTGAGATATGTGATTATTTGTAATATGTGTTGAAAATAATATTTCTTTAAAAGCATTTTTTCCTCTCATCACAATAATTTCTAGAGTCCTTCCCTGAAGGTGTTGTGGATTAAACTAACATTTGGCCATGGACCCCCACAATCCTTTGTTAGACCTCTGTTTTTCTCTCATTTGCATTCACTGGGCTCCCAAAATTCAATAGCGATGTAAAACCCCTCATCTGTGAACAAGCATTTGAATAAAACAAAACGTGTACTCACAAACAATACTGTATGTTATAGTGGCAGGTGTCACATCTGCATCTGTTGCAGTAACTCTTATTACATTGGTACCTACAATTATACAACAATGTTACAAAATCTTAGCTTTGTTGCCAGTTAACACTGCTTGAAAGCATACTAGCGCTTAGAAAAACTGCAAAACTGAGTAATATGAGTTACACATTATGATAGAAACATAGTGAAAAACCACAGGATCATAACAATATAACGTCTGCACTATTTATTATCTATTTTTCAAAGTGCTATGTTCACACTTTTTTTATTTTGGTGCCCACCAATTTAACTTCATTGTTTACGTTCGAGTAACATCTAAAATAGGAAGGAGCGCTCGGATTGATGAGTGGCGATCATTTGGTTAGAAAATCACGTGAAACACATCAAAATGTTGTCATTTATCCAATACCAACAACGTGGACATTTAAAATGGAGAATTTAATGGGTTTCAATGGTTGCCAGTGGTTCTCGGCTGACCTTGTTTTATTGCTAGTTGTAAACAAACCTTATCATATTCACTTTTTTAAAAGCATCATTTGAACGTGTATCAGTCTCAATTCCCCTGTAAAAAGGGAATTTAAAGTACTTTTAAGTAAATTGCCAATTTCTCTAGAGCTTTCACAATTTAAGAGTAAATGAGCACAAGTATGGCTTTAACTATAGCAGATACTTTAAAACCAGTATGTTTTGAAGTGGAACTGGCTTAAAAGTTGGATTACTATTTCAATTGGCTAATAGATAATTTTTAAACCATTATAGATATCAATATTTATTTAGAATTTGGTTACATATGGTTATATTAAAAATATCACTTAAATTCATAATGGTTACATAATGATGCTAAAATCATATCAAAATCAATAGTCTTGTATAAACATAACCTACGAACAAAACATAAATGTTAAATACATGCACATTGTTCTCTCTAACTGGTGGTAGATATAGCACCACTTAGCCTTGTCCTAACATTGACTACAAATTGTCATACATATCACATAAACAAACAAATCATTTACTCTAACTGGTGGTAAATATGCATAACTTAGTCATGTTCTTACATAACCTACAAATAATCATTAATGTCAAATGCAACACATTAATCTCTCTAACTGGTCTTAAACCAACAAGAAGGCCATGATGGCCCTAGAACCACTCACCACTCACAACCTATTTGATGAAAAGTTGGAAATATTGCTTTTTACTTTTACATATAGTTTCTTGAGCTTTTATGCATTGACCTTTTTTTAATTCTCGTTTTACAAGTTTGACACTGTATGCTTAATGTGGGACATTAAAATGGTACATAATTCTTACAATGCCGAAACTGAATATTTTACTTTTACCGATTGTATGTACAAAGATCAGCCTATATTTTGGTCTAATATGATCTATTGTTGCCATTTTGTGGTAATCATTTTGGCATATTTGGACATCCAAATTGATATTGATGAATTTTGTTAAAAAATCTACTATACATGTATATGGTGGAAATGCAGACAGGTTCAAATTTCAATGCACCCAGGTGGCCATGTTTTTCCAGATATCAAAATTCTTTGAACATTCTCTAAAAAGGGGCACCAAAAGAATATTCCTGCAGAATTATTCTGAATTCCGATCAGTGTTTTCTGACAAGAAGAATTTTACCAAAGATGGACATGGCAGCCATCTTGGTCACATGACCAATTTTGTTTTGACAGATCTCTCTCCCTTCCAATTAGGAATGCTCAGTGTGATATCCAATAGAAATTGGCCCAGAGGTTTGAAAGAAAATATGTTTATTAAGTTAGGAAATATTACCATACACGTATATAGTGAAAACGAAAACACATTCAAAGTTCAAAACACCCTGGCGGCCATGTTTTTTCGAGATATCTATTTTTTCACCAATCTTAATAAAAGGGCCCCCAAAGAACATTCTTGTGAAATGATTTCGAAATCTGACCGGTGGTTTTTGACTAGAAGATTTTTTCAATCATTTTACCAAATATGGGTGTGGCAGCTATTTTGGTCAAATGACTAATTCTTTTTAGACAAATCCTCATTCCCTGTGAAATTATTTTGAGATCTGACCAGTGGTGTGTCACAAGAAGATTTGTTTAAGGTTTTTACCAAATACGGGCATGGCAGCGATCTCATTGAAATTGGCCCAGAGGTTTGGAAGAAAATGTTTGTTAACATAAAATTTACCATACATGTTTATATAGTGAAAACATAAACGCGTTCAAAGTTCAACGCAGCCTGGTGGCCATGTTTTTCAAGATATCAAAACTCTTTGAACAATTTTTAAAAAGAGGCCCCAAAGAACATTCCTGTGAAATTATTTTGAAATCTAAACAATGGTTACAGACAAGAAGGTTTTTTTTTAAAATTGCAGAAGTTACCTCTTTTTCATGCCACGGCAACCAAAGTTCTGCATGTTATCAATTTATTTGAACAAAATTTAAAGAGCATCACCCAACGGACATTCATGGGAAGTTTGGTTGAGATTGGCTCAATGGTTCAGGAGGAGACAATGTTTAAGGACATTGTTGACAGCGCCCAACGGACGACGGACAACAGACATTAGGCGATCACAAAAGCTCATCTTGAGCACATCAGGTGAGCTAAAAATATCTCTGCAATCATCCAAAGTTTTGAGCTTATTGTGTACACATAGATTTAAATCTTTCCTAATGTCACGGTTTGGTACGTATAAGGCCATGTGTTGTGCATGAAAAAATGTGACAAACAATGGGGATCACCAACAAAACTTTCACAGGTAGTCAGACATGAAACTTTCTATTTGGGATATCGACTGTGTTAAATGAAAACAAAGTGTCTCCAGAAAAAGGGGGTTTTAGACTATTTTTTAAGCCTGAATGTGTTCGAAATTTTGGGAGTCATAGGGGACCTGTAATATACTGAATATCATGATTTAACAGAGCATGTTATAAAGATGCTGCAGTGTAATCATAAATGTTTAATGCACCTACAATTTATTCTCTCTAACTGGTCTTATACCAAAAAGAGAGTAAGTTATCAGATAATATTGACCTCCTCTATAGAACGCTGTTTGCACAATAATTCGCTTAAACCATGGGTTTAACAGTTAAACAAAGGGTTTAACTTATAAACCCATTGTTTTACAGACTTGAAACCATGGTTTCAAGTCGAAAAAGCTGAAACCAAAGTTTAAAGCCTGAAACTATAGGTTTAAGTGATTTTCTCTTAAAACTTATATTTAACAGAAACTGTAGTTAAAAGTCTGAAGCCTAGGGTTTCTGAAACCTAGGGTTTAAGCGATTTTCTCTTAAACCTAGAGTTTCTGGGGCACAAACTATCGTTTAAAAGTATTTCTTTTTTAAACCATGGTCTAAACCCTTAAAACATGGTTTCTCAAGCCGTTTGCACAATAATCCTGTTAAACCCATAGTTTAAGCGACTTTAAACTATGGTTTCAAGTTAATGTCTCTTAAACCCTATGTTTAACTGTTAAACATAGGGTTTAAGAGAAATCCAATCAAAACTATGGTCGTAACAGAATTGGCCAATCACAATGCGTCATAGAGTGGCATAGAATTGGCTGAATTCTTAACATGGGGCTTCCATTGGCTAATTCTTAACATGCAGTTTCTATAGGTCAATTCTGTTAATACTATAGTTTCTATTGGCTACCTGTTAAACCCATAGTTTAAGAGACTTTAAACCATGGTTTAAGCCTTTTAACTGTAGTTTCTGTGGAATGCACAATAATTCTGTTAAACATAGGGTTTAAGAGAAAGCTGCCGTTTAAGACCTTAAAACCCATAGTTTAAAAGTACTTATACGCGATTTGCACAATCATTTCTCTTAAGCATATGCTTTAACAGTTAAACCTATAGATTCATCTTGAGACCATGGATTAAGACGTTCGAAAAGTTGAAACCATAGTTTAAAGAGTTGAAACCATGGTTTCAAGTCTGTTTAACTATGGGTTTAAGAGTTAAACCCTATGTTTAACTGTTAAACCCATGGTTTAAGCGAATTATTGTACAAACAGCGTTCCATACTCCTCCCCCCCACACCTACACACCTTATACAGTCACTCTAAAGAACTAGACTGACTTACCAATAGGGACGGATTCTGACAATGTTATATCATATGGTGTTGAAATAAATATTGGAGCATTATCATTCACATCAACTATATTAACGTAATAGGGAACGCTGTTGGTTATTGTAGAGTCATCTCGAACACTGAAACAAAGGAAACATAATTACCCTTTCCTATTAACCCATTACCAAACAATTACGACATTTGACCAGTGTGTTGCATACTACTCTTGAAAACAGGAAGGGAACAGGAGAAATTGCTATTAATGAGCAATTTCTCCTATTCCAACAATGTTTTCTGCCTTATCAACAGATTATTTTCCAGTCTCATCAAATGTTGAAATGTCGTCTGCAAACTCTTTCAATTAAGGACAGTAAAATATTTGGTGTCAAAGATTTGTGGTCTTGGAGTAATACACTTAAAAATTTGATAACTGTTAATCTTTATCACTAAATTCAAGACTGTTTTCAATTCCTTTACTTGTAAGTTGCTGAAACCCCATGATTTCTTTAGATAATGTGAAGTGAGCATTCTCAACTGTCGGAGCTTCTATGAGAAGGCCAGTAATAGGAAAAATTTCATTCTTATGCACCAAACTAACGTGATGTGACAATAACAGTTAAATTTTTCCGAAGACCTACCAGATGAAGGTCTCTAAAAATAGCACCTCTTCTTCTGAGTCTAGCTTGATGTTTACGAAATAAACCCCGTTTAAAAAGTTTGCAATACAGATGATCTATTTCTTTTCTGTATGGTAATAAACAGAATAAAAAAGCTGTGAATTATAAAGTTTGATCTTATTTTAGGAATAAATGTAATCATTTTATTGGTTGACCACAATTTATTTTAAAAGTTCAAATCCAAATCTATGAGATAGCTGTTTTGATAAAATCCAGCCAGACTTTTAATCCAAGAAGATAAACAAATAACAATAGCACACAACCATCTAATCATCATCCATTTCATATTCTAAAGATTATTGTTGAATCTAATAAGCCAGGGTTAGCCATTTGAAAAAGATAAACTATACGCTCTGAGAAAAGATTATGGGATTTTTATCTTTTTTTTTCTATCTTTCTTATAAATGATGAATCACTCCTTTACCTTTTAGTTTATATCAAATAACAAGTATTTGACTTTGCAACCATTCTTTGCTCTTTTCTTACATCTCACAAAGATGCAAATATGGGTTTTACATAGCATAAACATTATTTTAGTTGTGTGGCAATGCCCGACTCATAATGATGGAGGACGACCCCATACTTTAGTGCCCATAAGGACTTGTCAAGCCGCATTCCGTAAGTTATTCAGAAGACTGCCTCTCATAAAAATCCAAATGACATCCTAACTTTGACCCAAGTAGGGGGGGTCATACAACTAACGACTAGGCAACCGTGCCTGCTTAATGTGAAAGAAATGAGATTGAAAAGAAAATGTCTAAATAAGCAGAGGCACTATGATAAGTGACATGGATTTGAAACCATTCTTCAATCCATGACTTCAGCACTTTGTGCTCAGGTGAGCTAAAAAGCAGGTCAACGAATTAGTTTTTGTGTAAAATACCAGTTTCCATAGTAACTGTTTGGGGCAAAAATGCAAAAAGGCCATTCCATCTCCAAAGGTAATAAAATAATTACTTAAAGGTTTATAAACACAAAAAAAACATGAATTCAATCATTCAATACTTTATCATACAATGTTGTATCAAATTATATCAATTTGAACAATTTTTGTAATCCAAATAAGTTTTTCAATTTTTTTGTATTCCACAATATGCATGAGAAATATAAAATAGTGGGAATAACTTTTGATAGGTTTTTTGAAAATATGATTATAATAATATTAAATTGCATACAATAAATTTCATCCGAGTTAAAAATGTTTATCCGGCTACTATGCAAGTACCTCTTCGGTATCACATTTATTATCTCCCTTGGATGTGCAGATGAAGTGCGAAGAAAATATTACTGGGAACATCCTTAGCAATGAAGCATTGCGATATCCGGCTCACCTTAGGGAATGTACCAACGCTTAACTCTATACCACCTGCAGACTACTTTTTCTTTACTTGAAGCAGACGACTGTATAAAAGCTTTGTAAAAATGGGAAAAATCTTTGAGTTCTGCTGTTGTGATATGTAAATAGATTGAAAAATCGTTTCAGCAAAAGGAGAAATTGCTCACGACAAGCAATTTCTCCGTTTCCGACAATGCTTTTCGAAAGTTGTCTGCTGCAAGGTGCAGAAATGTTGGGTTGGTGGTAATGTGTAAACTTCTGATATGGACCAGTAAAAAAAGAGGTAAAATCATATGCACTCCCTCAATCAGCCAAGAGACTTCCTTGCATGAAAATTAAAATCTGCACTGACTGTAATTTCAGTCTTTCCCAAAAGTGCTTGTCCAGCAGTCCCAACGCGCAAATTTCATCTTGAAAAGCCGTAATATGCTTGCTGACGGTCCATGTGTCAGGCATTTTTTTGGTAGTACTTGATATGAAAACCATTACAAAATTGCAAAATACCACCAAATGAAGATGTTAGTGTAGGTGCATATGATCCAAATGTATATATTTCATTCTACAGTTATAGCTTGTATCATCCCAGTTGTATTTCTGTAGTTAGAGTATTTTCCATCTTTTGAGTTTGATTAAGTTAGAGTGGTCTCCCTCCCAAAGGCTTATCGTCGATTTGATTGGCTAATCCGTGATATGAGTTATATCACAGCCAATAAATTAGTTCCTAACAAATACTGATGACTTTTACCTTTCAATCATTATAAACGTTGTAATGTTAAGGGGGGTCATTTCCCCAAAAATATTCTTTTAGTTCTTGATTAGTTTGGTGGTATAATATTATATCATCAACATCTAAAACAGATCTGAACTCTATGTCAGATAGACAGTTTACTCAATTGCCTTGTTGACACTTAATCATTACAATAATCCAACCCCGAAAAGGGATATGCGATGATCATTAAGCCTTAGGTGACATGAGAGGAAAAAATCATCCCGACAATTATCTCATATCAAACATTTTCACAGATAACTGAAAAGAAACATTTAAACCGAAAAATCTAAAAAAAACAAACATTGACAAATTATCTGTGATGGCCTTCTTAATGTACTCCGCCTTGGTCCAAGAAAATCAACGCTTAAATACAAATTATTAAAGTATTGGGGTAAGGGGGGCAAACATAACAGCCAAAAGACAAAAGTTTCTCCTCTACAAAAAGGGGCAGATGTCCGGGTCAAATGTCTGTATATCATACAAATCAACTTGACTTGCCTAAATACTAACATTAAATCAACACAGAGTTTTAGCACTTAGCAAGAATACATAATTTCATGGTGAGTGGTCAACATCTCAACTGTGACTCCCGCAAAAAACTTAAAAAAGGAGTTATTAAGGGTGTTCCAAACAAACACAGACTTTACTCACCCAAACAAAAAATTGTAAGACATGCTAACCTCAGCATCCAACCCACTGGGGACTTTCAAAAGACCAGATACACTTTCCAACTCAAACGGTGGTGAGGTTGGGTCCTGTGTGACTATAAAAAATGTGAGAGTGTCTCCATCTGTATCTTGCCCTTCCAAGGTTAATATGGATGTCGCAGGTGCTTCATCCTCACTCACTGATCTGGGTGCAGTGGAAGCAATAGGCACCAGAAACGTCGGGTCTGCAGCATCAACTATTATAAACACAAAGAGTTTGTTTAATTATGGCTGGCAGGATTTTCCTTGATCCCCCAAATTATATAGAATACAACCACCAATTCCTGTTTATGACTCCTTAAAGGCCTACTCTTTGGAATGTCTGGTATCTTATCTCCCACTGGGCACCCTACAGGGCAACAATACAGTTCCACAGCAAGGTGCAAATTTCATGTATATTACTTGATAAGGAATGGGGCATTCTAGTGGTCAGATTACGTAATACCCCAACCCTTCGGTTTCTTATAATGTAGAAAATTGATAAGAAATATGTGTTTGGATATAGTTTTCTTTATCTAAAACAATGATTTACATGATAAGTAGTATTTCTTAATACACTGATAAGAAATATGAACAAAATAATGAGTTAGTTATTCAATGAATAAACAACTGTTATAATCATAAAATGGATGATGATGATGATAATGATATACTATGATAATGATGATATACTACAAAGGATCTACATGTATAATATTCACTGCTGCAAGTCATTCTTACATAAACTAATCTATATATAAGATCAGAGAAATAGATAACATGTTATCTATGTCTCTAAACAGATGCAAATTATAAAGAAAACCCTAATCATCTAAGAAAAAATATCCAAAATTCAAAAAATATATTTGAAGTCTTATATAAAAAATGTCGTTCTGCTTCGGTTTTCATAATGTGGAATATTGAATAGAAAACATTTTAAATTCTTGATTTCTTAATTTAAAACAATGATTTATAAAATAATTGGTCAAAAGAAACCTTTCAGTTTAACACAGTGCTATACATGGTATGACGTAATCCCCATTAATTATCACAGCTGGTCATCGCCCCGGGTGGGCATCTGGTTATTGGTTGTTTTTTTTTAGGGGGGGGGGGATCACCTAAAGAAGGATTAAACTAGGCCTTTAACCCTTAGAAGCCTGGGTAATTTTCTAAAAATAGATTTTTGTGCTGTCTGCTTTCCAAAACCTTAAATATTTGATTAATTTTGTTGAGGAAAGATACTCAGAGAAGCAAACAGGTAAGATCACAGGCCAGCTAGTCTGGATCTAACCTTTTTGCATAAGCATGAAGTTGGTTCCAGCACTATCCAGATCATTATTTTCCATTCACAATTCCATATATAAGGGGTTATAAGTCCTTCTAAGTTGGCATTAATCATGGGGCCAAGAGGAAGGCTGGTTGGTTTTACATCATTTCAACATTATTTCACTTTTATTGTGTGAATAAGCTTGGTAAGGCATTAGAAACCAGTGTGTTTTCATGTTGTATAACAGGGGTCTATAAAACGCACCTTCCCAATTGCAAATTTCTTAATGATCATGCATTTTTCCCAAATATTCAAAGTCATACCAAATTCAGAAATTTCAGCAGTATACTTCCCAATTTCAACAGGCCTGTGCTTCATCTGAATTCAAGCAGAAGAAAACCCTAGAATGATGGAATGGTGGAACTCGCTGCTTTGACTGTATTCATTGAAGAATAATGAAATCATGAATATATTAGTCATGAGTCAATGTTGATCTTTATTTGAATTGGCTATTAACACTACGTCCTCTTTATTTCAGATACACTTACAGTGAGAATTCTGACTCATTATTGATGGCATAAGAACCACGGCCTGACTGCCCACAAGCATTGGACAAGGGTGAAGAAAGTAGATAAAAGTAATTGAAAAAATGCACAATACTTACTTGTATTGATCAAAAACGCACTTGTCACCACTAACACATGTAACAGGTATGCTGGAAAGTAAAGTAGAAAGTCAAATACATAACTGTTAACTTATTTATTTCACAGGGATAAATATCATAATACCTTTATTAACACTATAACGATCTATTCCCAATGACCCAAATTTGAAAAAAAATATCGCGTGTCGTCGCAGATTTCTCTGGGTTGACTTGACCGATCTTGTTGAGAGAGGTATCGTTGGACGCAGAAATCACTTGGCTATGCGGGACATATAGAGAATTGACAGACTAGCGATCGTATAAAAAAATACGGACTGATAAGCGCGGAACGTCAGAACTGTTTTCTCTTTGAGGTTGTTTCCCTTGTTAGTCCAGTCAATCTGTAAGTCAACCCACAACTAATTGCAACAGAAACAAATTTGTGATTTTATTATAGCTGCACACTTCCTTTATAACATATAAAAAGTCCTCAGAAATCCCACCAAGGGAAAATACTGAAAAATGCATTTAAACTTTTTGAAAATTGCATGGTTCGAAGGTACCACCATAGAAAAGTACATAGCGTGAACTGTCATCGGTAAATTTCGAGGTCAATTTGCTGTTGAAAGTCTCATGAAAGGGTAAGTTGAGCTTATTGTCATTTATATATGCCCTTATCTGATAAAAAAACATAATTGTATGTTCATGATTACATTTTAGATGAAATATTATTTTTGAAATAGCCTGCAGAATGCTTTGTAATGGGTTTTCGTGGGTAAGTTAAAAAGTGTTTGTTTTGTTCAATTTCGCCCAAAACATCGATTTTATGACCATTCACACTCAAATATATCTTTAAACATGAATAAAATGACAAAAATGCACCTTACAATGACAAATATATAAAATGAATATAAAATATTTACCTCGGAATAGCTGTTCTTTTTTAAAAGTTTCTCCTACTCACTCAATTTAATCAATCATGTTCATATGTTAAAATTATTTAATTCCTAGATTATCTTTTGAAATTAATGAAATAAATCTATTTATGATTTCTTTAATTGATTTTTTACATTTGTTTAGTTTCTTAATCATTGGCAAAATAGATCGAGTTGAAGGTTAAAGATGAAGAGCAAATGTGGATGAGATAAAAATCCTCGGCAAATATCATCTGGTGGCGATTGTAATTTACTCTGAAGGTGCATTTATTACTATAACCTATTGTATGATAAAGATATCATTATAGTCACATTTTTTCTTCTTATAACGTTTTTAATTGTTATTCATCATTAATACATATGTTGTATGAACTATGAAAATTAAGGTGAAATACGCTTAAGTACAACCTTCAATCAAAAGAAAGATAAAGCAAGTGTGGTTGTGCTTAATTTAATATTTTTCATTTGCAGTGATGTTAACTGAATAGTATATATTAAAAATGCTGTAGACAAAATCAACGCACAAGTGATGATAAATGCCTTTTTACCTATTTTCCATTTGCAGGTAATAATGGATAGTACTATCAAGAGTGCAAGAAGGTCACATTAACATTGTGGATTCCATACCATTTTGAGCTTCTCCCGTTGTATAGGACAATAAATGGAAGAACAAGACTATCAGAATTTCTCAAAATGTGGTGATCCACATGTTCAATGACACGGTTATTTCTAGAGCAACTTGAGGCCATTTCCTACTGAATAAATTCTTAAATGTAATACTTATGGGAATCTCTTTCAATACTGCATTGCTTTGAGAGGAAGTCACAATACACGAAGTTGAAAGCATGACCTGGACTTCCAAACCAAAGACAAATACTGAAACCTTTAGCGAGGTTGAACCCAATGAAATGATTCAATGTTAGTTAACATTTATGAAATCCTTATGCAAGAAGAAAAACCAGTTGAAGAAGTTTGTGGTGAAGTAGTTTTCAAAAGATGTAGGACAAACTTGAAAAGAAGCCCTTTGTTTGTCAAATAGCATTTCCAAGTTGTGTTTCATATATAAACAATGGCTGACCTACTACACACGTTTATTAAAGACAAATGATTGTATTGCTGAGAACTGTAAATTCAAGCCATCAGACAAATGTAGCCCCAGTCTAGAGCTCTGTTATCTTCCTATGTTATCTTCAAACTAAAGCCAAACATTACCTACAAAGTCCAGATGTCTCACTTATATGAAGGAAACCATATAGTTTGTCAAAGCGATCGCGCATCGGCAATAGTTTCAACAGATCAAGTTTTTGAGCAGGTCCTTATTAGAAGTTCTAAGACAATAGGTAGAATAAAATGTGGTTATGGTTTGAAAGAATCACAGAGAAACTAATTGTTTTTGTCAATTCCTGTATGTACATACTACAATTATGCAATGCAGAAATATACAAGTGATCAGCATGTAGAAACCAGTCATTTGAGGGTGGAAAAAGATCATACGGACAACCTAACCATAGATATCCACGTTGCGGACTATACACTTGATAACATTGTGTCAGGTCGACGAGTATATATTATGTAATTGTCGACTATGCAAAGTAAGAAGGCCAATTGAATATTATCAACATGGTTTATAAATACGATTCATAATACAGTTTTATAGGTTAAAGCCATTCCGTAACCTCAAACTCTCAATTATCGTTAAGAGAAATTGGAGAAGCAGCACAAACTGGTCCGCATTTGCGTTTAGCAGCTCCGGTTGATATATTGCATGACAATGAAGGAGATATATTTAAGAAAGAGCTGTGTAGTTTCCCGCCATCACAATATGGGTCTTCTGGGTTATTGAAACTAGCTGACAAACCTTCCTCGATAAATGAAATATAAGCGCAGGTTGGCTATAGTGTCAATAAATAGCTAGATGAGTCAGTTCAATATGTACACGACGATAGGGCTTTGTTCTTACGTTTGCCTTCGGATATACGTGGAACATATTCTGATGATGTCATTAGCAAACCTGCAATATTTGTATTTGATGGATGTTCAAATTGTCCTTCTCGAAAGGATTGTGTACAAAAGGAATGCAGTGAAGGGGTAGGTACCAAAAAGGTGGTTTTACTCGAAGAAGATTGTTCACTTCCAAAAACAGCAGTTCTTATCAAATACTGTGAATTGCCTTTAATTAAAATACTCATGTAAAACAAAGTGTGACCGAAAACCTTGTTCTTGTAGACATACCTTCTTGACCGTTCCTGAGGGTGTGGGGGAATGTCGGGGAGCAATCTTCGCTAATGCAGAAATTGTGCAAGAACGATATAAAATGGAAAAGTGAGTCTGTAAATATATTGAGATGCAAAAATAAGGGAACCCTTTTACTGTTAACTATTTTCTAGATAGGATAGGGAGAATTTGCCTCTTCATAATCCGTAAAACCCAAACTCATGACACCGTGTAATCGAACATATTCGATAAGTGTTGTAGCATGTATTCATTACATGTATTGCCCGTGCACTCACGTGAATTCTTGGATACGATACAAATGAAACACAATCAAGTCTCATATCAATGCAATATGCCATCATGGCAGTATCTCAGAAGCTCAGAAATGGCAATGCATAGGCATGTTGCAAGCTGGTGAATCCTAGAACCATGTTGCCAGGTTTATTGGGAAGTCAAAAAGAGTTATTGCACGACCTCCAGCTTTACATCACCAGACAGGTGGTGTTCAAATTAGGAGGAGGCATGGGCACCTTAGGAAAACAACATTCCAGCAAGATCGCCTTTAATGGGTTATTGCTTTGCGCAACTGTTTCGTAACCGCACCATAACCAAAGCAGGAGATCCATACCGTGACAGGACTTCGAGTTTCTAGCAGTACAGTAAATCTCGGACAATGCGTCCTTTTCATGGTGTCATCATGTCAAGGCTGAAGAGATATAATCGTTTCGGTTGTCCAAGCAAGATTAAGGTTGGCCTATACGTCGGTGGCGTCATGTGGTCTTTTCGGATGAGTCGAGGTTCTGTCTGCGATTCTGATAGCATCGGCGTGGGGAGAGATACAAATGCACCACTGTCTTGGAGCATGATTTCTTTTAGCGGGGGAGCATCATGGTCTGGGTGGTGTTTATTACGGTAGGAGAATATAACTTGTACCTGTTCCTGGAAACCTGAATGGACACATTGATAAAATTTTTCGTCCTGTTGTTGTCCCATTTGCACATAGAATTGGTCAAAACTTTGTCTTCCAGGATAATAATTTCTGACCCCATAGAGCTCGTGTTGCCGTTGACTTCGTCAGGTAACAGGGCATCTTGACAATCCAGTGATCTGCGAAATAATCAGACCTCTCTTCCATTGAGCATGTATTGGATGTTGTTGGTAGGAGAGTCCGCGCACGTCGCCCAATACCAGCCAATCTTCAGGAATTTGGTGCAGCACTTCAGGAGAAATACCCCCTCCCCCCTCCCGATGTCGTGCATGTATTTCTGCATGTGGAGGTCATACCCGATCTTGATTTTAATTGAATATCTGGTCTGTGTTTTAAACGAAATTAAAGATACCTCAATATTGAATTTAGGCGTGCCCTTATTTTTTAAGGCAATAGTGTACTCCATGTGTAATTCAATGAGTGTACACTTAATTTTGAAAAGCTGGCACATAGTGAGAAAGAAGCAATAGAATAGTACTATTTTTGCTGCTTTTCCCAATATGTTTCTTCCTTTATTTCATTTATTGTTTTTTCAGTTCACGAAACAAATGCAAAACGTCAAAAAATACCACATGAATATTGTATTGCTTGTGTCGTATATTTCGTTTTTCTTAAATAGGCATATATGTGATTGTCTTTATATATAAGTTATCTAATACAAAAAGGTGTGTTTTGTCTTTGATTTAAGTTTTAGAGAACAAGCTTTGCCAGATAACATCGAATTCTAGCATATAGGAATGCACTGACATGAAAAAAAAATGATTCTTTAGTTTTAATGGGTGGGTGGGGTAAGTTGACCCCTTTCAATTCACAATATTTATAGGAATAAATCAATTCTAGAAGGCAAACTGATGTGAATGATAAATGAACAAGTAGATAGAGTATACAGCTTATCAAAACATCATTTTTGTGTGAATTGTTGGGGTTTTGTTCCATTTTGGTAGATATATACAAATATGCGATTTTTTCCAAAAGGCCTGAAAGTAGCAATAATAAAATGAGTTTTTAACCAATTTCCCCTGAAGGGATTTTGGAGGACTTTTTTTCTGTCATCTCTTATACATTCATGATAACTTTAAAAGAGATTTCGTTTCTGTTGCAATTAGTTGACGGTTGAGTCCATTTTTTTTCATAGGATGACTGGACTATGTGTATATATAGTGTTAATAAAGGTATTATGATATTTATCCCTGTGATTTATTTTACATCTATTCACACTGTAGCGTGAAGCTTTTTAAATTCACTCTCAATGACTGCTTCCTGGATACTAAACCAGAACTCGGGCTAAGTTGTGTGCTAGTCCCAGCAATGTTCACCTTGCCTCTAACCAGAATCAAACCCAGGACCCTCAGTACAAGACGCCGACACTCTACCACTACATCATTGTCGCCTACATACATAGGGGTAAAGAAAAATAAAAAAAACATACAGAATAAGCAGGTGTCACATATACATTTTAATACAGTAGAACTTCTTTGTCTCGAAAATTGAAGGGACCCCTCTAAAAAGTTTGACACAAAGAGACCTTGACACATAGATTAGGTCATTCGGAACACCTCGGCCATTTCTTAAAATAACCTCGGAGGTAATGGGGAGCCATTTTTGAAAGTAGGTCAGCAACGAAGGGCATGTCCGTTTGCAATCGTATCTACTCGGAAATCCCCGACAAAATATGAAACAAAGATGTGTTGATATGATAATCTTTAATGAAAAGGGTAAAAAAAAACCATTCAATTGTGATATATAACCAATTTGTATGTATTCAAATACATATTTAGTGCCTGTGTGCATTTTGAGTTATCCGCCGGAAATAAGGCGAATTACCCCAGGATTTCTGGTGTATTCATGTACTGCTTACGAGGTATATCTACCGACTTGTTACGGGGATTGCCGAGTAGATACGATTGATATTAGGTACGAAGATAATAGAGAACAGAACAACGGAAGTATAGCATGCTGTATATGATTTCGCAGCTACAATGGTTAGTCGAATCAAAATTCTTTTTTATTTATTATTTCGGTCTTTTTCAACAATGTGGAAAGAGTGTTTAGAGGGATTCCCAAATCAGCTGCAATCTTAGTCTTCAACACATTTTTCTTCTCAACAGCAATGATGGCTTTATATTTTTTTCTATTGTTTAATTAGAGATTTTTTTCGTTTAACTGCTTTAAAACACTTGGGAGTTAGTAAGCCAGGTATCCCCCAGGTTGGTTACCAGGTCACCAGAAAACTCCAAATTCCTTAAGCTGGTGGTTGTGTCATTGGTATTTTATTTCTAACAGCCCTTTTATTGTAAATGATAACAATGATTGGTTCATTTGACACATGTAGCTCTCCACAAACCTACCCGCGAATTTGGAAATTGACCAAACAAACAGATCATAAAATGTGTGAAAACAATATGACATCTTCCGATCCATTCAAGAGGTAATCAGCCATCTGGCTTTAAATACTCTAATTAAACCCTTCGACACAAAGGGTGTGAAAATACAGGTTAAGTGAAAGTGGGGAGGGTGAAAAGGGTTTGACACAAAGAATTATTCGACAATAGGAATTCGAAACAGAGAAGCTGCTTTGTATGAAAAAAAAGAATGAATGCTTAAGGACGTGTAATTTCTTCGACACAGAGAAGAGTTCGACAGCAGGAAGTTCGACACGAAGAAGTTTTACTGTATATGGATAGTTTTTACTGGTCCAAATTGAAAGCAACAGCAGGTGCCAAAAAAAGGGCAATATGGAACCCACTTTCTTTATGATATTGGGTTTAAACCATTACCAAACAATAACGGCATTTGACCAGTTTATTGCAGACGACTCATGAAAACAGTGTGGGAAAAGAAGAAATTGTTCCTAAAGAGCTATTTCTCATTTTCCCACAATGTTTTCTGCCCATCAGAAGATTATTTTTCCAAACTTTTTTCTGCAAACTCTTTAAATTTGGGACAGTCAGAAATTTGGAGTTTTGTAAATGGTTAGTATATAATAATACGCCGCTTATCCTATTCTTTTCTTCAGCAGATGCGGAAAATCTACAGAAAAATAAGAATTTTTACCATTTTGTTAACTTCTGCATTTCATCTCTAATTCCTATATTGTTGTTACAAACTAGAATTGCATTGTCATGACGATTCTGGTGTAAACAATGAAAATACGACATCACTCCATTACTCAGCGACGAGACTATCTCTAACTAAAATTCATATCTAACACTTCCATGGCTTAAACCTATACTGAGAGGAGCTTTGTGATTCACCTAACCATAAGTTATTTTTAAAATGAATCTACATTGCGGCAAGGGGGCAAATGTTCGCCCTATACCAAAAAGGGGGCAAATGTCCGGGGGGGGCAAATGTCCGGGGGCGGGCAAATGTCCGTATACCATTTATACAAATGAAACAGAAACTTTCAAAACTTCTTAAAATGAAACTTACATAAAGTATGGGTCATTGTTTCAGTCTCATTTAAAATATCACATTAGATATTTTTATTGAAAATATAAGAGCTGTTTCCCTCGTGTCTGAATTAAACCTGGAAAGACAATAAAACAGTTTTGTTAATCAGTTAAAAGTGTCAATAAAACTGTTCTCCCCACATGAACATTCAATAACAAGTGACTTGTTCAAATTGAAACTAAAAAGGTGAAAACACATTTGCTTAACACTTAGAATGCTGGGTAGTTTTCTTAAAAAAAGATTTTTGTGTTGTCTGCTTTTCAAAACTTTAAATATCTGCTTAATTTTGATGGGAAAAGATACTCAGAGTAGCAAACAGGTTAGATCACAAGGAAGGTGCCAATTTGCTTGGCAGCTGACCAGGATCTAACCTGTTTCCATAAGCATGAAGCCGATTCCAGCACTATAAGGGTTAAATCAATGTAAAGTTACAAAAGGAACAGAAATACATCAAAATTACAAAAGAAGAAATTACTCACATAGTTTCTATTTTTTTAACTATTAGTATTAAAAATGCTATCAACCTATGAGCTATTCAAAGATGCCAGCATCAAATCATCAATGTGATTTAAGTCCAGAGGAGAAGAAATTTGGTTTTGATATCCTAGTAACTTGCCAAGTTGTTTTCTACATTTCTCTATATAATGGTCTTCTAGTAAATTTTAGTAGAAATTAATCTGTGATTAATTTTCAGAGTTAAAGGCAACTTGTCATAGTATTAGGTCATACACCTGTTACTTTTGAGATCTTGAATTCCCATTGACTCCAATGTTAAATCAGGCATTTTCAAGACTCTGCTGAGTGAAGAATAGTGATTTTTATGCTTAGCCATATACAGGAACATCAAGTTTGGCCATTTAACTCTCAGAAACTGTAATAAAATGGACACCTAAATTATCTCATTTCTTTTCTACGGAGCAAAGTGTATTAGTACCGTTCGAAAATCAGTGCACTAGCTGTCAAATCTAGCCGAGGTACCGTTATTTGTGTTCATACATCCCAAACAAATAGTCCTGCAATAAGCAATCAAAACAAACTTTGTGAGCATTGAAGGACTATAATCCATACAGGAATACATCAGTGTTCTACCAGCTCATCTCTTTCCAGCGAAACTATGCACCAGAAGTCGAAATTCAAAATTTCTAAATGGGACTACTTTTGGGTACTAAGACCCGGAAGTACTCCGTAAGAGGTGCGAGACCATAACTTATAAACTGTAAGTTATAGCAATTTAATCTGATAAAATAGAATTAAATAAAAATAACTATATAAGTATGGCTAGCTATAATAGCCAACAGCTGAATTATAGGTGTACAAGATATGGTCCAGAAACACCTAACATATTTAACTTATCCTGTGACTGTTTATTTTATCAATAATGCTCTTATGGAAGACACCAACCAATTTTTTTCATACTTACAGGTAAATGCAACAATTCAATAGATCCGTTCATCAATCAATAAAACTTCTAATCAAATAGTAAAGTATCCCACAGTGTACCCCTTATATAGGAAACTCAGTGTTTTCTTTCGTGACATTTTGTTTATATTAACAGCACTAAATTAATTCCGCCTACATCATCTGCTTCCGTTCTTGATTGGAAAATTGATGTACTTTATATAGTATATAATGCATATATTGGGATATCATCGAAGATTTTTTTAAGAACCTGTGTGTCAAACTAAACAGTTTCTTATAACCAAATTTTTTATGGAAGACAATTTGGCAGCAGAATAGAGGTATTTCAGATTACGTAATCGACCCGTCGCTTAAACCAGTGGAGGCTAGGTTATTTTACCCTCGCACCGGTTGCACTAAACAAAGCACACAAAGCATATTGACTAGTCGCGGTATTTAACCATTTAACCTGTCAATTTTGACAACAATGGTGTTAAAGTGTGGAGTTTATGGCTGCTCCAACAAAGCAGACCGAGAGAAAGACTTACAATACTTCAGATTACCTGCATTCATTAAGAATCAAGGCCCATTAGCAGCGAAACTGAGCAGATTAAAACCTGGGAAACCCCATTATCTGTTCTGAACACTTCATAACTGGTATGTAATTACATTTTTTACATTGAAATTAACTAGTCACTAACACAAAATCATCACAAAGTAACCAAGAAATCCTGTTTTCTTTTGACAGATTCTATTTTAAAGGACGTACTTGGCATTAAAAAGATAGTTACACAGTACACCAAGTTAACTACTATGAATGTTAATATTATTTAATAAATCCTTTCCACTACTCTGGTCTATGTTTGTCCTAGCACAAAGTTATTATTTGCAAGAAATGATATTTAAAGTGAAATTAATTAAATTATATTTTTTTCTTTCCCGGTAAAAAGGCAGAGCTCTATTACAGAGACAACCCAGACTGGGTACCTAGTCTGAACCTTGGAAGCCAGATAGTGACGACACCAGGGCCTGGTTGCGTTTCCCCACAACTGGGCAGATACAACCGAATCCAGCAGAGGACCAAAAGGAAGCTTGATCTGGACACAGATGAAATTTACGACCCTCTTTACTACATACAACAAAATGATTGTAGTAAAACCACACAAGGCCCTCAAACTGACTTAGACAGTAGAATTATGCTAGGCATGCTAAGTGAACTGACTTCACTCAGGACTGAAATGGAGTATCTGAAATCAGTTTCAGTGAGCAGGAAACTCTCAGAGGAGGCCTTTCACGGAAATGATGTGAAAGTTAACTGTTTCACAGGTCTAGCCTCCTTTGAAACACTGTAGGTTCTTTTTAACTACCTGAAAGGGTTCATCCCAGTGCCAGATAAATTGACAAAATTCCAGATCTTAATTATGACCTTACTTATCCATGTGGAGCGCATTATTGGGACAGTTCAACAGAAATAACCCATATTGAATGGAACAGTCCCTGTTCGCCTTATCATGGGTAAAGATGAAATTGAACTGACCATGATGACAAAATAGGAGTTGATTGTTGTGCACTGATAAATTTGAATTATCCTGTCATCAGTCCTGGTTGAATTACTTATGGCCAGGTTTGCTGTGTCACAGTCTATAAAGTTAATTTGCTTCATATATAGCTATATAAATATAGCTCAATTGAACAAAGTAAAAGAAGAAAACAAATCATAAGTAAAAATTTAATACTTTTATTTGGCTGTATATAATACACATACTGACAAGTTAGAATCTAATCAGCGCTTCAGATTGGATCGACCCTTCGGCCCAGGGCCGATAAAATCTCAATTTGACCGACAAATAAAATGTCAGTAGGCCCACATGGCCGATAAAGAATATATTCGTCAGACAAAATGACCGACACTTAAGAGTATGGATAGGTCAATCACAGAGGGGAAACTATCGGCAAATAATTGAAACAGTCTCTGCTTTACGAGTTGTTTTGGTTCATTGTTGTTGTTGTAGAAATCGTTACATTCGGTGGTATTCGGATATCTCTCTGAAATATGATTTCGTGTTTTCCTAGTGCGTGCGAATCAGAATCAATGGGCGCTCTTCGAAACATGCGAAATAATAAAATCAGCAGACAATCCAAATTGTAATGCAGATTGTATTTGTTTTTGCCGTGATGTGACACAACAATGGCGGAACCAAAAAACAAGCAGCGGTCATTATTCAATATGGGTTTTGGTATCCGTCAACCAGCGCCGGCGGTATCAACAACAACTGAAGCTGCCAGCGCATCACAAACTAAAATATGATCAAACTGCAATTACATGTCCCATAAACACTGCAAGCTGTGAACGTGGGTCCTCAGTGAAGAATCAAACTCTGACTGCACTTAGAAATCGCCTTAACGCAGAAACACAGGACCATATCATGAAAATCTTCATTTGCCATTGTGAATATTGGGGGGGGGGCAAAAGTATACTCTGGCCCCCCAAGTCTGGATATTAGGGGGGCGGGCCCCCCAGCTCCTACGCCTTTGTATTATAAACCAGAGACATAGCTAAATAACATGTAATCTATGTCTCTGCTTAAGCATTCAACGAATGTTACAATACTTTATCGTCTGAAAGTTGCCTCTTATCTGTGAATTACACCATTACGCGTTTGTCCGGCAGATGTCAGTGTATGCATATTTAATCGTCTCAATCCAAGTACATGTACAATCAGACCACAGACTGTCTTGGTAACCGGATATCTCACTTACAATGCTAACATTATTACATCATTTCGAACCACGTGAGTATCCGGTTCCATCATGCGATCTCTCATTAACCCTTTCCCAAACGCCAAATTTTCGACTGTCCCAAATTGAAAGGGTTTACAGACGACATTTAAAAATGTGATGAAATTGAAAACTATCTTCTGATAGGGTAGAAAACATTGTGGGAAAAGGAGAAATTGCTCGTAAAGAGCATTTTCTCCTTTTCCCACACTGTTTTTCAAAGTCGTCTTCAACAAACTGGTCAAATGTCATTATTGTTTGGTAATGGGTTCAATTAATCCACATTCGGCGCGAGGACTGGTTATGAAGCAGTGTCTATCTAAGTGATTAAACTTCGTTGTAGTCCAGTCAATCTGTAAGTCAACCCTCAACTAATTGCAACAAAAACGAATTTGTGATTTTATTATAGCTGCACACTTCCTTTATAACATATGAAAAGTCATCAGAAATCCCACTAGGGGAAAATACTGAAAAATGCATTTAAACTTTTTGAAAAGTGCGAGTTTTTGCATGGTTCGAAGGTACCACCATAGAAATTTACATAGAGTGAACTGTCATCGGTAAATTTCGAGGTCAACTTGCTGTTGAAAGCCGCATGAAAGGGTAAGTTGAGCTTATTATCATTTATATATGTCCTTATCTGATAAAACACATAAGTTTGTGATCATGATTACATTTTAGATGAAAAATTATTTTTGAAATAGCCTGCAGAATGCTTTGTAATATGTTTTCGTGGGTAATTTTAAAAGTGTTGGTTTTGTTTAATTTCGCCCAAAACATCGATTTAATGACCATTCACCCTCAAAGATATCTTTAAACATGAATAAAATGACAAAAATGCACATTACAATGACAAATATATAAAATAATCATAAAATATTAACCTCGGAATAGCTGTTCTTTTTTTTAAAACTACGGTGGCCTATTAGTGCCACTGTAGATAATGATTTGACGAAAACACAAGTTTCTCTTACTCACTCAATTAAATCGATCATGTTCCTATGTTATTTCATGTGATGTATCAATATGTGTATGTAACAAGGTTCTATTGTATAAGTTACAAAACAGAAATAAAACATCTATCTATCTATCTATCTGTTAAAATTGTTTAACTCTTAAATTATTTTTTGCAAATTATGAAATAAATCTATTTATGATTCATTTAATTGATTTTAATATTTGCTTAATTTCTTTATCTTTGGCAAAATTACTCTGGAGTTGCATTTATTACTATAACCTATTGTATGATAACGATATCATTATAGTCACATTTTTTCTTCTTATAATTTTTGTTTATTATTATTTATCATTAATGCATATGTTGTATGAACTATGAAAACTAAGGTGAATTACGCTAAAGAACAACCTTCAATCAAAAATAAGATAAAGCAAGTGTGGTTGTGTTTAATTTGATAATTTCATTTGCAGTGATGTTAACAGAATAATACCACTATCAAAAATGCTGCAAACAAAATCGACGATAAGTGATGATAAATGCCTTTTTATCTATTTTCCATTTGCAGGTAAAAATGGATAGTACGGTCAAGAGTGCAAGAAGGTCACATTACCATTGTGGATTCCATACCATTTTGAGCTTCTTCCGTTGTATTGGATAATAAATAGAAGAATCAGGACTATCAGAATTTCTCAAAATGCCCTGATTCACATGTTCAATGACACGGTTATTTCCAGAGCAGCTTGAGGCCACTTCCTACTGAATACATTTTTAAATGTAATACTTATGGGAATCTCTTTTAATACTGCATTGCTTTGAGAGGAAGTCACAATACATGAAGTTGAAAGCATGGCCCGGACTTCGCATCCAAAGACAAATACTGAAACCTTTAGCGAGGTTGAACCCGATGAAATGATTAATCGTTAGTTAACTTGTATGAAACTCTATGTAAGAAGAAAAAACAGTTGAAGAAGTTTGTGGTGGAGTAGTTTTCAAAAGGTGTAGGACAAACTTGAAAAGAAGCTCTTTGTTTGTCAAATCGTATTTCCAAGTTGTGTTTCATATATAAACAATGACTGATCTACTACACACGTTTATTAAAGCCAAAATGAATGTATTGCTGAGAACTGTATATTCAAGCTATCAGAGAATTGTAGCCCCAGTTTAGAGCTCTGTTTTCTTCCTATGTTATCTTCAAACAAAAGCCAAACATTATCGACAGAGTCCAGATTTCTTCACTTAAATGAAGGAAACCATAGAGTTTGTCAAAGTGATCTCGCATCGGCAATAGTTTCAACGGATCAAGTTTTTGAGCAGGTCCTTATGAGAAGTTCTAAGACAGTAGGTAGAATAAAATGTGGTTACGGTTTGAAAGAATCACAGAGAAACCAATGGTTTTCGCCAATTCCTGTCTCTACATACTACAATAATGCAATGCAGAAATATGTACAAGTGATCAGCATGTAGAAACCAGTCATTCGAGGGTGGAAAGAGATCAAACGGACAACCTAAACATAGACATCCACGTTACGGACTGTACACTTAATAACATTGTGTCAGGTCGACGAGTATATATTGTATAATTGTCGACTATGCAAGTAAGAAGGCCAATTGAATATTAACAACATAGTTTATAAATACGATTCGGAATACAGTTTTAAAGGTTAAAGCCAGTCCGTAACCCCAAACTCTCAATTAACGTTAAAGAAATGGAGAAGCAGCTCAAACTGGTCCGCATTTGTGTTTAACAACTCCGGTTGATATATAACATGACAATGAAGGAGATATATCTAAGAAAGAGCTGTGTAGTTTCCCGCCACCACAATATGGGTCTTCTTGGTTATTGAAACTAGCTGACAAACCGTCCTCGATAAATGAAATATAAGCGCAGGTTGGCTGTAGTGTCAATAAATAGCTAGACGAGTCAGTTCAATATGTACACGACGATAGTGCTTTGTTCTTATGTTTGCCGACGCAATATGGAGGAGCATTTGTTAGGTATACGTGAAACATATTATGATGATGTCATTAGCAAACCTGCAATATTTGTATTTGATGGATGTTGAAATTGTCCGACTCGAAAGGATTGTGTACAAAAGGAATGCAGTGAAGGGGTAGGTACCAAAAAGGTGGTTTTACTCGTGGAAGATTGTTCACTTCCAAAAACAGCAGTTCTTATCAAATACTGTGAATTGCCATTTATTAAAATGCTCATGTAAAACAAAGTGTGACCGAAAACCTTGTTCTTGTAGACATACCTTCTTGACCGTTCCTGAGGGTGTGGAGAATGTCGGGGAGCAATCTTCGCTAATGCATAAACTGTGCAAGAACGAGATAAAATGGAAAAGGGGCGTCCGTTAATATATCGAGATGCAAAAATAAGGGAACCCTATTACTGTTAACTATTTCCTAGATAGGATAGGGAGAATTTGCCTCTTCATAATCCGTAAACCCAAACTCATGACACCGTGTAATCGAACATATTCGATAAAGTGTTGTAGCATGTATTCATTACATGTAGTGCCTGTGCACTCACTTGATTTCTTGGATACGATGAAAATGAAACACATTCAAGTCTCGTATCAATGCAATATGCCATCATAGCAGTATCTCAGAAGCTCAGAAATAGCAATGCATAGGCATGTTGCAAGCTGGCGAATCCCAGAACCATGTTGCCAGGTTTATTGGGAAGTCAAAAAGTGTTATTGCACGACTTGCAGTTTTACACCACCAGACTGGTAATACTCAAACGAGGAGGGGGCGTGGGCACCATAGGAAAACATCATTCCAGCAAGATAGCCTTTTATGGATTATTGCTTTGCGCAACCGTTTCGTAACCGCACCATAACCAAAGCAGGAGATCCTTACCGTGACGTGACTTCGAGTTTCTAGCAGTACAGTAAATCTGGGACAAGGCGTCCTTTTCATGGTGTCATCATGTCAAGGCAGAATAAATATAATCGTTTACGGTTGTGCTAGCAACATTAGGGTTGGCCAATATGTCGGTGGCTTCATGTGGTCTTTTCGGATGAGTCGAGGTTCTGTATGCGATTCACAAATGGGCGTAGACGTATATGGCGTCGGCGTGGGGAGAAATACAAATACACCACTATCTTGGAGCATGTTTTTTTTTGGCGGGGAGCATCATGGTCTGGGGCGGTGTTTATTACGGTAGGAGAATACAACTTGTTCCTGTTCCTGGAAACCTGAATGGACATATTGATGAAATTTTGTGCCCCGTTGTTGTCCCATTAGCACATAGAATTGGTCAAAACTTTGTCTTCTAAGATGATAATGTCTGACCCCACAGAGCTTGTGTTGCGGTTGACTTCGTCAGAAAACAGGGCATCGTGACAATCCAGTGAGCTGCAAAATAATCAGACCTCTCTCCCATTGATAATGTATTGGTGGTTGTTGGTAGGAGAGTCCGCACACGTCGCTCCGTACTAGCCAATCTTCAGGAATTTAGTGTAGCACTTCAGGAGGAATGGCAACAGATTCCAAGAGCAGCAATCCCCCCCCTCGATGTCATGCATGTATTGCTGCATGTGGAGGTCATATCCGATATTGATTTTGATTGAATATCTGGTCTGTGTTTTAAACGAAATTAAAGATACCTCAATATTGAATTTGGGCGTACCCTTATTTTTAACGCTTAGTATATTCCATGTGTAATTCAATAAGTGTACTAATTTTGGAAAGCTGGCACATAGTGAGAAAGGGGCATTAAAATAGTACTACTTTTTGCTGCTTTTCCCACTATTGTTCTTCTTTCACTTCATTTATTGTTTTTTTAAGTTCACAAAACAAATGTAAAACGTCAAAAAAATACCACATAAATGTTGTATTGTTTGTGTCATATATTTCGTTTTTCTTATATAGGCATATATGGATTTCGGTATCTTATTTAAGTGATTGTCTTTATATATATATAACTTATCTAATACAAAAAATGTGTGTTTTGTCTTTGATTTAAGTTTTAAAGAACAAGCTTTGCCAGATAATATCGAATTCTTGCATATAGGAATGCATTGACATGAAAAAAATATTCTTTGGTTTTAATGGGTGGGTGGGGTAAGTTGACCCCTTTCAATTTACAATTTATAGGAATAAATCAATTTTAGAAGACAAAATGATGCGAGTGATAAATAAACATGTAGATAGAGTATACCGCTTATCAAAACATCATTTTGTGTGAATTGTTGGGGTTTTGTTCTATTTTGGTAGGTATATACAAATACGCGATTTATTCCAAAAGGCCCGAAAGTAGCAATAATAAAACGAGTTTTTAACCAATTTCCCCTGAAGGGATTTTGGAGGACCTTTTTTCTGTCATCTCTTATACATTCATGATAACTTTAAAAGAGATTTCGTTTCTGTTGCAATTAGTTGACGGTTGAGTCCATTTTTTCCATAGGATGACTGGACTATTGTAAGAACGACGCAAAATGAACATGTTTTAATCTAAACTTAACATGATAACAGTCAAGTCTGATAAAGCCCACGCTCAACATGATAGTGTACAAGCCAGCGTTCGGTCGCTGTATTCCCGATAACGTTCGACGCATTAGTTGTAATCCGAAAACCAGCAAATGGGCGTACACCTAAAACGCCATTTTCTGAACACTACTCATTGTTTTAATATTCGATATGGGAGTAACAGACGGATAGAAGCTGCTACAAAGAAGAAGGTATTGTGTAAATAACGTACAGAAACACATTATTTTAAGATACAAATACTAATGGGTGTGTTTAAGTTAACAAATTTCGCGATAATGGTTGAAAAAACAATATGTAAAGACCTTACCTGTGTCAACGTAGAATGTGGGTTAACTCGGCCTTGGGCTGACTCGGACGGGGTTATCTCGGCTGGGTCAACTCGGCCTGCTTTATAAGTACTATACGCATGCGTATAAACATTAAACTTTTTCATTATCTGCCATCTTGGATTTTAAGCGCTGGCCCGTTTCGATTCAAAATATGCTGATAATCCATCCTCTGTTTGGTTTTTGTCACTAAGTATTGTCATTTTTCATAGCATTTGTCTTGTGTTCTTGAGTTCGCTGTTTTTGCATTGCTGAGGCCATGTTCATGGTAGGGCAAATGCACAGGTGCTTGAAACAATCTTCGATAATATCCCAAGATATGCTCTATATACTCTCTTATATAGTATATAGAGCATATTTTGGGATATTATCGAAGATTGTTTCAAGCACCTGTGGGGAAATGCACAGGTGCTTGAAACAATCTTCGATAATATCCCAATATATGTGTTTCAAGCACCTGTGGGCAAATGATATCAATTGCGAATCTTTCACTGAAAGTTTCAGGATTTTTATTTAAACTCGGGGACAAATTCGGCTCTCAAATTGAACTCATTGATAACCAATGTGTTTTGTTTTCCCATAATTTTGTTTCAACAGCAGTAATATAAGACCTTTGCTCACTTTGGATGACATTGTTGAATTTAAAGTAAACATAAAACGGATAGGTACGGTCAGAGACATAGATAACATGTCTCTGGTACGGTATTCGGATAAGCTCTACAACATAACCTTGTTTTGTTTATTTTGTTTTTCCATTAATTCTAGGACTCAGCATTGAGTGTAATAGTTTATGACGTTCCATGGATGACCTACCAGTACAATGCAAAGAAATGTGTCTTGCCCATGGACAACCCACAGTGAAATAGATCATGATACATGTGTAATAATAAGAACTATTAGTTCACATAATAGTCTCAATTTATTGCGCTGAAATGACATCGTAAAGGTAGTCCGAATGATCCAGACGTAGATATTTCACTCTCCGTCTGGATGCATTCGATGTAAAAGCGCGTCAAGCGGATATCGATTTTTCGAGGTAGTGCATGTTGGGAAATCTGTAGAAAGGGGCGGAGTTAAAATGACAGGTAAATTCTGGCGGGAATATAATATTGGTTCCTTTTCGTTTGGTAGAATAGATCTATTTTCATTAAAACCGAGATTCCCTTTCCCTCATATGAATTTTGTCAATTGCCAAAGTATTGCAACAGTTGATTTCAATTGAATACGTAGATATTCATTCATTGAGTAAAGATATTTGTGACTATAAGCGAAAATCTAGACAACACTCAAACCATCAGAAAATTTTTTTATGGAAACTTTTGCCCCAAAAGAAGCCTTTAGCCTATTATTTCTGGTGGACGATTCTATGGGAAATAGGCTCTCAATTTGATATTTTCTTGATTATAGAAATCGGCATTATGGGTCTAATCTGAATTATAAAGCTAGAAACTATTTCAAAGTATATTATTTGCAGATTGGGCGAGCGCGAATGGAAAACAGAGATATAGATAACAGCTATGTCTTTTAAACAAATGATTCCTAAAGCAAAAAGAAGCTATATAAACAACTTCGGGGCATGTTATAAAGGGGGAGTATCGAATAGTACATCTTTCGGGTTGTTGGTCTAAATATCAAACTATGGTGTACGGAATAGACCGAAATTGTAAATGGCGGTATACCTCCATTTAAAATGGCGGTATACCGCTAATTTTAACGGTATACCCTCAAATTTAGCGGTCAACCGTTAAAAATAAAGGTAAGCCGATAAAATAGCGATAAGCCGTAGTCTATTTTTAGCTGATTTTACCTGGATTTGTTATTATAATCCCGAAATGAGGGTAGACCCTTATCTATTTATAGATCACCCTCTATTTCTAAACAACCAATCAACGCTCTTGTATCATAAGAGGTTTTCATAACTAACGGTAACAACCGAAGCCGAAATACATAATTATTAATTTCTTTTCAAGACGCTATCATACAATTTAAGTACATCTACTTTTGTATACTATCGGTATGTTGAAATCTTTGGCAGCGGATTTTGTTTGTTATTTATTTTTTATTTTCTATTTTTTTAGTTTTTAAGTGTTTTCTTTTTCATTCACCTCGTGGTAGTTTTTCTGTCCCAACAAAAATTCGATTAGAAAAAATTAGAAAAAAAAACGATAACAATATTTGGGTCTCTCTTTCTCTAAATACAATGTACAATAAAATAAATTTATTGATGCGAATGTTTTTCCTTAAGAATAATTTCGATGAAAACTCGTTTAGACGCAGTTGCAGCAGACGATTATCATCCGACAATTTCTTTTGTCATTCCGATGTTTTTTTACCGAAATATCAAATTGGATATGTTTAAGTTTCTACGTTTTAAGCGACGTTTTTCAACCAACCTCCCTTAATATTTTCCAAAAAAAATAATTACATATCACTAGATTGTTGCAGACGACTCTGAAAAACATTGTGGGAGAGGAAGCGATTTCTCCTTTTCCAAACAATATTTTCTACCCTATCAGAAGATTATTTTCCAATTTAATCACATTTTGACATCACATTTTGACATGTGGTCTGCAAACGCTTTCATTTTGGGACAGTCGAAAATTTTGCATTTGATAAAAGGTTTATTTCATTATTTGTATGGGGGTTTTACATCGCGTCAACAATAGTACATTTAAATGATGGAGGAAGACCCCATACTCAACTTCCCAAAAGAGCTGGTCAAGCCGGGTAGAACCATCGGCACTCCGTGAATGGTCAGCCGGAAGACTGCTCTCATGAAACTTAATTCTAGAACGTTTTGTCCTGTTTCTTTAGCCGTTCAGCTATATATACGGCATTTGTTTTATCCAAATAAATATATCCAAATGTTACAACCGTCATATGTCTGTGTGTCCATCCGTCCGAGAAAGCACGAAACATATTGATAGTTTATAGAGGGCACTTCACCCAATTCGGTTCATTACTAAAATAAAATTGAAACAAAAATGTCTTTTGGATTCGGATTCTGACAGCATATTGCCAGAATTTGCATTACAAGATAGTTAATTTGTTCCGACCTAATTTACCGTACGCATTGTGAGACGAATGTCCGATCCCTGGTTTTAACATAATTTGTGTCTCAAAAAAAAAGCAAGGACATAATTAACTTAGCTCGTTTGATATAGCATTACATTTCCTATATTCTTAACTAAATCCTCAAGCTTGTCCAGAGGAATGCTTATTAATCAGGGTGGGGTAAGGGAGTTTTTTAGACAAAGAAAGTTAAAACATATTTGTCCGTCCGTATGTCTCAGGAAGACTTGGAAGTACGATAGAACGAGAAAATTGGTAATTTCAAATAATTTCCACTGGGATTTTCCATTTATTTTAAATGATATTCACCCATATATCATATATATATTTAAAACTACATACCGTTTAAACAACAATTTAAAAACTACATGTATAGTCAAATCTATGTGCACACGTCTTTCCATATGAGAACTCAACTATTTTCTTCTTTTCCTATAGGGCCGTCTAGTCACTCTACGGTGTTAAACACATTGTCAACAAATAATTCGGGCATATTACAGATTTCCCCACACTACTATATTGGGGCTCAAACGTGCTTCGCTAAAGAAATGTGCACTTACTCAGTAGTACAGATGGGGATCAAACACGTGCCCTATATGGACAACCCTTACAACATTAACTACTGGGTCCCACGGAAATCCCCGTACACTAGCTTGTCTAACTCTTAATCTTCGTTTATTCTAAAATGTGCTTATTTCAAACATAAAAGACGGTCAAAACGAGTGTTTGCTACTTTTCTATCAACAGTTTCGGAAATATATAGCTATAATGATTTAAAACATGAATAAAGGAAACTTTAGCTAGTTATACAGATCGCGTAGAAGAAACTTGAACATTCTCGGTTATTCTTGGTTTACATGTAGCTATCCGTAGCTTACACAACTCTCAAAACGAATGATAAGCAGCATCAAGTCAAGATTTACATGAAGCCATCCGTGACTATACCATCCCTCAATATGAATAATATACAGAGGTACACTCTAGGTCATGCAAGGTAGTATAGAGTATGAGACATGTCAGGGTAGTATGGAGTATGAGACATGTCAGGGTAGTATGAGGCATGTCAGAAGAGTATGGAGTATGAAACATGACAGGATAGTATGGAATATGTGTCACAAGGAAGAATGGAATATGTGACACGACAGGGTAGTGTGGAGTTTGTGTCACGACAGGGATGTATGGAGTATAAGACATGTCAGCATAGTATGGAGTATGAGACATGTCAGCATAGTATGGAGTATGAGATATGTCAGCGTAGTATAGAGGATGTGACATGTCAGGGTAGTATGGAGTATGTGTCACGAAAGGGTAGTATGGAGTATGTGACATGTCAGCGTAGTATGGAGGATGTGACATGCCAGGGTAGTGTGGAGTTTGAGACATGACAGGGTAGTATGGAGTATGAGACATGTCAGCGTAGTATGGAGGATGTGACATGTCAGGGTAGAATGGAGTTTGAGACATGCCAGCGTAGTATGGAGGATGTGACACCTCAGAGTAGTATAGAGTATGAGACATGTCAGGGTAGTATGGAGTATGAGAAATGCAAGCGTAGTATGGAGGATGTGACACCACAGGGTAGTACAGAGTATAAGACATGTCAGGGTAACATGGAGTATGTGATATGTCAAGGTAGTATTGACTATGAGACTTTTCAGGGAAGTATTGACTATGAGACATGTCATCGAAGTAAAGGTATGTGACTTGTCAGGGTAGTAAGAGACATGTCAGGGTAGTTTGGAGTATGAGACATGACATGGTAGCATGAAGTATGAGGCAAGTCAGGGTAGTAAGGAGTATGTGACATGTCGGGGTAGAAAGAAGATTATGACATGACAGGGTAGTATGGAGTAGTGATACAACAGGGTAGTATTATGTATCTGACATGTCAAGGTAGTATGGAGTATGAGACATGTCAGGGTAGTAAAGAAAACATGACATGATAGGGTAGTATGGAATATGTGTCACGACAGGGAAGTATGGAGTATGAGACATGTCAGCGTAGTATGGGGTATGTGACACGACAGGGTAGTATGGAGTATGTGACACAACAGGGTAGTATGGAGTTTATGTCACGGCAGGGAAGTATGGAGTACAAAACATGTCAGCATAGTATGGAGACATGTCAGTGAAGTATGGACTATGAGACATGTCAGGGAAGTATTGACTTTGAGACATGTCAGAATAATATTGACTATGAGACATGACTGAGTTGTCAGGAGTATGTGACATGTCAGGGTAGTTTCGAGTATGAGGCATGTCAGGGTAGTAAGAAGTATGTAACATGTCAGGGTAGTAAGGAGAACATGACATGACAGGGTTGTCTGGGGTATGTGACACGACAGTTTATTTGGAGTATCTGACATGTCAGGATAGTATGGAGTATGTGACATGTCAGGGTAGTAAGGAAAACATGACATGTCAGGGAAGTATGGCGTATGTGACATGTCACCAAAGTATGGAGTATGAGACATGCCAGAGTAGTATGGATGATGTGACACAACAGGGTAGTATGAAGTATGAGACATGTTGGGGTAGTATGTAGTATGTGACGTGTCACCAAAGCATGGAGTATGAGACATGACAGGGTAGTATGGAGTATGACACATGACAGGGCAGTATGGAGTATGAAACATGACAGGGTAGTATGAGACATGACAGGGTAGTATGGAGTATATGACATGTCATCAAAGTATGGAGTATGAGACATGCAAGAGTACTATGGATTATGAGACATGACTGGGTAGTATGGAGTATGAGACTTGTCAAGGAAGTAAGGAGAACATGACATGGTAGTATGGAGTTTGGAACATGTCAGGGTAGTATGGAGTTTGGGACATGTCAGGGGAGTATGAAGTATGAGGCATGTCAGGGTAGTACAGTGTATGAGACATGTCAGTTTAGTATGGAGTTTGAGACATGTCAGGGTAGTATGGAGTATGAGACATGACAGGGTAGCATGGAGTATGTGAGATGTTTGGGTAGGATGAAGTTGTAGACATGACAGGGTAGTATGGAGTATGTGGCATCACACGGTAGTATGGAGTATGAGACATGTCAAGACAAGGCATTGTATCAGTGAGTATGTGACATTACATTGCAGTAGTGTGTTTTTGACTCGATGTTGTAAAAGTGAGTATGTGACATAACATTGTAATAGGGAGTATGTGACATGACAATATAATAATATGTTTTTTGTAATGGTAGGAAATATGATTGTCAACTATATTTGATGCCACTTCATTTCGTCGAGCAATGATCTGAAATGACATTCCCTCCCATACATCATCTCATACTGTCTGATCTCAGACTGGACTTTCTGCTTTTTAAGGATTCTCTTTTAGCAGCTGGTGTGGGATGTGTCAGTCTAGATTAGCTTGTATACTTGTCGCCTTAGATCTTTCGACAAGAGCTAAGGCTTTTAAATAATACTTTTCCTTAACCGAAACAGCATTTTACAGTCTTAAATGTATGTGTTACAATAATTGTAAAAAGACAAAAAGAGCTGCTCAAAGGTATTCTCAAAAACGCCTAGTTTTATTACACCAGACGGGAGCGACGCGTGTCACACACAGATACTAATCCAGACACCGCCGTACATCACACAACACGTGCCTTACCCTTTATCTTGTTAATAGCAGCATAGTTTTGACCTCAAGGTATGCGCATTTGACATAGATTTTTATTTTTTAAGTATATTAATATAATCAAATTTACAGATTTAAGAGCAAGTTTCTTCTGAATATCATTTATGTTTGCAGCGAAATGGTAATCGTCAAAACCAAATCTTTTTTGCCAATACAATATCGATTACTTTCTTGATATAGTAAAAGTTTGTATTTTACCTAATCGAATAGTTTGTGTGTTTTATTGCAGTTTGAATTTTAGAATGGTAACGACCTTGACTGGGGAACAGAAGGGTAACTAAATGTTGAAATCTTAACAAAACTGATTACCTTTGGATTTAATATTTTTGAAAACTAAAATGGTAGGCCTACAGGAAAGGGTATTGCCCATTGCTTTCATGCATAAAATGAGTCGGACAGACCGATTTTGATTATCACTAGATTGGTAAATGGGCAATAGTTTTAATGATGCATCAATATCCACGGTTATTTAGCGCACATATAACAAGAGGTGACTATCTTTTTACCAACACAAATAACCACAAAGGATTGATTTCGAAATAAGTGTGGAGAAGCAAATCCCTTCAACACCAACGACATTGTTTAAACCCTTTCCAAAAACACCAAATTCCGACTGTCCCAAATTGAAAGAGTTCGTAGACGACATTTTAAAAAGTGATGAAATTGAAAAACAATCTTCTAATTGGGCAGAAAAAATTGCGGGAAAATGAGAAATTGCTCATCATGAGCAATTTCTCCTTTTCCCACAATGTTTTCCAGAGTCGTCTGCAACAAAGTGGTCAAGTATCGTTATTGTTTGATTTAGTGCCAAAACATTGGCTGGTTCTGTTCTCAACCATATATTCCCAATTAACCAAATTCGAAAAAAAATATCGCGTATCGTCACAGATTACTCGGATTGACTGGACCGATCTTGTTGAGAGAGATATCGTTGGACGCAGAAATCATTTGGCTATGTGGGACATATAGATAATTGACAGACTAGCAATCGTATAAAAAATTACGGACTGATAAGTGCGGAACGTCAGAACTGGTTTCTCTTTGAAGTTGTTTCCCTTGTGTATATATAGTGTTATTAAAGCTATTATGACATACACCCCTATGCCTACCACTGGGGGATTGAACACCTACATTCCACTGAGGGCTTCAACACCTACCACTGGGGGCTTGAACACCTTCCTACCACTGGGGGCTTGAACACCTATCACCTGGGCTTTAACACCTATCTACTACTGGCGGCTTGAACATCTTCAATGTGGGCTTGACCACATACCTACCACATGGGGCTTGAACACCTACCTACCACTGGAGGATTGAACACCTACCTACCACTGGAGGATTGAACACCTACCTACCACTGGAGGATTGAACACCTACCTACCACTGGGGGCTTAAACACTTACCTACCACTGGGGGCTTGAACACCTACCTACCATCTGGGCATGAACACCTTCTACCAAAGGGGTGTTCACCTTCAATCAGAAGGGTGTTCACCTTCTAACAGAGTGGTGTACACCCCTTCACCAAAGTAGTTCACCTTCCACAAGAGGGGTGTTCACCGTCCACCAGGATAAACCTTCCACCAGAGGGTTACACCTTCGACCAGACAGGTTACATCTTTCACAAGAGGGGTACACCTACAACCAGATCTGTCACATCTTTCACAAGAGGGATACACCTTCAGCCAGAGGGGTACACCTTCAACCAGGTGGGTACACCTTCAACCAGCAGGTTACACCTTCCATAAGAGGGGTACACCTTCAACCAGAGGGGTACACCTTCCGCAAGAGGGGTACACCTTCAACCAGATGGTACACCTTCCACAAGAGGGGTACACCTTCAACCAGATGGGTACACCTTCAATCAGAGGGTTACACATTCAACCAGAGGGTTTTACCTTCAATCAGAGGGTTACACATTCCACCAGATGGTTATACCTTCAATCAGAGGGGTACACCTTCAACCAGAGGGTTCTACATTCAACCAGAGGGGTACACCTTCCACCAGAGGGTTACACCTTCCACCAGAGGGTTACACCTTCCACCAGAGGGTTACACCTTCCACCAGAGCGGTACACATTCAACCAGAGGGTTACACCTTCAATCAGTGGGTTACACCTTCAACCAGCGGGTTATACTTTCAACCAGAGGATAAGACCTTCCACCAGAGGGTTTTACAGTCAACCAGAGGAGTACACCTTCAACCAGAGGGTTACACATTCAACCATAGGATTAGACCTTCCACCAGAGGGTTTTACAGTCAACCAGAGGAGTACACCTTCAACCAGAAGGTTACACATTCAACCAGAGGGTTACCCCTTCAACCAGAGGGGTTCACCTTCCACCAAAGGGTTACACCTTCCATTAGAGGGTGTACACCTTCCACCAGAGGGTTACACCTTCAACAGGGATACACCTTCAACCAGAAGGTTACACCTTTCAACCAGTGGGGTGTACAGCTTCCAATGTGGATTGTTACCTTCCACCAAAGGGACACACTTCAACTTTGGGTTCTACCTCTTCCAGGGGTATACACCTTCCAACAATGGTGGTTTGTTCACATCACAGAATAGTGTTGGTAAACAGAAAATCTTTGTTGTATGTTAGCCAATGTTTTTGAACAGACAAAGTAGCAGTGGGGTTTGAAGAAATAGTAGCAGCAAGGGATAAATATATATATATATACAATGTAGCAGGACGAGTGGTTATAGGCGTAGCAGCCTGAACCCTTTGCCAATCTAAACTTTGACTGTCCCAAATTGAAAGAGTTTGCAGACGACATTTCAAAATGTGATGAAATTAAGAAATAATCTTCTGAAAGGGCAGAAACATTGTGGGAAAAGGAGAAATTGCTTGTTAAGAGCAATTTTTATTTTTCCCACAATGATTTCCAGAGTCTTCTGTAACAAAGCGGTCAAATGTCGTTATTGTTTGGTAATGGGGATTTGGGACACCATGGTTTGTAGAAATAGCACCACAGTTGTTACAAGATTTAAGCAGGTTTGTAAACAAAGTGACACAGGGCTTTGTAGACATAATAGTCCCAGGGTTCATCAACATAGCAATGCCAGTGGTTGTGGTCATAGCATCACAAGAGTTTTTGGACTAAGGGTGCGTCAGCACCTTAGTCCATTGAATTTACATACCACTTTTTGAGGGATGGTACTTTATCGATACACAAACAGCGGTCTGACCCCAATTACTCATTAAACATCCGCCTTCACTGTGCAGACTAATACCTTCTTTGAACTCGGAATGTAGTCCGGATTTACTCACTTTGTTTTGCTCTATATTATTATAACTGTTGCCTCATTGGAAATCGTAAAATGTCCAGATATTCAAAAAATAGACTATCGTTCAGTCTCTGTTACCATAAAGGATTATTATAGTAATGGTGTTAAAAGGAGCAGCTGTTTCCCCCGAGTTGTTGCCCAAAGAAATTTTCAAATGTATCTTTAGTCATCGTGCTTTAAACGCACCTTAGTCCTTCAGCGCTATCAGCGCTTTGATTAATATAGCAGCTCTTAATTAATACAAATCTTTACAACCCCTTACAGTAACTCATATATGTTGTTTCGGTCACGAGCAGGGGTATCTCTTAAAGTATGATAGTTGTTGAACACAGATGTTGCTGTATGATATACCTTTAAACATCAGCTCTCCTGAAACGGGGTTTCCAAATAAATTTTATTGTGTTTTCGAATAGAATAAAGTACACAGTCAGGGCTGGTGTAAACACTGCTTCTGGTGGTTTTCTTTTGTAAAAGCAACTTCTCTTCAAATCTTTTAGATGTTTTTATTGCCATAATTCAGTATTATATACTTGCAAAATTACTTGCTTAAAATCATGTATGAGGGTTCGATTCCCTCCCCAGGCTGCAAAAATGCTGGTGCTAAAGGGACAGATTGCCTGGTGGTCCCACATGGTTTGAAAAGGAGAAAAAATAGAGATGAGGAAATGGCAAATAAAAATGTCTAAATGAGAAAAATGATGAGTGTTTCTTGAAAGTAACTCTAAAACTTCTTCACATTCATAAAAGACACCCATGAGGTGTTCTGTATATTTTCAGAAGTCATTCAAATTTTCTTCCCAACAATAATACAGGGAAACACTGTCCAATAGGATTGGGATCTGTTAACATGGTTTGGTGGTTGCAAATATATATTAAATAGAAAAACCCTTGCCTTCAAACAGAACATGTAAATGGGTAATCTACACTCCGACAAATATCATTGAAATTTTGCACTTTCTTATGATAAAAACATTTTATAGAACAGTCTGTAACTTTTCTTTTAATACTGCCTTAGAATAAAAAGAAACTTTAAAGTATTTCTTCAATGCCTTTAAATTTCCTTTTTATGTGCACCGTTTTTTAAGTTATAATTTCAGAAATATTTACAGGAAACAAAATTGAAGGCAAGTACATGTACATACAGCACCTGTGTTTTGCTTGTGACTGTACGTTGAATAAATATTGGATAATTCAATGGAAAACAATTTGATTGCAAATTATTCAGTTTTATTTGATAAGCATCTTTTTGCCAAATCTATTTCATAGAGTGAAGCAAATTGACACATATTCATTATCTTTTGCAGAATGCCATGATAGTATTAATGGGTTTATAACCTTCATTCCTGATATACAACCATATAGAGCTTTGGAGGAGTTATGCCTTAAATACACTTGGTGAAATTGTACAGAACCAATTAATCAAAGGCAAATTTGTAAAACTCTAAACAGTGTTTTGTTACAATTAAAGGGTATCAAAATTTGATTTTCACAAGGTGTTTGTCCCAACATTAGTCTAAACACAGTCTAATATTAAAACAAGTGAAACTTTCAGGTAGGTACTTGAACAAGGATTGTGGTTAGGGTCAGTTATACGTCTATTTTGTCAATACATACAAAAGATTTGTCTTTATGATTGATGCATTTGCCAAGTAGTTAAATGTATCTAGAAAGAAGAATTTGCATAGGTTGAATGAGAGCATTATTTCAAGGCCATTGAGGATAAGAACATTATAATGTGAGATCCTTTGGGGTTGAATAATATATATTCCTTTAAATTGTCTCCTTACCTGTTGGGAGAGATATCCTTTAATAAATGCACCATAGCTATGGAATGGAATAATCAATGCTACAGACAAAATAGGCTGGAGTAAGCATCAACTTTTATGTTTGAGTATTAGCTGATGATAACAATATTTTGTTGGGTTTCAGCATCAGGAGTTATATAATAGAATCTTGTTCATGCCCAGATGGGTTTTTCAATTTACCATTAATATTTATCGTCTAAAGGTGAATCCAAATAAGGTCTTAGGACGCTCCTCTCTACATACTAAGCTAGTTCGGTGGAGATCGAACCACAATTAACAGGTTTCAGTTATGCATTGAGTTAAAGAAAACTTGTTACGGCTGCTTTTCCACTTCTAGGCAAAAGTGTAGGGACAACGTGATATTTTCTGTCTTGGGATACTCCTCTCTACCTACTCAGTGAGTATTTGTTCGAGATAGGAAAACTAAAAACTGATTTCTGTTTTACATTGAATTAAAGAGCGAAAACTTGGAACAGCTGCCTTTCCATTTCCAAGCAAACGTCCAAGGAAAATGAGACATTTTCTGTCTTGGGATGCTCCTCTACCTACCCAGCAAGTTTGTTCGAGATAGGAAAACTAATAACTGATTTCTGTTTTGCATTGAATTATAGAGTGAAAACTTGGAATGGCTGCTTCCATCTCAAGGCAAAAGTCCCGGGAAAACGTGATATTTTCTTTCTCGGGACGTAACCCTCGACGTACCCAGCGAGTTTGGTTGGGATCCGACCATTATTAGCATATTTGGATTTTGCATTGAATTATAGAGCGAAAACTTGGAACGGCTGCTTTTCCATTTCTAGACAAATGTCCCGGGAAAACGTGATGTTTTCTTTCTCGGGACGTTTCCTCTACGTACCCAGCAAGTTTGGTCGGGATCCGACCATTATTAAAATATTTGGACTTTGCATTGAATTATAGAGCGAAAACTTGGAAAGGCTGCTTTTCCATTTCTAGGCAAATGTCCCGGGAAAACGTGACATTTTCTTTCTTGGGACGTTACCCTCTACGTATTCAGCAAGTTTGGTCGGGATAAGACCAATATTAACATATTTGGATTTTGCATTGAATTATAGAGCGAAAACTTGAAACGGCTGCTTTTCCATTTCTAGGCAAAAGTTCCGAGAAAACGTGACATTTTCTTTCTTGGGACGTTACCATCTACGTATCCAGCGAGTTTGGTCGGGATCAGACCATTATTAACATTTATGGATTTTGCATTGAATTATAGAGCGAAAACTTGGAATGGCTGCTTTTCCATTTCAAGGCAAAAGTCCTGGGAAAACGTGATAATTTCTGTCCCGGGACGTTACCCTCTACGTACCCAGCGAGTTTGGTTGGGATCCGACCATTATTAACATATTTGGATTTTGTATTGAATTAAAGAGCGAAAACTTGGAATGGCTGCTTTTCCATTTCTAGGCAAAAGTCCAGGGAAAACGTGATATTTTCTCTCTCGGGACGTTTTCCTCTACGTACCCAGCGAGTTTGGTCGGGATCCGACCATTATTGAAATATTTGGATTTTGCATTGAATTATAGAGTGAAAACTTGGAACGGCTGCTTTTCCATTTCTAGGCAAATGTCCCGGGAAAACGTGACATTTTCTTTCTTGGGACGTTACCCTCTACGTATTCAGCGAGTTTGGTCGGGATAAGACCATTATTAACATATTTGGATTTTGCATTGAATTATAGAGCGAAAACTTGGAACGGCTGCTTTTCCATTTCTAGGCAAAAGTCCCGGGAAAATGTGACATTTTCTTTCTTGGGACGTTAACCCTCTACGTATCCAGCGAGTTTGGTCGGGATCAGACCTTTATTAACATTTTTGGATTTTGCATTGAATTATAGAGCGAAAACTTGGAATGGCTGCTTTTCCATTTCAAGGCAAAAGTCCTGGGAAAACGTGATAATTTCTGTCCCGGGACGTTACCCTCTACGTACCCAGCGAGTTTGGTTGGGATCCGACCATTATTAGCATATTTGATTTTGTATTGAATTAAAGAGCGAAAACTTGAATGGCTGCTTTTCCATTTCTAGGAAAAGTCCAGGGAAAACATGATATTTTCTTTCGGGACGTTTTCCTCTACGTACCCAGCGAGTTTGGTCGGGATCCGACCATTATTGAAATAATTGGATTTTGCATTGAATTAAAGAGTGAAAACTTGAACGGCTGCTTTTCCATTTCTAGGCAAATGTCCCGGAAAACGTGACATTTTCTTTCTTGGGACGTTACCCCTACGTATTCAGCGAGTTTGGTCGGGATAAGACCATTATTAACATATTTGGATTTTGCATTGAATTATAGAGCGAAAACTTGGAACGGCTGCTTTTCCATTTCTAGGCAAAAGTCCCGGGAAAATGTGACATTTTCTTTCTTGGGACGTTAACCCTCTACGTATCCAGCGAGTTTGGTCGGGATCAGACCATTATTAACATATTTGGATTTTGCATTGAATTATAGAGCGAAAACTTGGAACGGCTGCTTTTCCATTTCTAGGCAAATGTCCCGGGAAAACGTGACATTTTCTTACTTGGGACGTTAACCCTCTTCGTATCCAGCGAGTTTGGTCGGGATCAGACCTTTATTAACATATTTGGATTTTGCATTGAATTATAGAGTGAAAACTTGGAACGGCTGCTTTTCCATTTCTAGGCAAATGTCCCGGGAAAACGTGACATTTTCTTACTTGGGACGTTAACCCTCTACGTATCCAGCGAGTTTGGTCGGGATCCGACCATTATTAAAATATTTGGACTTTGCATTGAATTATAGAGCGAAAACTTGGAAAGGCTGCTTTTCCATTTCTAGGCAAATGTCCCGGGAAAACGTGACATTTTCTTTCTTGGGACGTTACCCTCTACGTATTCAGCAAGTTTGGTCGGGATCAGACCATTATTAACATATTTGGATTTTGCATTGAATTATAGAGTGAAAACTTGGAACGGCTGCTTTTCCATTTCTAGGCAAATGTCCCGGGAAAACGTGACATTTTCTTACTTGGGACGTTAACCCTCTACGTATCCAGCGAGTTTGGTCGGGATAAGACCATTATTAACATATTTGGATTTTGCATTGAATTATAGAGCGAAAACTTGGAACGGCTGCTTTTCCATTTCTAGGCAAAAGTCCCGGGAAAACGTGATATTTTCTTTCTCGGGACGTTACCCTCTACGTACCCAGCGAGTTTGGTCGTGATCAGCCCATTATTAACATATTTGGATTATGCATTGAATTATAGAGCGAAAACTTGGAACGGCTGCTTTTCCATTTCTAGGCAAAAGTTCTGGGAAAACGTGATATTTTCTGTCTCGGGACGTTACCCTCTACGTACCCAGCGAGTTTGGTCGGGATAAGACCATTATTAACATATTTGGATTTTGCATTGAATTATAGATCGAAAACTTGGAACGGCTGCTTTTCCATTTCTAGGCAAAAGTCCTGGGAAAACGTGATAATTTCTGTCTCGGAACGTTACCCTCTACGTACCAAGCAAGTTTGGTCGGGATCAGACCATTATTAACATTTTTGGATTGTGCATTGAATTATAGAGCGAATGCTTGGAATGGCTGCTTTACCATTTCTAGGCAAAAGTCCTGGGAAAACGTGATAATTTCTGTCTCGGAACGTTACCCTCTACGTACCAAGCAACTTTGGTCGGGATCAGACCATTATTAACATTTTTGGATTTTGCATTGAATTATAGAGCGAATGCTTGGAATGACTGCTTTACCATGCATTTCTAGACAAAAGTCCCGGGAAAACGTGATATTTCCTGCCTCTGTATGCTTTCCTTGACATACCCAGCGAATTTGGTCGAGATTGAGATCGAGATCGAAACACTCTTAAACGATTTCGATTATGCTTTGACTTAAAGAGCATAGACTTGGAAAGTATTAGAACCAAAGTTTATCTTATCTGATGTGAACATAAAGCAGTGAACCAAAGCTCCAGATGCAGGATTTTAATAAACTTAAAATGATTTTATAAAAGAGTGTATTGTGAAGTTGAAATACAGCTTATTTATTTTGTAAACATAACAGCAAATCCCAATTCAAGATGCGGGGTTTAAATAAGCCATAAACAATTATCTCAATCAGTGCTGCTGGTATTAAACTTAGTGCACATGTCCAAATTTTGGGAATCTAGAATTATCTTATGATATTGCATTATGGTTAAAAGGCCATGCACGACGCCCACTCGTCAGACGGTTCTCTGGTGTTGAGGGAAATCCGTCATGTCTTTTTTTTATTGTATTCAGGTAAGAAACAGTTACTTTACATTTATTTCCTAGTTTAGACAATGTTTTCAATTTGAAAGAATGTCTTCTTTACTTATTGTAGCAAACAACTAATAAGATACAATATTACAATATATTCATTGGGACTGATTCACTTACTTATTGAATTTACATCATATATATAAAACAGAGACATAGATAGTCTCTGATATAAAATGTGCATGTAGTTATTTACGTTTTCAATTATTGTAAATGTTACATGTTCAAATTAGAATAAATAAGATACCGTTCAGTGATGTGGGAAATTAATCGGGCCTTCTTTTTGTTGAATTCAGACATTGAGGTAGTTCTCAAAAGAGCTAACAGCCCATTATGAAGAAGGAAAGAGTCAGGCCACCACCAATTAAGCCGCAGATGTGTCCCACGATTTCCCATCTAAACGAATAATGCTACCTGCCTTCCTTCTTCCCTTTCCTTTCTTCGTAATAAAATGTTGCTTTTCCACTTCTAGACAAAAGTCCCGGAAAACGCGATATTTTCTGTCTCGGGACGCTCCTCTCTACATACACAGTGAGTTTGAATTATTGGGGGAAAACTTAGAACGGCTGCTTTTCGACTTCTAGGCAAGAGTTCCGGTGAAACCGAACCTCTCTCTCTCGGAAGGCTCCCCTCGTTCTTCAATGCTCGTACGGACAGACGTACGGATATATGACATCGGTTTAACATCCTGGACGTGTTGAGCTTACCAACAGAAGCTATATCGAATTCATATACATGTATGAGAATTAATGTGTTTCGGACATAAAACATGTAAATTGAAGGCTTTTTATTATTTTTTTCCGCACTTGCGTGCAAACTTTCCGAAATGATTTCGTCACAGACCAGAATGTTCGACTCGCAAAGTGTAAAATCTTTCGATGGGAATGTTTCGAGCATATTGAATCTTTAAAAATGAAACCTTAATTGAATTCTTTGAGCTCCCAAACTGCAAATTACGACAAAAGTCTCTAAAGAAAATTTTAACCCTAGCGCGCCAGGTACCAGACCTTCAGTCCTCTAGCCATTGCAATCTTCCATGCTTTATACCCATGTACATGATGTTTTATGGATTTTCATGAGAGGCAGTCTCCCGACTGACTTACGGAATGCCGATGGTTCTACCCACCTTGACCAGCCCTTATGGGCAGTTGAGTATGGGGTCTTCCTCCATCATTAAGAGTCGGGCATCGCTACATAACTGAAATAATGTTGATGTGATGTAAAACCCATATAAAAAAAAGAAAATAAACAAAGCAACAATGCCATGTTATGGATGTCTGTCTGCTTTTATCAATGTATTCCTTTTTTGTCAGACAAATCATTTGATTGAAACAGAGGAAATATTTTAAAATTAGAACCATGTATTTTAATAAAAAATGATTGTAAGTTGTGAAGAGAAGCACCCTTCAAACAATTTATTGCGATGTTAATGCTACCAATATGTGGATGAAAATAATGACAATAATTTATCCCGTTTCATTTTGAAGGCTCACCCCGCGAGAGTTCAACTCGTACGGTTCTCGACGCGGGAATGACGCTGTGATGAGTCGAGGAACCTTTGCCAACATTCGATTGGTCAACAAGTTCACTGCCAAGCCTGGACCACGCACTAAACATCTGCCAAGTGAAGAAGAGGTCAGTCTGTGGAATAGAGAAAAATGAGATTTTTCACCGCAAAGTACCTTTTGTTACTGTTGTATGTTTTTTCTCAAATTTGATTGATTGCCCAAATGACTACATTTTTTGAGGTCTAATACCCTGCAAAATGTGGTCACTTCGGCAATCAATCAATGCATTAGATTGATTGTATTTGAAAGATATGGAAAGTCTTTGTGGAAAAGAATGTATTTTTCGTATTCTTTGAAAGAAAATGAATGACATATATCAGTCATAGCTTTGATACTATCTAGTTTTGCTATCTGTTAGCATGAATTTGGATTGAGTGTATTTCAAAGAAAAGGAAACTCTTTGTGGAAAAGGATAAATTTCTCGTATTCTTTGAAAGAAAATGCATGACATACATTGAATATCATTCATAGCTTTGATAACATTTAGTTTTGCTATTTTAGCATGAATTCGGATTGAGTGTATTTGAAAGATGAGGAAACTCTTTGTGGAAAAGGATGTATTTTTCGTATTCTTTGAAAGTAAATGCATGACATATATCAGTCATAGCTTTGATGACATTTAGTTTTGCTATCTGTTAGCATGAATTTGGATTGAGTGTATTTCAAAGCTAAGGAAACTCTTTGTGGAAAAGGATAGATTTCTCGTATTCTTTGAAAGTAAATGCATGGCATGTCTTTCATAGCTTTGATAACATCTAATTTTGCTATCTGTTAGCATGAATTCTGATTGAGTGTATTTCAAAGATAAGGAAACTCTTTGTGGAAAAGGATAAATTTTTTGTATTCTTTGAAAGAAAAATGCATGACATACATTGTATATCATTCATAGCTTTGATACTATCTAATTTTGCTATCTGTTAGCATGAATTTGGATTGAGTGTATTTCAAAGAAAAGGAAACTCTTTGTGGAAAAGGATAAATTTTTTGTATTCTTTGAAAGAAAATGCATGACATATATCATTCATAGCTTTGATAACATCTAGTTTTGCTATCTGTTAGCATGAATTTGGATTGAGTGTATTTCAAAGTAAAGGAAACTCTTTGTGGAAAAGGATAATTTTTCGTATTCTTTGATGAAAAAAGCATGACATATGTCTTTCATAGCTTTGATAACATCTAGTTTTGCTATCTGTTAGCATGAATTCTGATTGAGTGTATTTCAAAAATAAGGAAACTCTTTGTGGAAATTTTTCGTATTCCATGAAAGAAAATGCATGACATATATCATTCATAGCTTTAATACCATCAAGTTTTGCTGTTTGTTGGGATGAATGATTCATATTCTAAAAGTTGTTATACTGTATTTTGATATCATCCATTTCTGGATCTTCTTTTATAGATGCATAAATTTGATTTTGATCCATTTCTTGCAGTCTTTTATAGATGATACATTTGATATCAATCCACTTTTTATATCTATTAAAGCTGACTATATTTGATATGATCCATTTCTTAATATCTATTTCATATGTATTAATTTGAGATCAGTCTATTTCTTGATATCTATTGGAGATGTATTGATGTGATATCAATTCTTTTTTTCATACACATATATATCAAAGATGCATGAATTAGGTATCAGTCAATATCTATTTAAGATGCATGGAGTTTATATCAATCCATTTGTTGCTATCTATTTAAGATGCATGGAGTTTATATCAATCCATTTGTTGCTATCTATTTAAGATGCATGGATTTTATATCAATCCATTTGTTGCTATCTATTTAAGATGCATGGATTTTATATCAATCCATTTGTTTCTATCTATTTAAGATGCATGGATTTTATATCAATCCATTTCTTGCTATCTATTTAAGATGCATGGATTTTATATCAAGCAATTTCTTGCTATCTATTTTAGATGCATAAATTTGATATCAATCTATTTCTTGCTCATTTCAGATGGATATATTTGATGCAGCTGAGAGATATAAGACTGAGAACAAGCAAGTCATTATTCTAGCGGGGAAGGAATACGGTTGCGGGTCTTCGCGGGACTGGGCAGCTAAGGGACCATGGATCCTTGTAAGAAGTTGTTCGTAGTTATTACGTTGTTTTGTGTGAGGTTAAAGGGACTTACTCAGAGATTTGTGGTCTAGGGATAATGAATGATAGATTTTGATATAAGCAATCGTTGTTACTAAACTAAAGACCATTTTTGATTTATTTACTTGTAAATTGCAGAAACCTTCCGAAATTGTTAAATTATGTGTAAGCTTTCACATCAGTCAGTGCTTAAAGGCCCATTAAAGGAGAATAACGCCGCTTAAAGGCCCATTAAATGAGATTAATGCTATATCAAACTATATTATTTGGTAAACATTTGGTCAGATTCAAATAGTTATCACCAAAAAAAAACATCAGCACAACTTAAACCTGAAAGCCAACAAGAAATAACCCATATTAATCAGTTTTATAATTCAGATTGTGTGATTCTTGACCCCTGACCTTGACAGTTGATACACAAATGTTTGAACCAACCAATCAGAATTCGTTATTTTGAATATGTAAACAAACAAGTTAATGATAATCATGATTGAATTTTAGGCAACCATATTTCAAGCACAAAATAACTTATGTTATAGGTGTTTATTTAATAGGGTATAAATGCATTCATAAATCAATTCTCATGATGTTTATGAACATAATAAAAGAACTACATATATTGTTTCAGTACTTTCTTTGTGCTCATCTCCTTTTATGTGCCTTTAATTAGGAAAACTAGTTTATTAATAAACGCAGACACTCCTTCTAGCATATCTAGCTAACATCAACTGACAAGGGTGGTAAAATGATTCCAAAAACCAATATGATGATGGTATCTAAAAATAGCAGTTTAGCTCCTATGAAATAAACCAGTTCAAATGGATTGCAATATTTGCATTACAAAGATCTATATATTTTCTGAACTGTTATAAATGGGGTTTGAAAGATGTCTATAATCTAGTCTTATATTAATTTAGGAATCTATGTTGTCATTTTATCCGTTAAAGACAACATTTTTTTAAAAGTTGAAATCCAAATCAGTGAGATTGTCTTTTTTAAGCTGCTTGTTTACTGGAGTGTTGAAACTCTGATATTAAAATTTTATTTCTTTAAAACAAACTGTATAACAGAAGTACAACACATACTGTTGTATAAGCCTTTCTGGAGAATAGCAGTTGGAAGTAAGATAAGTTTGTGTTTACCGGTAGGTATCAAGAGCCTGCAAACTATCAATATGTATGTATTCAAGTCCAAAAGTGTTTAAACAATTTTGAAACCAATTCCATACCATTTTGTAAATACTTGGATATATTAACAACTTCAGAATCAATTTTGCAGTCAGTAACTTTTTTTTGGTTTAAACAATATTTTTTTTACTTGCAAATTGTCCCATGTGTTGGAGGCCTCTGTTGTCTTGTGGGTAAAGTAAATAACTTGAATTCACATGGCCCCTCTCTGCGTTGGTTAAAATCGTGGTGATGGTATTTGGAATTTCATGAGAGGGAGTCTCCCAATTGATGGGTGCCGATGGTTCAACCATGCTTCACTAAATGTTATGGATAGTTGAGTATGAGGTCTTTCTCTACCATCACCACGGCCTAGTGGTTAAGGCATCCGCCTCGGGACAGAGAGGTCGAAGATTGAGTCTAACCGAAGGCGTTTGTCAGGAGAATGTATCTCGTGGGTCTTATTCCGAAATGGCCGGTTCGTAAGCCACAAGCTAGTTAGATTTAATGGTTACCGACTTATATCTGCTTGGCGCCTGGCATAGTGATAAACATTGGGAGGTACTTGGTATAATCAGTGAAAAGTGTCTTATAAGCCAAACTCGCTGGCCCTTTCAAAAGGGATGACACTTTGTAAAAAACAAAACTTTTACATTTACCTTATTTTACATGTCTGGCATTGCAACATAACTGAAATGATGTTGATGAGATTTCAAAACCCATGTAAATATGAATGAATTAATGAAACAATTAGGGGGCCTCCGTTGCCTAGTGGTTGGAGTACAGAACTTGAAATCATATAGCCCCTCTCCGCGTGGGTTCAAATCCTGAGAGGGATATGGATTTTCATGAGAGGCAGTCTCCCGACTGACTTACGGAATGCCGTTGGTTCTACCCGCATTGACCAGCCCTTGTGGGCAGTTGAGTATGGGGTCTTCCTCCATCATTAAGAGTCGGGCATCGCTACATAACTGAAATAATGTTGATGTGATGTAAAACCCATAAAAAAAAATGAAACAATTAAATTTCTTATGAGGGGGTTTACTCATTGTATCATCTTCTTTTAAACATATATCATAAATCATTTTAGATTATAGTTTACACAATCATACCTATGTTACTATGTTACTCTCTTGTTCAAAGCATGTATGTAAAATGTGTATTACGGGCCTGTAATAAACATTTGTATTGTTGTAATGTATTGTAATTAACAGGGTGTGAAAGCTGTGATTGCAGAAAGTTATGAGAGAATCCACCGCAGTAACCTTGTGGGTATGGGCATCATACCCTTCCAGTATATGGAG